>WOXC01008074.1:247500-760104 GCA_011680675.1 Gymnobelideus leadbeateri
TAGGTTTAGAGATTTTCAAAGGAGGCATTTGGTTATTTCTTGCTTTATCAGCTCCTGTGGTTTGTTTCTTGAAGTTACTTTCCTTTATTAATGACTTGAGTCCTTGTATTTTGTTTCCAGGGCCCATATCAGGATACGTTGGAATTTCTTTTGGGGAGTCGAGATGAGTGTAAGAACTTCTGGAAGATTTGTGTAGAATATCACACCTTTTTCAGGCTTTTTGATCAGCCCAAGCCAAAAGCTAAAGCTGTCTTCTTCAGCCGAGGGTCTTCATTCAGATACAGGTAATTGGTCTTATTGGCACTCTTTCCTTAAATTGCTGTAAGATACTAGGGAGATGTTTACTGAGAGAAAACAGTATTGTTAGATAGCCTCCATACATATGTAAGAAATGTGGCCATGTAAAATATTACCTGGCTGGTCACTGCACACTTGAACTAAGATTTTTAAAAATGATTTCACCAAAATGACAGAGAGGATCAAGCTTGTTCCTTGCAAGGGGAGCTGAAAGGTGCTAGGAGAGCCTTGAATTAGAACCATTTGTTAACTATAAAGTACTTGGAATAACTAATATTCAACATCTAAACCTTGTCCACAGTGGGAGAACCCAAAAACAGCTGGTGGACTATGTTAAAGACAGTGGGATCAAGAAAATGCCATATGAAAGGTAAGCCCTGGTTGTTGTGTTACTGAAAAGCATTGGCCCCATTTCTAAAAGCTGAAACTTCAATTCTTGTGTAATGAAATGCCCCAGGAAGTGCTTCATAAAACACATTTTAGAGGGTTTCAAGACACTGAAGTCAGGACACAAAGGATTGAAGTATTTCTTTTCAGATGGTAGAGCTGAATTTCTGGGTTTGGTGTCAATATCGACATGGTGATCTTCCTAAGGCACAGCTCTGACTGTGTCATGCCCCTGTCTTAGTGAAAAGGGTCCCCTCTGCTAGGGACGTCCAGGCCTCCACTGCAGGGCTCCCCAGGCCAGGCGGACTATCTGTAGCCCGTCTTGACCTTTCCTCTCATATCTCTAAGCCTTTGCTGTCCCAGCTTTCTCCTTTGTCTCTGACAACAGTAACCTTGATGGCTCGGCTAGGGGGCAGCTGGCATCTGCTCCAATCTTAAGAGAGGAACCTGGCATCTTTGCCAAGAAAACCCGAGATGGGGTCACAGAGAGCTGGATACAGCTGAAAAACTTGCCCAGGGGCTCACAGGAGCACACTTAATTAGTAAGTAAGTGTCTGAGACAGGATTTGAATTCAGGTCTTCATGACTTAATATCCATTGTGCCTTCTACCTGTCTGGAGGTATTTTGTTGATCAGGTGTACAGTTGCGTTTGATTCTTCATGACCCCATTTCTGGTTTTCTTGGCAAAGATACTGGAAGGGTTTACCATTTCCTTCTTCAGCTCATTTTACAGATGAGGAAACTGAGGCAAACTGGGTGAAGTGATTTGCTCAGGGTCACATAGCTAGTCAGTGTCTGAGGCCAGATTTTAACTCAGATATTCCTGACTCCAGACCCAGTATCATATCCACCAAACCTCCTAGTACATTACCTCTTGTGTCTTGTTTTTTTGTTTGGACAATCCTTTTTTTTTTCTTACAGAATCACTTTTGTCAGAATCATTGAAGCTAAGAAGTTGCTCTGTTCCCTGACAGTGTTTTTCCCTTTGGCACAGTGGCTAGAGATCTGGCCTTAGAAGCAGGAAGACCTGAGCTCCAATCTTGTCTCTGACAGATTGACCTTTAACCCTGGGCACAGGACTTGCCTTTTCAGTGCTCTGGGCACCTCTCCAAGACTGAAGCACATGCCAGTCTGTAATCACTGTCCCCGATACAGTTTTTCTTTTCTTTTTTTAATTCCCTCTAGCATTGTTAGTTTTATTTTCCTGTGTATATGTTAGCAATGCAAATTTTAGTTTTTCAGTTTTCTACTTAGACTTCTATAGGCCTTTCATGGTTGTTGTTTGAGAGAAATAGGTAGTGTGGTATCATTTGGAATTTGTTGGGAGTTTTCTTAATGGGTAATGTGTATATGCTTCCTTGGGTGAAATTGGTTAGGAAGAGAAAAGGGTTCACTTTTCTGATAACTTCTTTGTTTTGCAGAAGGCACAGCAAGGCTAGAACCACTTCTCGAACTTCGAATACAGATTTGCCAAAGCAGGTGAGTCTGGCCGTGCTTTGTACATCCAGGTCAGTGCAGGGATAGCACATTTTCATTACGCGTCAATTCGGAGTCAGTTCTGTTGTTGGAGTAGAACTGTCACCTTTTTAAAGTGTTTCCACCTTGATTCTTGGTTTGCCCAGCGACGTTCTTGTCATCTCCATTCAGGTGTCGATATGTATCATGGACGTTTTAAATCACATTACTGCATTTTAAGGAATTACTTTGGACATTAATTTTGTCAAAAGATATTTTAAAAGTTCTATGGATGCTTGTGATTTAGGCCTAGTTTGTTGTAAATTGTAGTGGAAAGCAACAAACCAAACAAAACCAAACTTGAAACCAGAAGTTTTGCTTCTTAAGTAATTACCCTCCAGTTTATGCTTGACTTCATTTGGGGGCTGGTAGTGTTCTTAAACCTTGGCAAGCAGGTCTTGATCACTTAGCAGAAAGTGTGTCTTTTGCCTCTCCATCTTAACCATTAGCTTGTTTCAGCTGAAATGCAGGATATTTTTGTTGTCAACAGAAGTAACTAACCCCCGAAGAGAAAGATGAGAGAAATAATTGTAACTCAAAAGCTTGTGGAGATGAATGTTGAAAACTAAAAATAAATATAAATTTTTTTAAAAAGTGACCCCCAGATCTTGGCATTCACCTCTGAGATTTAATCTCATACATTTCCTGTATTGAGATCACTGCAAGTTTTTATTGCAGGTGGATTTTTCCTTTTGTTTGCCTAATTTGTCAAATAATGGAAGGATGTGACCCAAAACTGTCTATAAACATACATTAGTTCAGTATCTCTTGCTAGTTAGTGTTTCTAATAGGAATAAAGTTGTAATAGGAAAAAAGTTGCAGTTTTCAGTGTGGTTGTTATGTCAGTGAAAGTGCTGTCTTTGATATGTTTGACAAACATTTTGTTTTCTGAACGTAAAAGATGTAATTTTACTTGTTGCTTTTTATAATTTTGATTCCCAGAACATCTCATTTACCGAGGGCTTGAGACTTCCTGGTTCACCGAGTTCTACAAATGCCTCCTTTTATTCAATCCCTACTTCTCCTGTGACCCCCGCTGACCTGCCCATTTGCATGGACAGCAACAGTTCCTTCCTGGCCTCCCAGGCACCCTCTGTGAAGAGCCCCCTAGCAGAAAGGAGCAGCATTACATCAGCTGAAGAAGCTGACAAGAAAATGGTCCAACCGCGTGGCTCTCCAATACTCCAGTCATTTCAAGGTGTTGGGTCTTGTAATGTTGCGAGAAATTACGGCTCCACTTGTCTGGGTGTCCAGGCCAGGGATGATTCCCGGCTAGCTCGAGACAGGGGAAGGGGGATGGCTTGTACAAATGACAATGGTGAGGATGACTTGACCACAGGTGTCTTTATATCCAGTGTTGAATATCCATGTAACAAGCATGGCAGCAGGGCTGCCTCTGTTTTCACCTTGACAAACTCCCAGTTGCAGGTTTCAGAAGAATTTATTGATGATGACCCAGCTGAGATCTCCTTTTTTGCTGGTGGATCTGAGGCATTTTCGTATGCCTATGGTTGTTTAGCTTTGCAGGAAGGCCTTGTATCTAGGCAGCTCCCCCACTCCCCATCTTCCCCTAGCATGGGTCTTTCACAACACTTGGCCTCAGCCCAGGCCAGCCCAGACAGGTATTCTACAGAAGCAGTAGATATGAATTTGGAGGATGATTTTGAATTTGAGGAAGGAAGTGATTTCAATGGCAATGAGCGCCCATCAGATACCTCGGAGTTATTTGAGGTAAAAGCCCGAGCCAGCAGAATGCAAAGCCTTTTGAGTCCCTCAGAAACAAGTTCCCTAATAAACCACCAGTCAGAGAGCAGCTCTCTCAATGTACCACTGAATGGGGTCTCTCTGCTCACCCCTGGCTCGGCCAATCAGTCTGAAGCCAGTTCCATGGTCAACTTCCCAGCCTATTCAATCCGCTCTGAGGGCAGCTCGGCCTTCCAGTTCTCTGATATCATTGACCAGTTAGAACAGCTGAGCTGTCCTCCCACCACAACTGAGGACTCTAGCACCACTGAGACAGACTCTTGGGATTCAGACATGGAAGCACCCTTAGATGTCAGTCTTTTCTTCAGTAACCCCTTTGCACAGACACAGAGTGAGAGGCTTGCTTTTGATTTTCAGAATAATTTAAAGAATCTGACCCAGGAAGAGCTGACAGAAAAGATTCACATTGACCATTGACAGTCACTTTGAAAATGACCCCCAGATGTTCACAACTGCTCTTCACAATTCATTAGGAGACATTCAAGGGGCTCAAGAAATGTGATGATTTGGATGTAGAAAATGATGTTGTTTAAAAAAAAATGATGCTGTTGGTGGCTGACCAGTTAGTTTATTCTTTCTTGCCAGCCTCCTGCTAGATTATCTTTATCTCATCTTATTTGGGGGAGTATTGAAGGTTTAACTTCCATATTAAGCCCTATCAAAAACTATGAATTAACTATCTGCGTAGGAATAGGCTGTGGAGAACCCTACCTTGAGACAGTCTCTAAGAAGTTCCCTTTTTTAGTTCCTATGGAGTCCAGTGCATTCTAGCCTGGTCTAGTTTTATTTTCTCTCAGTCTCATTTGGTGGGATAAAAATGGTGCCTCACAGTAACCTTCTAACGCATTCAGTGCTGCAACCCAGCTGTGGAGCCTCTTCAGATGCGGCTTTTTCTGTGGATAAATAATGAAGGACCCTTTTTCTTGTCAGGCGAATGCACTACTCTTGGATTCACAGTCTGGGTGGTGATTTCAGAATGGAGGAGGCTGTATCTCAAAGCAGTGCACAGAAAGCTTTTGGGGACTTTCCCACAGAGCACCCAAAGGTGCATCTTGTTGACTAACTTGAGCTGCTGCTGCAGCTGTACAGTGGAGTGCAATGTGGGGAAATTTTGCAAGATCATTTGTGAAATGTCTGCCCACTTTGGCATAAATTTGGCACACGGGGCATGCAATGGCTGCAGGTAAAGTGGGTCCAGACACACCTGATGGCTTTATCCAGAAGCATACAGGTACTATGCACTGTAATCACAAGGGTGCTCAAAATTCAGGTAGCTACAAATAGCTTGGCAAATGTTTGGAAGAAAAATGGCCTAAGACTCTTGTGTATTTCCTCTGTAGTGGTTCTTGAAAGGAATGAGAGTTTCTTTCAGGATGATGCTGTAATGTCATGGCAGCTATTAGTAGATATTTTCTGAGAGATGCCATCCTAAATAACTTAGTCTTGTTTAGAGCCCCTGGGGAATTAAGGAAACACATCAAGTATTTTTCACTTAGGAAAGAGAATTTGTACACATGCATTTCTGCACACACACAGGCTGCGACCCAGAAAGCAAGAGAGAGAGAGAGAGAGAGAGTGCCCAATAAAGTCTTCCCATTATCAAAGAGGCAGGCTGTCCCCCAGGACGCTTCAGAGACAGGGATGGCTCACCAGGGAGAAGTGTCTTCATAAAATTTTGCTTGGGGAATTCAAGTTTTAAGTTTATGTCACTGTTTACAAATATTGACCAACATCCTTGGCAGAGAGCCGACTGTTTAAACTCAAAATTATAATACTATGGTAACTTCCTCTATTTATTCAGAAGTAAGTTTAATTGTAATTTGGCCAATAGCATCTTTGGGTAGAAATTATTCTCTCTGATAGCAATGGTTCTTAATTTTTTTGTGTGTCATGGACACAAAATGGACCCCATGGGTGCTCTCAGGAGAAGCTCATGGACTTGCAGAATGTTTTTGTTTTGTTTTTAACATTTTTTTTGCTTTTTGGAGGGCAGTTGGGGTTAAGTGACTTGCCCGAGGTCACATGGCTAGTTTTTGTGTTAAGTGTCTGAGGCTGGATTTGAACTCAGGTCCTCCTGACTCTAGGGCCGGTGCTCTATTCACTGCACCACCTAGCCGCCCCAGAATGTTTTTAAGTGCATAAAATAAAAAACATAATTTTATTTCAGTAAAATTATTTTGGAATCCAGTTATCAAGATATATTTTAAGATTCACAGATCCCTGCCCCTAGAAGTCATCATAGGGTTCTGTGTGTTCTAATCTCAACTAAAATAAAACTAAAGTAAAAGCTGTTCCAAAATAGCAGGTGCTGAGACAGCCTCTGAGCTGTGCCACTTTGTCATTTCACATCAGTTATTTCTCATAGAAATCTTTTCCTGGATAGAATTAGTCCATTCAAGAATTGCTCAAGGTGAGCCACACTTTTTCCATCATGAACTATAGGAATTTTGCGGGGCTACTCCTAGGGTCACAGTGTGGTTGAGTAGGAAGGGGTATACTTTAATTCTTTCTTGTTTGTCATTTGCTTCTGGCCATTTGAATAGGCTTGACCTTGCTTAATGGCATTCTCAATATTGCCTTGGGAAAGAGGAACTGTGGATAGAAATTGAGAGAATAAGGGAAAATGATGCTTATTGTTAAGGCTGCAGATTGTTGAAGGTTTTCCTTCTTCAGCATCATTGAGTTCAGAGACTCAGTGCCTTGGGTTTTGGCGTGGTTGTCACTCTGCCTTCATTTTTGTGTCTCCATTTCTGCCCCCTGGCCTGGCCCTGGCTGCTTCAGTGTTTACACCTCCCGTGTCTGTCTGCCGATTGTTCTCATCCCTGTCTTTGTCCCTCTGTGTGTGTGTCTGCTCCCTATCTACAGACGATTGAATGTGGGTTTGTGTTAGGCTCACCCATACCTGTGGAGATGATGGCATAAATGTGGAACCTCATCTCAGCCGGGAGTTGGCGGAGGGCACTCTCGACTGTAGATTAGAGTTGAGGAATAATATCTAACACAAGGTCCTTTATGCCACTTCACTTCTCACTATTGTGTAACTCAAAACCAGCTCTTTTTGGAAAATGTTTTTGGTAACAGATGATGGAGTTGGAATAGCATCATTTTTAGCAAGGTTTTTATGCTTCTGTTTATATACAGACACTTCTCCCTGGTGTGAGGAATTTCTTATTTGAGTTGTCTCATTTATTGGCCCATTTGATGATGTGGCTTGACCTAAAACTTCTCAGAATGTTATGTAATTAAATAGCTTCCACCTCCTTCCTCCTATGAGAAGACCGCCCATGTGGTTTTGGACCCTGTGTGGTATGGGGCTGCTCTCCCAGTTAGTAAAGGGCATGTTAGACTATGTCTTAGTGACTTGTCAGACTTCTGCAGCCCATTGATTAGACTCAGACTGAAGGAAAGGGTGACCCTCAGGGAGATTAGATGGGAATGTTAGATGACTAAGCTGCACAGGGAAAGTGGCCTTGGCATCCAGCACTGTCATGGCCCCTCTTTTATTTAGGTAAGCAGCACAGTAGGTACGTTCTGTTTAAAGAATTTTATTTATAGTGCTTAATAGTATAAAATACATGTCTAGAGTTACTTTTCAGTGTATAAATTGCTATATGGAGTTTCTTCCTAAAAATGCACATTTGGACTGAATATTTGTGTTCAGCTTTCTCCAAAGCATAATTGCTTGGAATATTAAATGAAAATGAGATTGTAGGGGATATTGCTTCACAAACTGAGGTCTAATTTTCTCTGAAATCAGTAGTGCCTTTTACAGCTGTTTCAGACTTTTTCAAATTAGTTTTAAAAGGAGCTATGCTGCAAAAAATTTAGCTAAGAGAGCTTTTGCTTAATGCTGAATGAAGGCCAAGTAAGTCCCTACCTGTCATCGTACTCCCCCAGACCCCTTCTTTTGTCGCTCTGCTTTTAGGGTCTCTTGGAAAATAATGTGGTTTGATTCTCATATGTGGCATAGAGTCATACCAGATGCCCAGCCCATGTATGGTCAGCCTTCAAGGAACTGTTCTTTGTTCCCCAGCTCCTGCAGAATAGCTCAATCATGAGCCTTTTTCATTAGGTAAATCTGTGCTCTAATCAGAGGTTGCTGTAGGATTTTGTTTATTGTAGGATGCCTCTTATGTTCTGGAAGGAGGGTAGCTCATCCTTGGTGCTGTGCTAAATGAGGCATAAAATATCTATATTTAGGAGATTTCTGCCCTCCAGGAGCTAATATAACTAGGGCTATCTGAATGTTGACTGTAACTGCTTGTCTTTGTGCACCTGGCCTCCCTTAGCACTGCATCCTAATAATGCGCATTAAAAACAACCACTAACACATGATGCCTTAGAGAGTATTTATTTTTTATTAGAGACCAAGCCAAGTTTTATATTTAGTCATCAGAAATTCAGATATTTTATGTAATGCCAGTAATTGAACATTTTTAAGTCTTTACAGTAGAGCAGTTAATTGTTGATTTTTTAAAAATATAAGCCACTTATATTATTCATTGCAGTATGTACTGTGTATCTTAGAATAATCAGTTGTTCATGTACTATTTTGTATATTTCTTAGAAGTTTTTATGATTATGAAAATATAGTTGATGATCCTTTTGTCAAGCTGTGCTTAATTTGAAACCCGAGTGCTTCTCTGCACCCCCTTCCCCAATATGCTTTTAAAAGTAGTGCTGATAACATGGAGTGAGATAACACACACAAATTTTATATGGATTTATTGACTTTTTGTTTGGGTACAAACCTGTTGGTAAGTCATTCCCATTACTGTCATTTTGTTTTAGATGTCATTAGATGTTTTTTCTTTTGAGGAGTGAAGTAGATGGTTATATCACAATTTTAATGCAAAATTTTGGAGTATTTCTCTGCATCTAGGAATGATTTTAATCCCATCATAAATGCTGTGAGTGTGAGTATACAGTGTATACTACATACAGAGTGAAATATAAACCACTAATGTATATTTTCAGGTACATTTGTTCCCTCCCTCTTTGTGGGATCCTACAAAAGCTATCCCATAAATTGAATGAGAGCTTCATGATTGAAAAAGGGTTTATTTGTTTTTATCGGTAACTAAGGATTGATGGTTTGCATATTCGAGAATATTTGTTTCACTGTAAGTTTTGTGAAGTCTGTCTTCGCTATAATTTCACTATTCACTATTCTTACTTTAACATGTAATTAATTTGTCAATCTATCTGCCTGTAAAGGGAGAGCCGCTGTCATAGGACGAGTGAAGTGGGTGGCTCTATCCAGCTTTCCTCTTTGTCTCCTAGTCCTAGGCCTTAGTCTGAATTATGGCTTAGCTTTAGAGCACTTTGCAAGCTTTAAAGAGCTATACACGTGTCAGCTATTATCATTCTGCATGAAATCCTTTGACTGTTAAAGGAAGATACGGGGAGCTGGAATTTCTTAATACATTTAAACTTGATCATTCTTTCAAGAGACATTTTGGTTGGCTAGTTTTGGGGGTCTTTTTACACTTTTGTTTTCTGTTGAAATTGCTGATTATAAATCTACAGAAATGTACTAATTCCAAACTTTTTCATTGTTTATGCAATAAAATAAGGAAACGTTTATTATGAATGACAAAATGGACTTTTTAGCTTTTTTCCCCCTCTATTTACACTGTAGATTTAAACAAGATAATACTTTTCTAGAACTTCTGAACATCTTTGAATTAATGTTTCTTGTTTCATAGACTACCATTGAATAGAGGAGAATAAGGAAAATGAGTTAAAAATATTTCCTATCTTTTGAGTAAGTTGATTGCTGTCTGTATAAGAAAAGTCAAGATATAAAAGCAAAGATAGAAAACCCCCAAAACCAAAACCAGGGAAATGCCTCATGTTTCATTCAGACCTCCTTGTTAACTGTGTATAGAATTTGTTATTCTGTTTGTTGTAGTCTAACTATATTTAATACTGGTGTATTCTGGATTTATTAGCTGTTCCTTATAGTTAAAGACCTTGTAGTTCTTACTATTTGTTTCAGGACTGCCCCTATGATGAGTTTATGGGAGGCTGTGGACAAGAGTCACCTAGGAAGAGCTGCTGCTATTTGCACCATTGGGAGGAATATCTCAATTCATGAGATTACAGACCCTTTGGGGTATTTTAAACACATGGGTTAACAGTAGACACCTTTAACATCACCCCAAGAAATGCTGTTTGTCTTAGTAATTACAGGGAAAAAGTGGGACCGTTACTTCTTACTTTCTGCCAGTCCATCCAGATTCCATTCTGTCAAATTCAGTGAATTAATTACATCAGCAAACAAATCCCAGAGTCAAGAGCTTTCTCATTTATTTCCATTTTGAGTAGAAATTTCACTTGGGTTTTATGCTTTGGTTTTAATACTGTACAGTAGAAATTGAAGTAATTTTGTCCTTTTTGTTATGTAGCTGTCCTTTTACATCAACACTCTTTAAAACCTAATATAATCTTTATACATTAAAAGCCTATAATATTTTGAAGTAATACATCTTTCCTCAATGGCGTTCATATGTAATCACTTTGATCCTACAGTATCATGGGCCTTAGAAGACTGATGCTGGAAGGTAATGGCACCAACTGGACTGTGGGGAATGCAGCATACTATTGCTGTTGCTGCTGCTATTGATGTTTGCAAGCTTCTTTCCCCATCCCTGAATTTGTAGGTGTTGGTAGTACCATGGGAGGGCTCTGTTGTCCAAGTACTTTGGGTTGGTCAGATGAGTAGTACTGGTAGCCAGTCTAAATGCCATCTCTTTCAAGAAGGCTTCCTTGATTACTCTAGACTTAATCTCCTTCTTTGAACACTACTTAATATACTATATTATACTATATAATATACCATATACTTTGAGCACTCTTAATGTACCACACAATTTAGCAGTAAGTGATACAAGTTTTGGTATTCTGTATTCGCTATGTATTTTGATTCTGCAGCTAGGCTATGAAAGCCTTTAGCTCAGGTATGCTGTCTCACTTCTGTATGTCCCCACTGTGCCTAACCTAGAATTGGACATAGAAAAGGTACCTCATGAGTACTTGTTGGTTGATTAGCAGCAAAGATAGGGATTGTGGGTACCATGTTTGGAAGTATCCTACTTGTTCAGTTGACCTTCAGACATCCCTTTCATTCTGAATCAGCATCTTCCTTGCCTATAATGCCCCACTGTGCGGTGGGTCTTTTCTCCACAGATTCCTTGGGACAGATTTTCAATGTTGGGACAACCAAGGTCCTTTCTGACATCATGACCAATAAGGGAGAAATGCCAAGGCAGTCTCTGAAGCCCAGTCTAGCATGAACATTCTTGAAATAGTTGAAATGTTTCTCTGGAAAAGTCACCAATTGAACTGTTCACATTTTATGGGTTGTGCTTTGGGGCACAAAACAGTTCATTTTTCCTTAATTTCTAATGAAATTAAAACGGGTTTATGTTTATTTGACTTGGGCCTTTTGCTTTAGGGCCTTTCCTCTCTTCCTCCAGCAAAATTCAGAAGATCTGCCCACCATTGTAGTGCACTTTCTGTTTTTCCTATGGAAAATGGTGCCAAATTGGAAAGAATACTTCCCAATCAGCCATACTGTGGCTTAAGTTAATAACCTCATTTTTCCTTCTTGAACAGCCTAGATACAAATAGTTCTAAAAACGAAATCTCCTTCATTTGACTATTACCCAAATCATTTGGAATCATAGACCTTATTGAGCTATTTGGACTTGATAATTAGAGCCAGATTCTATTTACAAATGACAGGTTTTTCTATAACATGACCTCCTGGTGGCCTGGAGGCAGAAGCAGTTTTTATACAGATTCATTAGCTTCTTACTTCACAGGCTTGTTTTCCTTTTCTGACTCTCAGTGTCCTGATGTTTGCAGGCATTTGTACTGCTTTAAAGCCCAGACTTCAGACTTTGGCTTGAGAGAGAAACAACCAGCATTTTAGACTTGCTGGCTCTATTTATATAAGAAGCAGCTGGTTCTTCATTGGATCATTGAAATTCTTATTAAAGAGGATTTTTAAGGAAAAGAGAATTGAAATAGATGAAATAATAAAGATAAACTTAGTTATCTTTTAATTATAAGCATTATCTTGCATTATCTAATTAGATGAATGTAAATCAAGCCTCTGAAGGAAAAACTAAAGGTAGGCTGGAGCCCCGAGCATTCAAATCCTAAATCTTAGTTTCTCAGTGTTTCCCTAAGGTTACCAGGCTTTGCCTTCGGTAGCCTTGTGCACCATGGAAGATTTTTTTTGTCCAAAGTAAACTTTGGTCCTTACTCCTGCAGAAACTCATTTCTTGATTTTTGTTCTGACAATGCATATCTTCTCCAACTATGAAAGTGAATAGTCCAGTGGTAGTGTTGGTCACTGTTTGACCTAGATCCTTCTGCTGTTTCACTCACTTTTTACAGAAGGATTTCATTTGGGCAATTCAAGAATTGATTGTTGTCTACGTTTGAGGCAATAGGCACACTTGGCTGGAGCTCTGAATCTCTTGGCATTCTTCATTATACCTAGCTGATGAATGACTTCCTACAAAGCTGGGTGTCAATACAATTTTTTTACAGGTAGATGATGGGATACAATCTCACTTTATTGTAGGGAGGGAGTCTGAGCTCACATTTTAAGTAAAGTATTATTTGGTATTAAAGTAACTCATTAAATAAACCAAGGTCTTTCATTCAAACTTGCCTTAATAGAGGATCTCCAGAGACCTGCTTTGATGAATAGTAAGACTGTATTTTTGGAAGCCTGTTAATTGTATGTGAGCACATTTTGAGAGTCTTTGAAATAATTGCCCTCTTAAATATTCCTACTTTAGTTTTATTTACACTTTAAATTTTTGCTGTCAATTAAAACATTTTCTAGCTAAAAGTCAACATCCATGCTAGCTCTGTTTAAATGCTGGATTTAGTGAAGCATAAATTAATGAACACCAACTATCTTTGGAGAATGTCTCTTGTAACAAAACAGAAATCTTTGTGGTCTATGTGACCCACTAGGCAACTCCCTAAGACTATAAGTTTCAGAGAAGGTACCTTTCTGCATTGGAGGGCATTTCCTCACTAGGGCCTTAGCTATGAAATGAAACCAGAGATCCAGTTCCCATCCTCCCCTCCTCTCCCCTTCCAGCCCCACTCATCACTGCCTCTTTTTTCTTCATCCACTAAGGAGAGGAATTTATGGACTCAAGCCAGTGGACAGAGTGGATTCACATGTACACACTTGAAGTGATTATAAAATATCTCGAATCTTTCCTTTTAAGCAGTGATGGTTATAAGGACAATATTTAACTGCTTGGTTTTTTGTTTTGCTTTCTGTTGCTAAAGTAGAAATGGAAAGTTCCACTTTTTTTTGTAATTTTGGCTCATTAAAAAGAGAACAGATCTTGATATAAGATCACTGGACTTTAGATTGAGAAAGGACTTTAATTGAGAGCTTTGTCAAGAAGACTGCTCTGCTCATCTGGTTTCACAAGGGTGATGAATCAGCCCCAGTAGAGTATGCCATCTGCACAAGGCCAGCCTTGGACTTAGTTACCCTGTTGGGAATGCGTTCCTTTTCTTGATTGCTGAGCACACTGGCTTTTATTGGGGAGCAATGAAACCTTTGCAGAGTAGGGCAAAGCCATGATTATGGTAAATATGGGCCTGTTAACTATGAGAAAAGCACCTCTTCTTGGTGGGGGAGGAAAAGGGAAAAGAGGAGGCACTTTTTTTGTTGTTGTCCCTGTATTAGGCTACCAAATGATTTTAATTTAAATATGTAACTCACACAAGTCCAATTCCAATAAACTGATTTTTTAGTGAATGGTTTTTTATCATAAGATAGTATAACTCAAAATGATTACAGTTGAAGAAAGTGGGCTTTTTGTCAAGCATTTATAGCTAACCTCCAGGTATTTTGCCTTTTTTTTTTTTTGGAGGGCAATTGGGGTTAAGTAACTTGCCCAAGGTCACACGGCTAGGTTTTTGTTTGTATGTGTTAAGTGTCTGAGGCCAGATCCGAACTCAGGTCTTTCTGACTTCAGGGCCAGCGCTCTACTCACTGCACCACCTAGCCACCCCTAACCTCCAGGTATTTTGACAAGCTGAATCTTTTCTAATTCAGTTAACAGTCTTCTTTAGATACCTGAATTTGTTAATGTGAAAATAAAGATGACTTCTTGCTGCTGCTGAATTATATTTACTGAAATTGTTCAGCTCAAAACTAAAAAACTCAATAAATAAATTCACTCACCCTCTCCATCTTACTGGCTTGGATTGCACTGGCCACATGTACACTTTTTTACCTGGTTACATACATTAGGTGTTTCTGTAGGTACGCATAGAAGTGCTGTAGAGTTTGAAAACAGTTTTCATTCTGAAAAATGCTCTTAGTGGCTGTAGAGCTAAGCCTGGGTAGACTTCACCAAAGCAAAGTGACTGCCATTCCTGAACTCGGGAGCTGAGGGAGGCTTGTTACTGGGAACAGTGAGACTAGAAGTTAACAGAAATAATAGGAAAGTTGGAAATTCAAGGGTTTTTTTTAATGATGTTAAGACTTTTTCCCCTAAAGTTTTGAGCAAAAAGTTATACATTTTACTAATTGCTTTAGTAGTAATTGGGACAATATCTAAAGGTCTGTTTTTTTTTTTAATCTTGATTCATGTAGGAAAAGAATAGAAATAGAGCTTTCCTTTTATTTGTTTTTTTTTTTTGTTTGTTTGTTTGTTTTTTTGCTTTTTGGAGGGCAATTGGGGTTAAGTAACTTGCCCAATGTCACATGGCTAGGTTTTTGTTTGTGTGTGCGTTAAGTGTCTGAGGCCGGATCTGTACTCAGGTCCTTCTGACTCCAGGGCCAATGCTCTACTCACTGCGCCACCTAGCCGCCCCAAGATTTCCTTTTAAAATTCACTAATGTAGACTTTATGTATTTTTAGAGGGCAGTGTAAGACCTCTTTCACCCAAAAAAAAATGTCAGTTGAAATATTTATGCCATTAGTTGACTTTCTACCATTAACATTTATGTTGATGGTGATCAGTTTGGTTTTTCAGCCAGTTTTATTATGGAAGCAATGTAAATGGAATAAGTTTTATTAATCATGTGAACTGTCAACAAAAAAAGAAGTGGAATACTCCAGGTACTAGAAAAAAATGGATTGAAATAAAATTGAATGAATGGAGCAAGTCCAATGACGGGATGTTATGTGCTCATTTGAATATCCTGATGTCTATTATAATATTATTATTATTATTATGACCTATCATTATTGTGTTACTTTATCTTCAACAACAGATATTTATTATTATTATTATTATGACCTATCATTATTGTGTTACTTTATCTTCAACAACAGATATTTATTAAATGCTTATAACATACCAGGACCAAGTGCTGGAGATACAAAGAAAGACTAAATAAATAAAAGGGCTTTTTCTAACCAAGCACAAAACATTCCTCATTTCTTAGGTTTCTTGTTTTGGGGACTTGGGCCTTCCTCTTCTTACTCTTGTAATGATTATGTCATTTCTTTCTCAAGTTCTTTAACAAAGAGAAAGCCCCCTTCCAAGAACTGAGGTATAATATCTTCAGCAGACATCTCAGAGGAAACCAAAGAATCTTTACCTTCATCCCAGTCAAATGGTTTTCTGCTGTGTGGTTCTCTCCTCTTTGTGATTATATTTAAGGTTTTGAATAAATCCTCAGAAATCTTTTAGTAAAAAGAAAGCAACTACAAGTCTTTCATAGTAATTTTAATAAGTCATGGTCTTTTAAAAATCTTTTCATTAATTTAAAAAATTATACAACCTAGTTTGCCCTTGAAACAGCCAAACTGGATAAACATCCATTTACAGCTCATTGTCCTGAAAATCAGTTTCTCTATACAGTATGTCCGTAATGACTTCTTGCTTGCTGGACCTATGTCTTAGGCCCTTCTGCCCATCACTCCACCTCTCTCAGTGTCCATGTTTTCTCTATGTAGAGTCAGGATGTTTATCTGTTTTCTGCCTCCCTCTCCTCATAGTTATGACATTTTGGTGCTATTAGCTTATTTCATGACATTATTGTATCATAGTTTATTTAACCATTCACACATTTCCCTTCTGCTGTTTCCCCTCCTTTAAAATAAACCATCACCATAACACCTTTCTCAGTTCACCCTCCCCTCCTGTTCCACTTGCAGGCCTCTCGGAGGACAGCTCTCTGCTTTCTCCCTTCACGTTGAAGAGTTCACTGAGTTTGAACCCAACATTTCAGGTGTCTCTGAGCTCCACTGGACAGGGTTCATCCCCTCTCCTAAGCCCTGTCCTAGGTGATGCTGGTTGTGTCAGAGTTGAAGATGAGGAGGAAACGAAACACCAGGTAGGAATGATAACTATGTAATATTCCCAAACAAGGAATGTTGCCTGTAGTGTAAGCTCTGTTACTGTGTAATTCTTGACCTCTGTTCAGCTTTGCTTCTATATAGATGTGTGTGTTTAGTATGAAATTGGTTCGGAAGATGTCGTGTTCTGTTGTAGATGCTCGTGCTCCATTTCAGCCTGCCCACCTGCCATCAAGCCAAGAAGTAGAGGGAGGGTGCAGGAAGCTTGGTTATCAGTTGTTGACTTGCTAGTTAATGATGCACAGAAGCGCCTAGCCCCCTTCCTGCCATGTTAGCATGCTCCATGTCGGAGCCCTTCTCGGTGGTCTCTGCAGCTCCCCTGCCATGCTAGGGAGGGGCAGCTGGTAGGGAAGGGACAGTTAAAGAGGAGTCTGCTGACGCGCTCATAACGCTCATGCAGCATCTGTCCAGTGTATTCTGCTGAAATCATTTCCAAGTTACTCGAGAGCTTGTGGAGTGGAAGGAAAAAGACAAGCATTTATGTGACACCCATTGTATGCCAGGCACTGGACTAAGTGCTTTCCAATTATAATCTCATTTGATCCTCACAGCAATCCTGGAAGGGAGGTGCTGTCATCATCCCCGTTTTACAGATCAGGAAATGGAAGCAGAGAGATTAAGAAACTTAATTGCGGGCGGGGGGTGGGGTGGGGGGGTGGCTAGGTGGCGCAGTGAGTAGAGCGTCAGCCCTGGAGTCAGAAGGACCTGAGTTCTGATCTGGCCTCAGACACTTAACGCACACACACAAAAACCTAGCCGTGTGACCTTGGGCAAGTTATTTAACCCCAATTGCCCTCCAAAAAGCAAAAAGAAAAAAAAGAAAGAAAGAAACTTAATCAGGACCACACAGCTAATGAGTGTGTAAGGCTGAATTTGAACTCCAGATCCAGTGCTCAGCACGCTGTGGTATCCCCGTGACCTGACCAACATTTTACTCTGTCAGATTAAGAGCAAGTCAGATTAAGAGAGCTTGATCAGCAGAGTTCAAACATAAACACATGAGACAAGTAGGGAATGAGGGAGCCGGCAGCATGAAAAGCGTGCACAGTGGCCAGCAGTCTGTGCTGACATGCCTCTGGTATGCTTCAAGAGGAGAGCTGAGAGTGTGGCCTTTGGGCTGGGAGGGGAGCTGCGAGGAGGAGGAGGAGGAGGAGGACTTCACTCTTCTTCCTTGTAAATTAAAAGGAAAGGCCTCCTGAGGAGGCAATGGAGGCTGAAGTGATAAAACAAAAAGGGCACCCAGAGGGTTTCTCAGGCAGTTGACACTGTGGAAATGACCATCATGCATTTGGGTTGTGGGAGGGATGGGCTTCTACTCACCCTGTATGGAATCTGATGTGACCCATAGGGGTGGGAGTGGGGAGGCACAGTAAGCATCCATCTATTGCCTGCTGGGTAGCAGACCTGCCACCATGTTCAGTGCTTTGTAAATATTCTCTCATTTGATGCTCACAACTAACTCTTGGAGCTAGGCCTTGTTATGATCCCCATTTCACAGTTGAGGACACTAAGGCAGATGAGGTTTAAGTGACTTGCCCAGGGTCACACACAAGTAGGATTTCAACTCAACTTTTCTGACTCCAGGTCCAGCACTCAGTGCCCAGTGCTACCCTTTGGCTCCCTCTGGGATATGGGAGGATTGGGCTCGGTGATTTCTAAAACTCCTTTCAGTCCTAAAATTCTCTTTCTGTGGATTTTACTTCCTGAAAAATTTGACCATTCTAAGGCAGAAAAACCATAAATGGACTTCCCGTGATGTTTTTCCCTTAGTAATTTTCCCTTGTTCCACCAACCTAGTACTTTGGCACTTGCTTTAGCTAGGATATTTTCTCTCTTCACCTCCCTAACAGGGAAAGCAAAGCATACCATGGGAAAGCTTTCTTTTGATGGGGAGAGCAGGGGAGAATTCTTGAATTTTTATTGCATTTTATTTTGTGTTTGTATATTCATTCTTTAAAATTCTAATTTATTAACTTTATGAAATTAATAAAAAGCAATTGTAGAAATTTGTGTCACCTACATTTCTCAAAGAATGGGTCAGCTAAGTGGTCATGTGCCCAGTGGGTCAGAAGGTGCCACAGGAAATGCTGCCTGCCTTGAATACTCAGCAGCTGTTGTCAGTAAATGACGCAGAGAGACGAGGACTGTGGCTCTTCTGAGGCAGAATGGGTCTTGTCATCCACCCAGGATGGAAAATGGTTGGGCATAGGGTTGGATGAGTGTCTTTTCCTCTGTAAATGTGTATGGACTTCATAAGTCTAGTCATTAGAAATATGATGAATGCCAATTTTTCACTATTTGTAGTAAGATGCAGGGGGGAATGTGCAGAATTTCCTGTCTTTAGGAAGTCCAGGAAGGCAGAGGCCACATAGCCCCACTGAGCGCAGTTCTTAAGGATCCTGTGTCCTAGGGAATATTTCCACAGGCTCCTGAGCTGGGAGGACCTTAAGAGGTCATCACTCCCAGCCTAAACTGTAGCAGTGCCCCATTAGTGACTCCATGTGCAAACAGAATCTCAGGGCATCCTGGATTGGCCAGAGTGTCGCCTCCAGAAGGCTGAGTCCAAATTTCATTTCCCATTTGCACTTAGAGCAGGGATAGGAAACTTTTTTTTTTTTTCAGGAACTAAGGAACATCTGTTCCTTCAGATGAGATTATAGCAAATCTGTCAGCGATAACATTTTTCATAACAATTTAGCTTGGAACTTGTGTTGTCTTGGTTACGGTATATGTGTAAATATGATGGAACTGACTTTTTATTCATTTCCAGGCCTCATAGAAGGCCCTTGCAAACAGAGTTTCTGCCTGAAATTTACTTTTGTTACCACATTAACTTCTGGTAGTTTGCCTGTTTATGGTAATCACTTTTTAAAGAAAGGCAGAATAGCTTTGTATGCTGAATTTTTGGAGCAGGACTTCTGACCTCACAGTCCTTTTCCCGCTCTATGCCCCCAAAATAGGAGTCTAGGGTTGCATTTTTCTGTTTCCTTTGCCTTGGCTTGTTGCCACTTGATTACCTGACTTTTGGGCTTGTTGCCACACTATGGCTTTAAGGCCAGATAGAGGAATTTTCGTCCCGAACGTGTGGGGGGCAACTTCCGTTTCTGGCAAGCTGTAAACCCACCCATGACTTCCACCCTAGATCACAATCCAGATCCAGGGAGGTTAAAACAAGAGCGATTACCCGCCAAGACTGATCGCTGGATCTCCCTACAATTAATTTGCAGGAGCTGGAGCTGCCTCTGAAAACTACAAAATGGCGTGTCCCTCAGCCGCTTCTAGCCCCCAGGGGAGGGAGCCGACGCATTCCCCAAATACAGGTCCCAAAGTCCATAGGGCACTAACCTCTTACTTTGTCCTAGGCATGTCTATGTTGATAATTCTGGAATCTCCACAGCTGCTGGTGTTCTGGGGTCTCTCCAGCTGGCTGCTGGCCCTGCCGCCCTGGGGCTAAAACCTCAGCTCACACGGACCTGGGCTGCCCTCGGCTCCGCTTCCTGCGCTCTGCGCGCTGCCAGGTCCCAGACTGCTGCGCTGGTCCTTCCTGCAGGGCTGCTGGGTTGTCCTCAGTGGGAGGTTAGCTTCTCTGTGTCGTTCTGTGGGTGCTGGGGCTCCAGAAGTTGTTCAGAGTCCCCTTTTACATAGTTTGGGGGGAATCTGGGGGCAGAGTGGCTTGGATGAGCTGTTTCTACTCCGCCATCTTGGCTCCACCCCCTGTATACTGTATTTTTAAGTAAGTTGTTACTGATATTTTCTGTCTCATGGCACCATAGTTAATCCAAGTATTCCTCTCTCCTTTCTCCTAGAGAGCCATTACATAGGACAAATAGTCATTTTTATGGGGAAAAAAAGTTAGCACAGCTGATTGCTATATTGAACCCATGCCCCATGGGCTATCTGTGGACCTCTCTTCTCCATAAGAGGGAAGAGAGGGGTATCCTCATTGTTCTTCCCTTGAGTACTGTGGGATAATTTTGGGGTGCTGGCTTTCGATGGGCTGTGCTGAATCTTCCCACCCTCTATTGCCTCCCCAACTTTGCCCTGCAGTCTCTGTCAGGGAGTCAGTTCTTTGGCTCCAGGGCCTGTTCTGTGGGGACAAGGAACTCGGACCCTAGCTCTGGGCCTCCTTAGGACTGTATCCTTGATGTGCTGAGGTGCTGACCTTGGGTGCACATCATGACCGCAAAGCAACTGTTTACCAAGCATTTGATAAGGGCACAGGGCCAGGCTTGGTCAGTACTCCCCTGGGAGTCTAGGGGTCCAGCTTCTCTGCTTATTGCTGTGTGGCCTTGAGCAAGTCCTCCTCCTGTTTATGCAGTGCTTTGGTGTCAGAGGAGGCTGTGAGAGATCAGTGACAGGTAAGGTCACATTCAGACCTGGGGTTTTGACTCCCTGGGCCCTGGTTTCCTCTTCCATAGCATAAGGAGGTTAGGCTAGGTGATTTTTAGGGTCTCATTTAGCCAAAAATTCCATGAAATCTTTGTCCCTATGTCTGAGTAAGAACTACTTAGGAGAGGCTCCAGGAGATTCCCAGCCCAAATTCCTCCTGTGTGTGGATGGGTTGGGCTAGATGGTTCCTTGAAGCCCCTCCATCTCCAGTTTGGGATTTGGGGAACCATTTCTCCTCCACTGGTGTTTCCCTGAGGCTTGACAGTCTGTAATTGAAGACTTATTCCTCTTGGGATTTTCTGCCTTCTGTTATAAATGGAACTCTTGGTAATGGCAGGAGAAGCATCAGTTATTGATACTTTAATGTCAATAAATGCTCTCCATTTGATAATAGAATGCAGCTTCAGATTGTCTTTAAACATTTGAAAGGCTCTCCTATAGAAAAGTGCTTATATATTTTGAGAAGCTGGCTTGGCCTTTGTGGGCAGAACTAGGGAAAGTCTTGTGTTCTGCTTCCCTGCTCTTCTTGGGGCATTTGGGCTCTTCCGATAACAGCTAGTCATGTAGTAGATGTGCAAAGGGCCAGGTTCCAGAGAGAGTGGCTGGGTGAACAGCTGGCTTTAAGGAGCTGTGTGCTGGCCCGATGAGGGCTGAGAGGCTCATCATGGTTGTGGGAGCCCAGAGGAAAATGTCCTGTGTTCTGGGATGAGCACTCCACACTTAGTTCTGACTTCCAGGTCTGAACCAGCCTGAAGGAAAAAAAAATTCATGTTGCTCAGCTGGGGTGAGCTTGGTTCCAAGAAGAGATCATTTTCTTGGGATTGGATCTTTGAATTGAAAATTGGGGAGGTTATCTCTTTGGTTATCCCCACCTTCAGTGGTTCTCATGAAGTCTACAGCCATGGCAGAGGAAGGAAAGCCAACCCACACTAAGACTTTGTGTCTCTGAAGTTAAATTTAGGGGGATGACATTTTGGGTACAGTTGTCTGGCTTGAGGTCTCATGGCAAAAAGAAAGCTGCTGATTGGAGTCTGAGGCTCCTCCAGTTGGGATATGCCCTGACAGGTGTGTGCTATCTCTGACTTTGTGCTCCCTGCTGATCCCCCCCAGAGGAAAGGGGAGCCTGGGGCACAAGTCACTTCTCTACAGAGAGAAGGGGCTCCACTTTTTCCATCTGTGACCTGTGATCTTTTTTCCCCCAGTTTCTAAGATTTGCTGCAAAAGTTTTGGGAAATCAAGAGGGAGGACTTAGAATGATGGGATCACACTTATTTTCATAGCCCTTGGGCTTGGTTCTGAGAAGAGGTCTTCCAAACCCCCACAGGCCCCGGATATATCAAGAAGCTTTTCAGTGGACGAGGACCCAAGAAGCCATTGCATATGTGTATGCATGTGTGTACGCGTGTATATATGTACGTGTACACACATGCACATATGCAAATGTGTTTGCATATGTATTTACATGTGGTTTACATGCATTTCACAAGTGTGTGTATATGTGTGTGCACACAAGGGAAAGAGAGAAAGAACAAGTACTGTGTGACATGATCTTGGCCAAGTCATTGCCTCAGTTTCCTCATCTATAAAATCGGGGATAAGAATAGCCCTTACCTCCAAGGGGCAGGAGTTTTGAGGATCAGATGAAACAATAATACACATAAAACACATTGTAAACCTTAACATGTGACTTACATGCTTGCTGTTGTTGTTATATGTGTTTTTTCTAATACAAATATTTTCCTCATTAAAATTACATAAATGATGAAACACATAAATAAGGAATATCTATACTATAAAAAATTGATTGGTTATAATGCTTAACAGTAAGGGCTGTTTGCTCTTTCATTGATCAACAGGAGAGAAGAAAAGGACAAATTTTAACCAAAGCAACAATTTCCATTTGTGTGTGATGTATATATGTTCTCTGTCTCTTGGTCCCTCTCTCACCTATAGATGTGCACGCATATTTGCAGAGAGAGGAACATAAAAAGTTAGGCTCATGCAGGTATCCAGTATAACTTGTTCAAAGGATCCGATTTTTACTTCTCAGAGAGTCATGTCTGGATCTCCCAAGAATGAGCAGTCCCTGATGTGGGCAGGAAGAGCCCTGAAATGGACTCTTCCTCAGGTGATTGTCTGGAAGGGGGAGAAAACAACGGAGAACTTAGAATGTGAAAGATAAAAAGGCTTAGAGACTCACTCGTGTCTGAATGTCCCAGTTTGTCTGGTGTTGAATTAGTGGGCATGGTTAAGAGTGTCAGCCCAGCACACTGTGCTCACATTCTGTAGAGCTCTCCAGGGTTTTCAAAGCTCTTTACACAGAGCATCTCATCAAGATCCTCCCAATAACCTTGTGACTAGATTCTGTCATCCTCATTCTACAGATGGAGAAACTGACACTGAATTAGAAATAATTGACTTCCAGAGGTTCACACATGAAGTGTCCAGGTTACTTCTGAGTCGTGTAAGCAACAAAATGGAGGACTAGACTTTCTCCCCCTTCCTTACAACTTCTCAAACCTCTCCAAACAGAAGTATACCAAAGATAAAACAGCCTTAACTGTCTCATGGTCTAGGATACCCAGAAACCAAAAAAAGTCACATCTATAAACCAAGACCTTGAGCTTTCTCCTCCTCTCTCCCCCACGTCCCAAATTTCCAGCAATAATGCTGTACTAGTAGACCAAATTGTTCTTATCTGCCCATTCCACCAGGGAAAGCCTTCACATCCTTGAGGTAGACACCCCAAGGTAGGTGGATCAGGCAGACACCAAAGGTAGAAAACAACCCTGAAAAGGGTTGGCAGCCTTTGTGCAAGACAGAGTAGTCTTCCCAGAGCTGCAAAACAAGCTTGCCAAAAAAAAAATTGCTTTATGGGGAACTCACATAGGACAAGGATTCACATGGTGGTCAGAAGAAGTAACAAGGACACTTTTTTTTTTTTTTTGCTTTTTGGAGGGCAATTGGGATTAAGTGACTTGCCCAAGGTTACAAGGCTAGTTTTTGTGTTAAGTGTCTGAGGCCAGATCCGAACCCAGGTCCTCCTGACTCCAGGGCTGGTGCTCTATTCACTGTGCCACCTAGCTGCCCCACCAACAAGAACATTCTCAAAGTCTCTCTCAAGAACTTTAGAATTGCTTGTGTGGCATGAGGGACACTGGCCCAGGACTGCTTAATGTGGCATGTCCATATCAGAGAAGGTGCTGTGCTCTGTGAGCAAAGCAGAATTAAAGTAGCTCAGAAGAAACATGAGAGGCACAGATTTAGAGAATCCTCTCCAGATGTTCCCATGGACTATTTGTGCCTGGCCTGTGGTAGAGCCTTCCGAGCTCCTATTGTTCTGATCAGTTGCAGTTAGACACACTGTGAACTTGTGAACAGAGGACAACAACCAGTCAGCCAACAAGGAGACTAAACCAAATCCTATACCTTGATCCCCCCTCCTTTCCATTGCCATGGAGACCCAGCGACAGAGACTGAGAGTGAGCAAAAGCCTGCGAGGGGCTGCACCTCTAACACCAGGGTTGGTAGGCAACCCTCAGCTTGGAAGTCCTGACAGGGAAGGGGCAGAGTTCTCTGAATTACTCAGAGGGAGTGTAACAGACAAGCAGGGGACACCATGGAGGGAGTGTGTGGCTTGGTGAGCCTGAAGGAAGAGCACAGCAGCCATCTGGGGCCAGTTCTGACCACCCAGGAGTCACCTTGGTCACGGAGCTAGACTGGTCATCTGTGAATTGCCTTATGTGGAAGGAGGCTGAGATCCAGCCCCCAACAAAACCACTGTCAGAGCAGACAGAGTTAGAAAGGGAAAAACAACTACCTGAAATTACCAAAAATCTCAGGAAGAAAGCTCAGTTTCCTTAAATATAAGCAAATAAATTAATAGGGAAGAATTAACAATAGAAGGAGATACAGCCTCTTGGTTTAGTAAATGAGTTCAAGCATCTAGGAATAAATAACTTCCAAACAAAGGAAAATAATCCTATGCTTGATGTGGCGGAGGACACAGGACCCCCAGAATGAGGAGTCACAACTTGCTGAGTGGTTTAAAAGAGAAATGTGAATGATGAGAACAGAATTCACGGCCAGCGTGTTAAAAAAAACCAAAAAACTGGAATCTTGTGGCAAAGAAACAATGAGAATGCAACTACAGAGCAATGAAGGGTAACCTAGAAGAGGAGCAAAGAGCAGGAGCATGAAGAGAAAATGTGTTTTTGGAAAAGAAAACCCTACAGATCCCACAGATGTGTGTGGGCACAGCCAAAGGATCACAGCTGTCTCTGAAGAACATGACAGAATGCAGGACATCATGGAGAACAGTGCCAAACTCCTGAGTGTGGAGAATGAGACTAACTGGAAAGAGTTATAGATTACCTCCAGAAGGACAAAAAAACGTCCAAATCCAAGGCTGCAAACTCCAAGGTGCGTAGTAGCTAAATTTAGCAATTCAATTTAGAAATCAGTTCTACAACCTGTCAGAAAAAAGACCTTTAAATAGCTAGGTGATGGGGCGTCTAGGTGGCTAGAGTTCAAATCCCACTTCAGACACTTGACACTTACTAGCTGTGTGATCCTGGGCAAGTCAATAACCTTGATTGCCACACATGTGCGTGTGCGTACACACACACACAGAAACACATGAATACATATGAGACATTTGAATAACACAAAACTATTCATACCCACTTGAAAAAGAAGGATGGAATGGAATCACATGTTCTCAAGAGCACTGGAGCTTAAAGTACAGTCCAAGAAGACCCCCTCTATAAATCAGAGCAAAGCCATAAATGCAAAAAGCTAAATGTTCAGTAGCAAAGGCATTTGAAATATTTTCAGAAAGAAAACAAGAACTGAAGAGAGGATTTGTTTCTCAGACACCACAAACAAGAGAGATGTGCAGGAGGAGTGAGTGAGTGCAGCAGCCAAGGGGCCAGGAAGGAGGAGATGAGGTGCAGTAAGAAGTCCAAAGGAGGTAACTATGAAGAGGTGGACTGCAGAACATGGCGATTTACTGCCCACAGGTGAATCAGTGACACTGTATTACAACATGGGAGCATATGTGAATGGGGGAAGGGATCAGACCAATAAAAGTATGTGTGGAAAGTTCAAACACCTTGAGGCAGCTGGCCCCTGGGGGAGTGGGAAAGCATGGACCTGTGAAGGAGATCTTGAGTCAAATGAGGAAAAAAAGGTAACTAGGGGAGATTATAGATAATGGCAGGCTACATTATTGGGGACATATTGGAGGAGGCCTCCTTTTATGGGGCATTGTCCTCTCTGACACCTGCAATAATCAGCGTTGTTCTGGGGGTGAAACACAGTGAAAAAGGTGAATCCATGGGGCAGTGGCAAAAACTACCTCAAGAGAAGAGCCTAGAATGTATACATTGGAAGTTTTGATTGCACAAAGAATACAGAGAAAAGAGAAACACCAGATAATTATAGGGTCATGAATCAGAGAATGAGGGTCTGGAGTAAAAAGAAATTCAGGACAAATAATAGAGTGAGAGAAATCTTTTTTTGGAAAGGGGTTAAAAAATGAAATTTAAAAATCTAATGAATAGGACTAGTTGAAGAAGATGAGAGAAATAGGAATAGTGAATTGACTGAGATTGGGAATAAAAGGGAGAAGAATGATGTAACCAGATAAAAACAGAAGAGAAAAATGAACTAATAAGCAAAGCTCCAAAGGAAAAAGGTAACAAATGAGGGGTGAGGGGAAGAGAGACAATGAGAGCAGGGCAACCTTAAAAAATATTAAAATAAAGGGAGAATAAGCATAACTTGGGAGTGGGGAAGCTATTACAGATGGCAGAAACTATAAGCCTGACTCTCACAACTTTAAATGTGAATGGATTAAACAATCCAATAAAATGAAAAAACTTGGCAAGACCAAAAACTCTACCATCTGTTGCTTATAAAAATCACATTTTAAAAACAAAGACATAACAGTAAAACTGAGAAGGGCAAAAAATCAGCTCTGCTAAAGTTGAATACAAAAAAAACAAGAGTTGCCATCATGCTACCTGACAAAGTAAAAAAGTTTAAAAAATGAAGGAAAGACGGGAACTCCTTGGATCCTGAAAATTATCCTGAACCATAGATAACAGAGTAATATGGATAATAAACTTATGTTTCAAATGTCTTAGCATCCAAATTCATAAAGATAACATCTGAGCAACAAGAACACAGTAGAGACAACAGACTTCAGTCTTCCTCTCTCAGTTTTAGATAAATCTAATAGAAATATAAACAAAAGGGAGAATGCAAAACTGAACAAAATTCATGGGAAAGTGAATTAGAGAACTTAGGACATCTTCATCTAAATGGGGCAGCAGCAAAAGGAATATACACTTATCACCTCAGTGTTCACATGTTGAACGAGGGTCTTCCTAAATCCAAGTTAAGCCCTCTATTGCATAGGCCACTTCTAAATTACACAACATAAGCTTTTTATTTCTACTTTTACAACGGGGATGTTTGCAATATGTGGAATCAGTGGATCTGGAACTTTAAGGGGTAGGGATTATTTTGAGAGAAGTTAGCAAGTTCTATAGCCTATAACTAGAAGAGCAGGCAAGTTGGGAGAAGGGGTTAAGTCTTTTTAAACTTGTTACTCAGAAATCCAGGGGTCTAACCTTGTGAATGAAAGCTTTGACCTCTCCTGTCACAAGCCTGTTTGTTTGAGGCTTGTTGGAGGATAAAAACAAAAAGCCTGCCAGCATCTTATTGTAGAGCTATTAGCATCTAGAGAGCCTTTCTTGGGTTTTCAGGTGCTGTGCCTTTGACAGCGCGGCTGGGGCTGGGCCAGCCCTTTGCTGGCTTGTTGGATATTCTCCTTTATATGCTCTTTGGGCCAAAGAGGCCCAAAGATTCCTGATCCTCATGGATGATGTTCAGTCTCCTTTCTAGGGTGATTGTCAGGCTGTCTCCCCTACCCCATCATCTGCCTCATAAAACTGGAAGCTTTTTTCACTTCTAAGCTATGGGAGTAACTAAACCCTTCAGAGTTGCTTTGTATTTAGTTTTTATGTACACGTTATTGTCAAATTGCAACTGAATATGAAGCTGTAGGGACTGGTTCATTTTTGTCTTTGTATTCTCCACACCTAGCACAGTGCCTGGCTGTATACCCATTTGATAACTAATTGTTGAACTTTCCTAAGCTTCCTACAATTGTGTATAAAAGTCAGTAATTCTTTTCATCTGGTCTTTTCCTTTATTATTGGGTGTGTGTGTGTGTGTATGTGTGTGTGTGTGTGTGTGTGTGTGTGTGTGAATTTCTCCCCCTTGCCAAATGTATTTCTTTTCCTTAATCTGATGGTTTTTCCCTCCTTTTAAGTAGAAATTGGTGAGAACCAACAACATTCGAAAGGTATGAAAGTCCTGAGTGATCATTGCTGCCCATTTCATCAGGGCTGGTGTTAGGGTTCAGAAAGCTAACTGATGTTTTGTCACGTGCTTGCCTGGGGGTGCAATGTGGTCTTTCTGGTGATGATTCATGAGATGTACAGCTTTCCTTGCCAGTGATCTTTTTGTGTCCTCTTTGGGGCAGTTTTCCATTCTTCACCCTCAGCATTTCCGACTTTCCCTTGTAGCCTGTGAATTAATTTTGCAGTTTTGGCCAGAGCAGGCTGCTGCTGGGACCCTCACTCAGTCATGTCAGTGAACTTTTAGAAAGTGTTCCAGGTGAAAAGAGTACTGATGATTTCCATATCCTGAGAGTGCTCTTGGGAGTGTTTCCCTAGGTCAAAACTGTCAGGGGGTGCTTTGTTCTGTTGGGATAGGGAAGTCTCTGTCATAAAAACATGATTTTCCTTGCTGCAGGGTCTGATGTTTTTGAATGATTCATACTCACTCTACCAGCTTGTCCATCTTGGCTTTCATTATTATTAACTGATAATTCTTGTAAAGACATTGAAATGTGTTTCCTGCTGGGTCCCTCTACATGGGTGGAATAAGACAAGTTCTGAAGCCCAATTCCAAGAGCTTTAAAGTTCCTGAGGTACCCAAAAGAGTTTATCCTAAGGCAGGTCTCTTAGGTAATTCCAGTTGTGTGGACCTGAGGACAGCAGTAAGGCCAGTGGACACTGGAACTTAGTTTCTTATATGATCTGTCTCTTTCTGTTAGACCCAAGTCTGGTTTGATAAATACTGTTTCCAGAAGCAAAGTCAGATCTTTTAAAGCCAAAACTAAGTATAACTACTGAGGGGCAAGTGTGTTAATAAGAATCAAACACACCATAATAAAGGTGTCAAGAACCACTGGCTGTAGGTTCCCGTTGCAGATCAGCTAGTCTGTCACATAGATGCCTTGTCTGGCTATACGTGAAGAAATGTTTCATCTTTCAGCTACACAGAAGATAAGCAACATGGTACCCATTTTAATAAAGCAGAAAATTACTGTTTAACTTGATTAAAATTTAGAAAAATAGGGGCGGCTAGGTGGCGCAGTGAATAGAGCACCGGCCCTGGAATCAGAAGGACCTGAGTTCGGAGCCGGCCTCCGACACCTAATCCGCACAAACAAAAACATAGCCGTGTAACCTTGGGCAAGTTACTTAACCCCAATTGCCCTAAAGGGGCGGCTAGGTGGCGCAGTGAGTAAGAGTGCCGGCCTCGGAGTTTGGATGACCCGAGATCAGATCCGGCCTCAGAAAATGAGCACCCACGCATAAATAATGACTAGCCGTGTAACCTTGAGCAAGTTACTTAACCCCAATTGCTTTTAAAAAGAAAAAATTTAGAAAAATAGCTCCCATAGTTAGAAAAACAACTCCAAGAATTGATTAAGATTTTTCTTTTTAGAAAAGCAAAATTACTCCAAGAGTAATGCTGGGGAAATAAAGTGAATGAATGGCTGTCAACCTCAAGGTGATAGAAAAGAACACAGAATAAACATTTTAGAACTTAAACAAGACTTGAATGTTACAGGTGGCCATACAAAGTTATGTCCTTTAAAAGGGAATGTCTTAGTGTCCGGGGGTAATGAGTCCAGAGTGTAGAAACGTCGGTAGGAAATTATAAATAAGTACAGTTATTTAGAAATACTAGAGATAGAATCTCTGAATGTCAAATGATCTAGAAGATGATGTAGGAAATAACCCTACTATGTATAGTATATAAGTTTCTGAAGGAGAATGGAAGCTGGCAGGTGAGATCATGTGAATGGGATTAAGTTCACCAAAGAACAAGTACTAGAAGAATGGAGGAAGATGTCTGAACAGTTTGCAGCTAAATGAGTCTTCTGAATAGTGTGTGCCATGATGATGAGGAAGGACTGAGATAAGGATGGGGGAGGGGCCAGGGCAGAGTGTGTGCTCATCCTGCGTGTCCATAAAAGGGAATCATGTCCATATTTATCTCAGGTCACGTCACAGTACTGAATTGAGAGCAGCACACGTTAAACTGGCATAAAGACCCTTTGTAAGATGTCCTGTGTTAGGTCTTTGTGCTTATTGATATCTTGTTTTTGAATCATTTTCTGATGCCCTGGAGTTTCTAACTCTGTTTTTAACTATTATGTAGCCTGCTCACGCATCATTGCAAACAATGAAAGCATGGCCACTGTGCCACCATGGAATGGGCATCCTGCTTGGAAGTCTCTTCTTACTTGCGTTCTGTTACAGTTGTGTACTGGATAATAGGCTCTGAAAAAAGAGCAAGCTGACTGTCATCATTAAGCCATAATACGGTTTCAGTTTGAGCCTCTGGGGGAGGAATAGAATTTATAGGTTTATAGAACTTACAGGTTTATAGAATTAACTGATTTTTTTGGCCAAACCACGGGAAGTTTTTCCAGTGCCATCTTCTTGTTCTCATGCCTCTGTCATGAAGATTCAGTCCTGCAGGTTGGAGCTTAGAAGGACTTGTGACAAATAGGATTGGAGAAAAAATGATTCTAGGTATTCAGAGGATGGAAAAGATGAATTGAACCATTCAGCAGCCACTTATTAAATTACTTACTGTGTAACGTACCATGCTGGGTGTTGTGTTTGCAAGTGAAAAATGGTTAAATGTTGGCTTGAGGACAAGGCTGCAAGGTGAATGGGGCAGGGGTTGCATATTGGATACATTTTCTTCAACCTCTCTGAGGAAAGGGCTTTCTTAAATACCAGGTAACGATCATTTCCCTTGCCAGTGTTTGCCTAAATAGATTACCTTTAGTTTACAGAAAACATTTTTTCATTTTCCCATTACATTAAGCAGGATCTTATTAGAATACTCTGTTTGGCTTATGGATATGAAACACTTGGAAAAGATGATTTTAGGTGCACAGATAGAGCAAACAGCCAGTGCTTAGCCTTGGAAAGTTAGATGGACTAAAAAGCTTCAGATTTATTCCTTTCCTCCCCTTAATTTTCACATGGAAGAGGAAGGGAAAGAAAAGAACAGGTTTACAATACACTTAGGGATGGGGACAAGTCTCAGCAGCCAAACCTAATGATGGCAGTTCAGGGGGAAAGGCTGTTCAAAAGAAAACCACCAAATTTACCATAAAGTCCTTAGCAGAGGAGGGTGAGATACACACACACACGTATGCACACATATGCACGCGAACACAGACACACAAATTCACAGAGAGAACCTGAAAAGGCACACACCAGGGCATGTGTCTGAGGCATAGCATTTGAGTATTTACTAAGCACTAGGTAGGTGCTTGTGCTCGGCATTTTACAGTATGATCTCATTGAGTGAATGGGAAGCACCTGGGAAGTGGATGTTGTTAATATTCCCATTTCACAGATAACCACACTACTCACCATCATAGCCATTTATTATACTAGAAAAATTCTTCAGATGTTCATGTGAAGTTTTTTAATAGTGAGAAAAGATACATTTCGGGCATAAATTGTGTTTATTGCCTGACTCCTCTCTTGTCTCTTTCAGCGTCCCCCAACAGATAATGCATATTTTATAGCCAAGGAGATTCTTGCTACTGAACGAACGTACTTGAAGGATTTAGAAGTCATTACCGTGGTATGAAATCTAAGTAATTTATCCTTTATCGCTGTTCATATTTAATAGAGTCTAAACCAGGGCTGAGAAGCCTGCGGCCTCAAGGCCCCATGTGGGCCTCAAGGTCCTCAAGTGCAGCCCTTTGACCAAATCCAAACTTCATAGAACGAAGGGTTGTTAAGGGCCGCACTTGAAGACCTAGAGGGCTACATGTGGCCTTAAGGCCTCAGGCTCCCTACCCCTGGTCTGAACACAGCCTTGAAAGAGAAACATGAGCAAAATCACCCAGAAACTTTGACCTACAAAATCTGCTAAACATGGTGCGCTTGGGAAACTTGACATTCATACCTTGTCATCTTAGCTCCATAAAAACTGCAGATTTTCCTGTGGGCAGCTATTGACCCAGGAGCCCAGCACTTATTTTTTTCAACTGAATTAGCTGACAAGGTTTAAAAGATGATTTTTAAGAGCTTCCTTGATGGATGCAAGCATAGAAAGCATGTTGTTAATTGGTTATCTGACCATTAATTGAAAATGATGCATAAACTCAGGGATCATATGCTTGGCATTGTTGCTGGCTACTGTCTGTGCACAGTCCATGTGAAGAGGGATTCCTGGATTCTCTAGATGTCCTTCTCTGGTAGGTGATGTTTGGTTGTTGGTGCTGAGGCCCCAGAGCACCAGGAATCATCCTCAGTGAAATTATTCATAACCACTTCAAAGAGTATCCACACAAGAAAAAATAAAGTGGATGAAATCCAACTTTATCATCTGCCTGTAACATAGCTACTCACAGACTTAGAGTGTTCTCAGCCTTGAGAGTCTCAGCACTAGGTAATTCACATACAGGAGCATCTGGAAAATTAACATTTAATTTACTTTATACCAAAACTGACTCACTTTAAATGGAACATCTGGGATTCCCTTGTGGCTACAACTCATGTTGTCCTCTCTAGCCATGTCTCTCAGTGATTTTAGAACTTTGTATGCTTGACCATTGGTGTCTTCTGCCACAGTGGTTCCGTAGCACAGTCATCAAGGAGGAGGCCATGCCAGGGACACTGATGACACTGTTGTTCTCCAACATCGACCCCATCTATGAGTTCCACAGAGGATTCCTGAGAGAGATTGAACAGCGACTGGCCCTCTGGTAACCTGGTGGGATTTGCCTAGAGCTGATATCTCCATCAGTCCCTAGAGGCCAAACCCTTTCCTCCATTGCTGTGAGCATGGTAGAGTTGAAAATACATGGGCCTGGGAATATAGCTGACCTCAGCCCAAGTCCTGCTCTTGACACTGAACGGCCAGGTGACCACAGACTAGTCACTTGACCTTTCTGAGACGTAGTCTCCTTCTGTTGGAAAGGAGAATAAGAATAACTGGCCCCTGAGGGGTGTTGTAAAAATCAGTTGGGATCTTTTTTGTAAAGTGCTTTAACAGCCGTGCCCTACGGATTCCTTGTCTGTCTTCACTGCCATTGTTGGGCCTTTGATAGTTAACCAGCTGTGTTATCTGTAATGGGGATAAGCTAGAAGTCTTCCCAGTAAGGTCAGGAGTGAAGCAGAGATGCCATCATCACCACTGTTATTCAGTATTCTACTAGAAATGCCATCTCTAATAGCAATAAGAGGGATAAAAAGAATTTGAAGGAATTAGAATAGTCAGTGAGGAAACAAAACTTTCACTCTTTGCAGATGATATGATGAGATACTTAAAGATTCCTAGAGAATCGACTGAAAAACTACTTGAAATAATTAACAACTAAAGCAAAGTTGCAGAATATAAATTAAAACCACATAAATCATCAGCATTTTTACATATTTCCAACAAAGCCCAGCAGCAAGAGATAGAAAAATTCCATTTAAAATAACTGTAGACAGTATAAAATACTTGGGAGTCTAACCTGCCAAGAGAGTTAATAAGCTTCATTGTCAGGAGAATGTGGGAGCAAGTCCCATCTCTGACCCCTCCAGGCTACGTGACCATAGACAAGTCACTGAATTTCTGTGTCTCCAGCAGGTTCTATTCCCCTTCTCCCTAGGGGTGCCTTCCATGAATAGAAACCACAGCTGTAGTCCAAAGGGAAGTTTGGAGACTGCTAGAAAATGGGATAGTGTTAGGTTAAATTGATTTTTGAATGCTGTATGGGAAGGGGAGAGCTTCATTTAATCAGCAAGCATTTATGAAATGCCTACTGTGTGCCAGCCCCAGTGTGCAGTGCTATAGAGGCAAAGATAGCAGTGAGAGGGGACCCGCCTCAAGAAGCTTCCATTCAGTGGAAAGGGCAGTTTGGGTTAAGTGACTTGCCCAATGTCACATGGCTAGTAAGTGTTAAGTGTCCGAGTCTAGATTTGAACTCAGGTCCTCCTGACTCCAGGGCCGGTGCTCTGTTCATTGTGCCACCTAGCTGCCCCCCAAGTACTCTTTTCAGTGGTGCTTTTCTAGCAGTAACCCTGTGAGGTGGTGAACCCCTAGTCCTGTGGTCTCACTTTACGCATGAGGACAGCCTGGTTCCTGACCCGGAGTCTCAGAGCCCAGGCGCAGCAAAGATAAGGCTCAGACTCTGGCCCTTTCTCCATAGTCTGACTGGGACCAGCTCTTTTCTTGATGTTGGTTGGGTCATCACATATTTGCATAGACACAGAGGGTTCTTATCTTCACATGTAGATTCTATGTTTGTGTCTAGGGAGAGGGGGGAGCTAGGTGCTCACCAAAATGCAGTGCACACAAGTCTCTTGGACTGGCTGATGTTCTTGTATAAAAATGCCATCCAGGCAGGCATCCATCCATCCCAACCATGCCCTTTTGGTTGCCTGCTGTCCCACTTGCACCCAGCTTCTGCGGGGCTGGTGTGACTTTTATTTCTCTGTGCCTCTTAGGGAAGGAGCCTCCAGTGCCAATGAGAAGGGCGATGTCCAGCGCATCGGTGACATCATGCTTAAGAACATGCACAGTCTGAAGGTACTGACCCTGGTCTGCTTCTAGAGACAGCCTTTCATGCTCATTCCTCTTTTCCCACTTCAAGTCACTCTCTTTGTGATGGCTGAAGTGTGATGTGAGTTAGCTGTTATCGCCTGGAAGAAGTGACTCCAGCAAACTCCTCATACCTGCCTGTAGTTTGAAGTCCCCTTTGCAGGGGCTTTTTGGAGGCTGGATTGAAGTGAGCAACTTGTGGGGAGCTGCTTTCACCCCAGCCTGCACACCAGCAGGGAATCTTGGCCTAGAGAGACTTGGGGACACCCCCCCCCAAAAGGTGAATGATGCTGGAGCTTGGCAGGATTCTGCTCCTTTAACTCTGGCTGCTCCTGGTGGCTTCTTCAAAAAAGCCCATTTTTTCCAAACCCTTTTGCTAAGTATTGGAAACTTGGTTCAATTTGTAGGTAGTGTCAGTAGGATCAGCAGCTTGGATCTAAGTGTTCAGATGCAGAATTTTGCTGGCACTAGCCCTGATGCCTCCCCAAGTCCTCCCTGGCCTCCTCCGGCAGGCCATCCTCACACTCCCATCCCATGGGGAGACTGCCCTTTCTGTGGGACTGCTGAACTCTAGACACGCTTCCTCGCTTCCTTAGGTGGTTGCCTTGAGCATGAAGAAGCATGCAAGTTGTATTTGTATTGTGAAAAGTGGAGGAATGATGCTGGCCCTCTCCAGCTACCTCCTGAGGGAAGTGACCAGTGTGCTGTGTACTTGGGCTTTCTCTTGCCAGCATTCTCCTGGTTTGTTATTTTTTTCCTGCTAATTAGTGTCAGCAGAGGAGCCTGCCCTTCTCAGTGCATGGATCGCCTATCTGGAGGCTCCTGATCCTTTCCCTTTGTGCTTCCACAGGAATTTACCAGCTATCTTCAGAAACATGACCAGGTTCTGACAGAGCTGGAAAAGGCTACCAGATGCCTCAAGAAACTAGAGGTGGTGTATAAGGAGTTTGAACTTCAGAAAGTGTGCTATTTACCCCTCAACACTTTCCTTCTCAAGCCCATTCAGAGACTGATTTACTACAAGCTGGTTCTAGGACGGTTATGCAGACACTACCTGCCGGGCCACCCAGACTATCCCAATTGCAAGAGTAAGTCTGAGGGGAGCTCAGAAAGACAGACTTGGGAGTGGGGATGGTGGTAGGGGCTGGGAGCAGGGAAGGCTGGGATCCACCTGCACACTTAGGGCGATGGGGGCCCCCAGTAGCCCCTCCCCTGTGTCACCAGAATGTGCCTGCCACTTCAGGGCACTGGTTTACCTCAGGAGCTGGCTCCATACAGTCAGTTGTGAGCCTTGGAGAATGAATTGGCATCTGTGTCTAAAGATCCCTGCCATGCCGCAAGGGACAGGACAGGAGTCCTATTCATTTCATCTTTGTTTAAAATGCAGTGACATTCAAGGTCGGCCAGATGTAAAAAGACCAGCTTGCCAAGGAAATGTTGGCATTTTAGGAGATGTGAAACGTTGCATTACTCCAAACATATTCTTTTTTATTTTTTAGCAAGCTTCCCTTGAGTTTGCCGAGGGAGGCATTCCCCTCCTCAAAATGGTTACCTTCACAAGGCATAGATCTCTCTGCATAGACTGGGCCCGGCAGGCTGCCTGCAGCCCACACTGCTTTAGCTTAGATCAGGAAGCTTATGGCCAGGGAAAGGGAAAGGTGACAACCCCCTCCAAGAAGCCAACAAGGTTGGCACTGAGGAAAATCCCTGAGGAGCTGCAGGACTGTCACCTGGTAGTGACCCTGGGGACTCCAAACATGCCACCTGCTGGGGTGAGTGTGTCATGGTAACACTTGTCACAGTGGTCCTGGTATTCCTTTGGGCTTCCACCAAGGCCTCCCATGCACTGGAAAAGGAAAGCTTTGTGCATCAGTAGAGGGGAGAATGCTCATGGAAATGAGATCATGAATCCATTAAAGAATTTTACAAAGTGTGTATTAAACACTACCAAGGGTCCATTGAGGAGCCAAAAACAATATATGCCACAGTCCCTGCCTCAAGGATTTACATCCTTATTAGAAAACAGTATCTTAAACCCATGAAACAAGATATTCCATAAGGCCTCTTTCAGATGCAAAACTCAGTTATACTATAAACATATTAGGGGAACAGTATAAGAGAACATATAATCAAATACCAGAATATGTGGTATACATATCACAATGAATGGTGATTAAATAAAGAAGATTATCAGGGAATTTCATGCATTAGTTCAGACTCTATGATAGAAAAACTGGGAATATAAAGGAATTAGATGGGTATCTATAATGATATAAGCTATGCCCAAGCTGTCAGGACAACAAATAGATACTATAGATCAAGCCATTTTAAAAACTGCCTTGTTTTAAAAAACACACACACATACACACACAACAACAACAGTAGCACCAGGAGCATTTGGATTTGCAGATGAATTGTTTCAAACATTTAAAGAATAAATTATTTCTATGTCAAAAAGTTTAAAAAAAAATGAAAAGAGCTTTCTATCTAATTCTTTCTGTGAAACAAATATGGTACTGATCCCCAAATCAAGGAAGGATAAGAAAGAAAAAGAACCATAGACCAGTAATAACCAGAAAGAAACAACAGAAAAGAGAAACACAATCCAAAACATTAATGAACTGCATTCAATAATTAAATCCAACAACCTTCCCTTCTCACCTTTCTGAATGCTGTTGAGGGTACCGCTATCCCCCAGGCACCCCACTCACAGGCTCAGTGCATGTCTTCCTTGATTTTTGGCCCTCACCCCACATATCTAGTCCATTTCCTGGGTCTTGGTACAGTGCTGACCCTGCCCTCAGGGAGCATTCTGGGAGGGGGTGGGGGACAAGGAGAGCTCTCACTCCTGGGGAGAATCTGGAAAAGCCTTTGGAAGGATGGATACAAACTTGGTTCTTTTGTGAAGCACAGATGATAGTGCCTTTCAAAGAAGGGCAATCATTTGGGGAGCTTTAGCCACGAATGTGGGGGAAGAGAATGTGGACTCTGCCATGTCCTGTTGTGCTGGGAAGTATGAAACAGCAGCTGCCACCTCTACCACACTTAGCCCAATGTTTTCATTTTTATAGAGGGTTGGTTTTTTTGTTTTGTTTTTTTTACCCAAGCTACTAGTTGGAACTTTTTTATTTCTGTAGCAGGGCTTCTTAGCCTGGGGACCATGTATTTGTTTTTAAAAAATATTTTTATGGGGTGGCTAGGTGGTGAAGTGAGTAGAGCACCAGCCCTGGAGTCAGCCCTGAGTTCAATTCCAACCTCAGACACTTAAGGCGTACTAGCTGTGTGACCTTGGGCAAATCACTTAACCCCACTTGGACTGCTCTCCCCCCTCCAAAAAGCCAAAAAAGAAATTTTTTAAATAATTATATTCAATATAATTGGTTTTCTTTGTAATTTCATGTATTTTGGGGTTTTTTTGCATTTAAAAACAATTTTTCAAAGGGACTCTTAAGGCTTCACCAGACTGACTCCAGAAGGGACCTGGGATACAATGAAAGTTTCAGAACACATATTCTGTAGACAGAATTACAGTTGGCTTATAAAAATCAGCCACTACTAATTGATTCTTTGAAATAGGAAAAGTTCTTTTGACTGGAATGCCCCAAGGGCATAGAGGCTTGGGGAAATGAGGTGCTGCCCAAGCCAGGGGGCAGGCTCCCTGGTGACAGTGACAGCACTAGGCACCACTTGTTAGGGTGTGTGGCACAGTGGCTATCCCTGTCCTTCCATTCCAGGGGCCCTCCACGAGATCTCAGAGATGACGTCACGGCTGCATAGCAGCCTCCTCCGCTTGGAGAATTTTCAGAAACTCACCGAGCTTCAGCATGACTTGGTCGGCATCGACAACCTTGTCATCCCAGGCAGGGCAAGTGCCTTTTCGGAGCCCCTCCATGACTAAAATCTCTTTTTGAAATGGGTGACAGTTTTGTTTTAGAACCAAAGAATTGTAAGGGTTGCCCAGGGACTTTTCCTTTTTATGTGTTAGAGTTCCCATCTCTATTGAAGTGTGTTTATGTAAATGCATACACATATGTGGGGGCAAGTTACCCTACTGCCAGGGTACCCAGAGAGTTCCATTAGTTCGGTCAGTGATTCCTTAGCCTGGAATGCAGAGCGCATTTAGGACAGAGGGCCTTGTACTGCAGATGCTGTCAGTGACACCATCTCAGAAAGCAGGCCAACAGTGCTGGGCCTGTGTGTGTGTATAGGTATGTGCATGTGTGCCTGCCTGTGCATAGATAACCTCCCCCAACCTGAGGGGACCTGGGGGGGAGGAGGAGGCAGAGTTATTGAAGAAAGGCCACCTGGCTCAAGAAACTGTTGGAAAACACAGGCTGTTTGCATTTCCAAATTACTCTAAGGCCCCACCACTGTCCTTGAGAAATCTGTATTCACAGTCAGATCAAATCATTCATTGAGAAAACCCCAAACCCTTGTGATCTCAGGGCCTCTCTCTAAGCTTCCCAATTTCTGATTTGGGTGAGTTTCAGCATAGGCTGGTTTTCAAATCTCAGCAGTTGTTTATTGGTTATTTGCATCTGGATTTATTCATGGAAAATGTTTCTTTCCAAGTCAGGACATTCTTGGATTAGTCTTCAATTTGATATGTGCTCAGGGACAGTAAACTGGTTTTTATATAAGCCTAAAAAAACATTCACACCTGAATTCCACAGTGAATCTGTCTTCAACCTGTCCCTTATTTCAGAGCATCTATGCCCTTCCCCTTCATTAGCCCAAATAACATGAAAAGACTCAGGCTCCAGCTCAGGACCTGTTCAGAGGTGAGATACAGTTGGGAGGTAGAGCAGGGGCTATGTGTAGCAGTGATGGGGCTCAGAGTTCAAGCAGGAGGAAACCCTGGTGCTTCTGCAGCTCCAGTGCTCTGTCCTGCTTAGATGCCCCGACACGAGGAGGCCAGGCTGGGCTGGGCCCCCTTTCAATACCTCTTACACTACTATGGAAGCAACTAGGCGGACACTCCTGTTTTATAGATGCCTTTTCAGGTTTGGAAGGGGCCTGGTGGAAGTCTTTCCCTCTAACCTGTCCCTGAAATCCCCTCAACAACCCCAAGAGAAGAAGGGTCCCCCAGCCTTCTCCCAAGGCACACGCTGGACAGGCATCAGCATCACTCCTTTCTGCAGAATCCAGGGAGTGACCCTCCACTGTGCATCCCTCCACTGGGTTCTGGCCCAGAAGAAGGGAGGGTAAAAGTTGCTGTTGCTGACATCTGGCCTAAATGGGCCTTTTGGACACCCTTCCAACTATTCCTTTCTGCCCCACTGGGCCAAGGAGACCTCTTCCATGATCCTTTAAATACTTGATCACAGCTATGCCTCTTCTGCAGGCTAAATAGCCCTGTTGATTCAGTTGATCCTTATGTGGCTTGAGCTCCAGGCTGCTCACTTTTCTGATTGCTCTCCTCAACACTTTTCTGGCTTTTCATTGTCTTTCCTAAAATGTGAGACCAAGAGCTCTAGAAGAAAGAAGTCTCACCAAGGTAGACTTGTGACTCGTTGAACTTTTGGTCCATTAAGACCCCTAGATTTTTTTCAGATGAATCCCCCATCTCAGACGCTCCTAAAGCTAATTCTTTTTCAAACCTAGATAGGTAGAAGCCTACATTGATCTGTAGTATCCCTTCTTGCTAGGTTGGGCCTGACTTTGTGGCCTATTAAGATCTTTTGTAGCCTGACTTTGTCAATCCAGGATGGATGTTCATGATTCCTAGGTCCTATATTGACACCTGAAAAGTTAATAACATGCCATCTGGGCCTCCTTCCAAAGAGCCCTGATGAAAATGTGAGTTGGCACAGAGCCAGCAGAGACCCGTCCCCAGGCCACCGAGGATGTTGCTTTAGATCTGGACTTGAGTCAGTTCCAGATATCCCCTCCTCATTCTATCTGCCAGCTCCCATTTCTCCATCTGCTCACAAGGGGAGCATGGAAGGCCAAGCCCAATCTGAGTAAATGGTCCCTGTGCTGTTCCTCACGTGGCCTGTCTAGTCAGCTGGCCCAGAGACATAGGGCTGCTCCTGAGGAAGCCTGGAGGGAAGGGCCCTGGGGATTCAGTGCAGAACCAGCAGAAACTATGAGGACAGCAGGCTGACAGCTTTGAGAAGAGGTATAATATTGAACACAGAAGGATACACACCCAAGGCATCTGCTCATTCCTCACAATCTCGGGCCTCCAGGAGCTGCCTTAGAGTTGGGGGGATGGGGTGCCACTGCCTTTGGGTACCCTGCCCTTGGGCCCTGTATGTCTGTGCATGGTCGTCCTTGGTCTGAAGGGACAGCGAGGCACTTCCTCAGCCCCGGGCCAAACTGTCTCTTCTTGTGCCTCAGGAATTTATCCGGGAAGGCTGTCTGTACAAGCTTACCAAGAAGGGCTTCCAGCAAAGGATGTTCTTTTTGGTAAGTGATTGCCTCTTGCCTTGGAGGGGGCTCGGGCTCAGGCCGAAGAAGGCCCTGCTAGGGATTCCCAAGAAATGGACCAACAGCCAGGTGGAATTCTTGTGCCCCACTCCCTTGGTGCTGCTGGTGATTCTAGTACATGAGTGTGTCGGTGACAGTCCAGGGACTGGCCTTTCTCCCCACCTCTGCAGCCAGCCCGGGCCACGCTCCTCAAGACTACCTGGAGTCTCCCTTCTCTGGCCCAGAGACAGTGGGGGTCACCTCATGATGCTGATGACTGTCTAGTTTGTCCAAGAGGGTTCTCACCACCCTGTGCACACAAACCCTGCAGCCACCAGTGTCAGAGTTTCCTTAGAATTGGGGGGCAGCACATCAGGGGCCTCCAGAACTAGCCCTCTCAGCCTCCCCAGGACCAGCCTTGGTGTCGGTCTTGCTTTGAGTGTGCAGGGGTCCTGCCCAGGTCTGATCCTCGACCCACCGTGCCTTTCCTGTCAGTTCTCAGACATGCTGCTGTACACAAGCAGAGGAGTGACGGGAACCAACCATTTCAAAATCCACGGTCAGCTGCCCCTGCATGGCATGCTGGTGAGTAGAGTCTGGCTGGGAGGGCGGGGCCGCAGCCACTGCTGCTTCCCAGAAGAATAGAGCCCAGGCCACCCTGCCCATGTTCACAGTGACTCTTGTCCCCTTTGCTTGCTTTACAGTTAATAGTGCTGGACCCACCGGTGAGTAAGAAAGGAGCCTTGGCCACAAGTGGCCATTGGAGTGCTTGACCCGTAGCTTTGCCTCCTAGACCCAGAGTAGACTTGACCAGGGCAGTGCTTGTGACCTGAAGTAGCAGGCCGCATGGTCTTGAGGGGAGCCATGGGGAGTGGAGGCAGGGCCAAGCCTCGCTCAGCTCGTCCTTGTGCCCACAGGTGGAAGAGAGTGACAATGAGTGGTCCGTGCCCCACTGCTTCACCATCTATTCCATCCCAAAGACCATCGTCGTGGCCGCCAGGTATGTTCCGGCCATTCAGCGCCCAGCAGGAATCAGACCAGGATGGGGCTGGAGGGCAGCATCATAAGGAGCTCTGAGGTCCTTGACGAGGGTCCCCCCTGCGGTTCCTTCCTCCCTTCCTGTCCCCTCCATGCCATGGTTGTTCAGGGCACCAGGGGGTGCCACAGTGACTAGCGTGGTGATCCTGGCCAAGTCATTGAACCTCTGCTGGCCTCAGTTTCCTTATCTGTAAAAGGGGTAATAATAGTGCCCATCCACCAGGGTCAATGTGAGGATCAAATGGAAGAATTGTGAAGTTCTTGACAGTGCCTGGCAGACAGCTGGCGTCACATAAATGCTCATTGCCATCCTCTCCCTTCTCTTCCCCTCCCAGAAGCCTGAGAGTTACCTGTAAGGCCCCCTCTGCCCTTCACAACTGGACTGAGAAGTCCCCAGCTTGCTCCACTGAGATCAGGAAGTTATTTTCACCTCTCAGTCCCAGACAGCTGTCCAGGCCTGATGGGGCCCTGGTGGCCTGCCCAGGGGTGGCCAAGGTGGTGAGGCAGCTATGTAGGAACCTGGGAGAAGTGCCCCAGGCAGTGCTGCCCTTTCCCTGTCTGTGGGGGGTTCCAGAAGCCTTGTGAGCCATCCCCTCTCTTTCTTGTAGCACTCGCCTAGAAATGAGCAAATGGATGGACGATTTAAGCCTCGCCATTGAGGTGGCCAAGTCCGGGGACAAGCCCTTCGTGCTTCTGGACAGCTGTGGGAGCAGCAGCTCTGTCCGTAAGTGCCATCACCCTGGTCCAGCTCTGGAGTTGGGGGCCCGTCCCAGCTTGGGGTCCTTGTGTGCCTCAGCCAGCCAGCCCCCTGTGCTTCTTTTGCTAGTGGGTTTGCAGAAGCTGAGCATTTCTTTGGTCCCGATAGTGTTATGAAGGCCCTTCCCCAAGCTCCCTGCACTCTGTGGAAGCCCCCTGCACGCCCGGGCTCCTGGGGGGCCCCTCTTCCATTAGAGCTGGCCAGCACTGCTGGCCCGTGTGAATGCCCTGGTGACTGTGTCTGCTCTGGTTCCTTCAAGGACAAGCCCTGGCCTCCCTCCCCTGGGGCTCAGCCATGCTCCCTTCTCCTCCCCCAGGACCCTCTGGAGAGGTCTCTCTAGAACAGGAATCAGAAGAGGATGCTCACTCCTCCCATAGCTCCCTGGACAGGCAGAATCACCACCGGGCCAATACCACCATGCACGTGTGCTGGTACCGCAACACCAGTGTCTCCATGACTGACCACAGTGTGGCCGTCGAGGTACCCGCTGGGGCTCACACCTCACCTCATCTCTTCCTGTCTGCCTGTTTCACTTGGCTCCTGGGGAGCCCGCCACCCCCGAGCTCTGGGGCTTTCCGTTCATTTCTCATCTTCTCATCTCTGTGTGTGCAGCCCAAGAGCAGGGGGCTCGAGTCTGGCTTAGAGGGAATGCTGATGAGTGTGTGCTTAGATGGCCCGTCGCTTGGTGACGTGTGCACGTGCAGACACACACAAAATGGGATGGGGAGCTGCTGCACCTTGCTGTAGGCCAGAGGGTAGGGGGACATGGAGTTGTCTTGCCTCTTCACCCTGCCTTCTCCTAGCACTAACCCAGACAGACACGATTGCCTGAGGTCTCTGAGGGACCACTGCCTTCGAGAGCCCACTGCCCCAGTAACTTCTGGGCCCAGAAGCTTCTCTGCCCCCTTTCTGTGCCTTGCATTGCACCTGGAATCATGCAAAGGGCCTTGAAGGTCACCTCACTTGGCCCCTTCATTTAATAGGGGAGTCAGTGGAGGCCTATGGAAGCATCTGTCTGCAGAGCCCAGGCTCCTTCCCCATGCCAGGCCTGCCCCACTGGGTACCCCTTGGTTAGGCCCTCCTGTAGCACAGCCACCTGTGATGTCTGTGCTGCTTGGAGACAGATCACTGCTTTGTTCTTAGATGTGGGTGCACAGAGGAGCCCCCTCCCTTTAGAGATTCTGGGTGAGGCCCGCTGAGCTGGGCTGCAGAGGGTCCCCATGTGGCCCAACTCACCATGGGAGGTATTGCTTTGAGCCTGCCATCTGCTGGTGTCCCTGGGAGCCTCTGAAGGGCCCTGAAGGTGGACAGATGGACGGACGGGGCCGATTACACTTTATTTCTTGAGCCAGAGCTAAGCAGCCTCATTAGTGAGGAGAGCTGGCAAATGAGGGGAGTAGGCTAAATCAAATTGCCTTTGCCCTCTGAAATTCTGTGAAATTGTGGGAAAATGAGAGAGTTCAGTTAATCATTTTGTGCAAAGCATTCTTATTGCCAATCGTCCCAGCCTTCGAGGCCTCTTTTCTATTTATGGGGGCTCCGTTTCCTACAAGGAATTGCCTCCCCCAGACCTTATTCGGTCAGTAACTCGGCTCCTGGGCAATGGGATCAGTCAGAATGCCTCCCCCCCAGGCTTTGGAGGAATCAGACTTCCTAAAGGTGTCAGGCGCTTTGGGGATGCTTAGGGAAGACCCCCCCCCCCCCAATGTAGGAAGGCAGCTGGTGCCCAGGCCAGGCCGAGTCGGCCCCCCTTTCTCCCTGGGGTTTCTGCCTTCCTAACACGTCGGTGTCACACTCTGTCGGTTTCATTCATGCTGCTAACCCAGGCTTTGCTTGCCTTCAGGCTCTCCGGCTCTCCTTTCCCATGGGCTCAGCCTGAGCCGTGGAGGTCCTCTCTTGTCTGTCCCCGCTCACTTCTCTGCTCTCTTGCTGTTTCTCCAGAGCTCCCTCCTCGCTCTTTGCTGGGCCAGGGTCCCAAGGCCAATACAATCACCCATGTGTGCTGGTATCGGAATCACAGCCTCTCCCTCACAGATTACCTGTGCATGATTCAGGTAAAAACTCCGGTGACTCCATAGAGGTAGAAGTCTGCCTCTCTCCCGGGCACCTCAGTGCCTTCAAGGTTGGAGCCCCTCACGGTGTGGGCAGGACAGGCAGGGCTCCAAATGGCAGTCACCGGCTTCTGACTAGGTGGGGGGGCTGGCTTGGCTTCTTCCCTTTCCTCTAGAGTCTGTCTTGTCCTTGTGTCTTCTCTCCTTGTGGCCTTTGTTCTTGTCTCCGTGGTGGGTGGCCCTTGGGGGGGCTGACTGCCAGCCTGGGGCACACGCAGACCCGGTCCTGACGGTCACCCAGCTAGGAAGGGCTGGATTCCAGCCTGGAGCCCAGACCTCATGTGCCAGGTCAGCCCCTGTTGCTCGCTGGGTCGTTAGATGCCTGCGAGCATGTCCGGTGGATCCTCAGTATCTAGGATGGAGTTAGGAGGGGGAGCAGGCTGGGGGGAGGGGCCGGCTGCCTCCGAGGCCTTCACATGGTGCTTGTGCCCTCCCAGAACCAGCTCTCGGGGTACCTGCTGAGGAAGTTCAAGAACAGCAGTGGCTGGCAGAAGCTCTGGGTGGTGTTCACCAATTTTTGCCTGTTTTTCTACAAAACCCACCAGGTACTGAGAGTGTACACAGGCTGGCACTGACTGGGGATGCGGGGGAAGGGGTCCAGAAAGCTATAGTCAGCTTACAGGAGTCTGGCAGTGATCTGGGTGCTGTGGCAGAGGGGCTGGACTGAGGATGGGGGCGGGGGAGGCCCCTGGGGTTCCTAGGGCACTGCATGTGGTAGGGCAGCTTTAGCCAGTGTCTGTGGGCTGTCTTCCAGGACGATTACCCGCTGGCCAGTCTTCCCCTGCTGGGCTACACAGTCAGCATCCCCGGGCCGACCGATGGCTTTCACAAGGATTTTGTCTTCAAGCTTCAGTTCAAATCTCATGTCTATTTCTTCAGGGCCGAGAGCAGATACACCTTTGAGAGGTAATTTCCCTCCTGCTGGGCTGGGGTCTTAGAGATGGACACTCGTGGGTCTGGAAGGGCACTGGTGATGGCAACACCCGCCTTTGCTTCTTTGTCTGACACTCATTTTCCTGGGGCCTTGAGGAGGCACTGTCCAGTAACCAGACTCTCACTGTCTCTCTCCCAGGTGGATGGAAGTGATCAAGAGAGCGACCAACTCTCCTGGGAGAACCAGCCTGGTGACAGCCAGTGACGACAAGGACGCTCATAGCAACTGACGGGAGGCAGCTGCTGGACATTAATAAAGGGAAACAGGCAAGGGCCATGTGCTGGAAGAGGAGTCACGGGACAGGGGACTGGGATGAGAGGAAGAGAGCCAGGACATGGGGGTAGGACTTGTCCAAGGTCACCAGGGCAGCATCTTAAACCCAGACTGACTCTACCTCCCCTCATTGAGGGGTACATGATTCTAGGATTGCAGGGCCAAGGTATCTTCCCCAGGCTTCCCTTACTCTTGTAGAGAGTCTGGGTACACACAAGGAGGTAATGCTCAGGGTGCTTGGAAAGGTTAAGCTTGGGGGCCCTTGGCCCCTTCCAACTTTTTGCTGTTCCCGTTCCCCGAGCAGGACAGCCTGGCACCTCAGGCAAAAATGTAGGGGACTGACCCATGCCAGGGACAGCATCCCTTTCCATCTTCACACAGGCTGGAAGGTCCCCAAAAAAATCGCTTGGTAGGGTTGGCAGAACTTTACTGTATGTTGACGTTGGGAAAGGATGTTGGATGGACCAGGCTCCGCTTGGAAGCAGCCTTTGAAGGCATCTTTTGATTACCGTTTTCTTGTCTGTGAAATGGGATGAATCATACCTGCCACCTCCCTCCTAGGTTAGGGGTGAGGATTCAGGAAAGGACAAAGTGTTGGACATTTTTTGACAGATGGGTGCTAGTGTGATAGGGATCTGGCCAAATTAGTTACATGTCACCCAACCCCAAGGCCAAGTATGTTCCCATGGTGGGTGTCATTTCACTCATGCCCAGGGCACAGGCACCTGGGAGCCCTTTGGCAGAGTCTGAAGGGGGCTTGGTAGTGGCTTCAAAGGCAAGGCCCCTCCTCAGGTGGAGGGAGGGAGCCTGCAGCACCGTAGGGGAAGTGGGGGAGGGCTCTCAGAGACCCTCTTAGAATTCTTCCTTCAATGGACACCTTTCCATACCTCTTACAGAAGCAAAGCCCAGATCTTCACATTCTGTTACCACTATGTCCTAACAACAGAAGGCCCACTATGAGCATAACATTAATTTATTGCTGAGCACCCTAACTTTTTTCATAAATTGGATTGAGGTGTACAGGTATGTATTTGTTAGACCTTGGTTACAAGCTAATGCATGTACATGTGGTTAGAAATAAACCCCATCTCACCCAGACACAGCTTGTCATCTTTTTTCAGGTTAGGGGCACTGCCCACTACTCTCATGAAGAAAGTACTCTGTAAGGTCATTTCTAAGGTGGATGGTCAACCCTGCCCAGGGCTGACTTCGTTCAAGGCTTTCTCATCCTTTACTTGGTCACCCAGCAGCCTGGTTGAAGAAGCAGGATCCGGTTGGATGGCCAGAGGGAAGACCATGGTGGCCCCCCGTAGAGCCCTGTGACCAATGATCTAACTTCACTGAGCTGTCCCTGGTGCCTTTGTGGGTCCACAGGACTAAGGAGGCAGCCGGGGGAGGGTCCTGTCAGAAGTCCTCCAAGGACCCACTGAGTGCTAGCCCTGCAGCCGACGGAAGCCCTGGGGGTGGGGTGTGAGGGGAACCAGCAGACACTGCCACTTAGGTGTCCGGTCATTTCTTTATTGAAAGTGGCTGGTCCCTTTCAATGCTCTTTGAATACTGAAGGAAACAGAACAAACCATCACCACCAAAACCCCCTCCTCTGGGGTGATTCTGGCGTGTGGAGAAACACAGGGAGCCTGATTAAATACCACAAAGGCATCTACTACCATCACAAACAAGACAAGGTCTGAGCCCCCGCAGGAGACCAAGTGTGCAAGGCTGGGGAGGAGGATTTGTCCTTCGCTGGCCCACTGTGCCTCGTTTGCTGTCAGCACGGCAGGGTGTGGGGAGGGACGTGGAGTTCCTGCCCCCCCCCCCCCCCCCACCAACTGCGTCTAGCATCCTGGCAGAGGCAGGGCAGTGGGCTGCTAAGGAGGAGATCCATTCCTAAAAGGCCCCATTGGCTCTTACCCCCTCTGCTCAAAGGCAACAGCCAGACTCGCAGATACCAGACAAAAGTTCCCAACTTTTCCCAGAATGAGACTGATGGTGACCAGTAGCTGCATTTAGCTTCTACCCAGCCAGCCCTGACTGCCCCATCCCACCCCTCCCCAGGGGCCGGGATCAGCCCAGCCTTTCACACGACAATGAAGAGGGAGGATTACAACACAACAATGGCTGTCCAACTGGTGTGGAGCCCGGCCCAGCAGCTCCTGCACCAGGGCCTGGATGCAGAACTTAAGGGCTTTGAGGTCAGTTCTTAGAAAGTCAGGGGAAAGCCCACACTGGTCTCCCTCCCCGTGCCCCTCAGCGAGCCGACGTCAGGTGGTTCCTGCTATGGGAGAACCTGTGGGAAAGAAAGCCATGTCAGGCCAGCCCCCACAGGCAACCCCCACCTTCTGGCCTCGAGGTCGTCAGCAGCAGGCCTGCCATCGCTGCTGCTCCAGGGCCACTCACCTCTGGACCCGCTCCACCAGGTGTGCTATCAATCTGTCCGAGATACCAGGGCAAGACTCCTCAGCAAGGCTGAAAGCATTCTCCAGCTCCTCCATGGCCCCCACATTGCCTCCACTCTGCTTGTGCTTCTCTTTGAGCTGCACGAGTCAGTCAACAGGCACTTATTAAGCTCCGCAGTCTTCCCTTCTGGGTCGGGTATGCATTTACTTTTGTGTTGTAATCCTACTACTTGGAATGAGGTGAAGGCATTCTTTTTCAGCACCAAATCAGCCATTCGGCTGGAAAGACCCCAGTTCCTCCTCACCACCTGTTTGGCTCTTTCTCCTTTCTGCCTTGGCACCAACCTCCCTCCCTCTGCATGGGTGATCAGTGGCTACATAAACTATGGCCCTGCAAAGCTGATTGTGGGACATGACCTCCTGATGCCTACAGTCAAACTTGAGCTGCCCCAAGCATGTGTGATTTCATTCCCTCTTCTCTCTAGTCCTTCCTTCTCTTATGCATGTTCTGCAGGCTGTCCTCTGGGTGTCATATTAGTCCATGGTCATGTTCCCTCTGGGCACTGCCACATCATACACCTTACTTGCTCACACAGAGCCTGCCAATGGATACTGTGGCTCTGGCCAGCTATTTCTGAGCTGGCAGTGGCCACAACTGTGCTTCTGTTCCCAAGGGTAGGATAGCCCTGGGCCCCAGGGCAAGGCTGAGGCTCAGAAGCCAAGCCTGCCCTCATCCTGGGCTCTCCCTGCCCATCAGCAGATTCTGGGCCACTGGGCAAAAGGAAAGAGAAGTCACGTGATAAGCAGCCCTGTGCACAAAGGAATGAGAGCGTGCAGGTGCAGAATGGAATGGCCACTTGGCTCCAAAGGTGGGGCTGCCCTTTCTCCTCCCAACTGCCCCCATCCCAGGAAGAGTGCAGGGACACAGGGCACCCTGCCCCCCAGGCTCACCTCTCCAAAGACAGGCCGGACGAGGGTGGCGAGGCACTGGGACCGCGGCTGCCGCTTGATGGGCTCTGCAGACTGCCAAGGAAAATGCATAATGAGTGAGTGGCAGCCACCACCTGCCTCAGTGGGAGCCAGGAGTCCGTTTCAACACCCCCTTCAATCTCTGAGGGCCTGTGTGAGGCCATTACTGAAGGGTGCCCTGTGGGGACCAATGGGACGTGAGGGAAGCCGAAGGCAGGAACGCCAACAACAGGTTGAGGACTGGTTTGTGCAAATATGTGACGTCAGGAGGGTCAAAGGCAACAAAGGAAGGAAATACAAGAGGCTCAAGTCAGGAGAAAGGGCCTCACGAGCACCCTCACGCTGCTACGGCTCCCCCACACTGGGCACCACAGGCAACTATGGAGGCAGCAGAGGGACTGTGCTCTCCACCCCTGCCTACAGCCACACCTCCCCAACACTAGCCACATTGTTAAGACAGGCAGCACCATCACTCTGGACACTAGAAATGTCTGGACCATGTCCTGACCTCCTGAGCACATCGGCTCTGCCCGGTGCCACCATGGGTGGTGCTGAGTCTGCAGTAATGGTGAAGTCTCTGGATCTTTACTTCACAGGGAGGGAACGTGCTGTTACCACCCACATTTCCCAGCTGGGAAAACTGAGGCAGACAAAGGTGAAATGACTTGCCCAGGACCTATTAAGTATCTGAAGCTGGATTTAAACTCGGGTCCTCCTGACTCTAGGCCCAGTACTCTTATGCACTGCACTACCCATGTGCCCCAAAGATGAGTTTTAGCTGGCATGGATGAAGGTGTGGCTGGCATGGTCCCTCATCTTCCAAACTGACACAAAGTGAAGACCTTCAAGGGTAATGAAATGAAATTCAGGAGAGGAGACTGTAGAAGGTGAGAGGGGACGTCAACTTGTCTGAAAGAGCCTGGGACTCTGAGCCACCTGAGGCCTGGAAAAAGGTGATGAGGAGTTCCTGGCCAGCAGGGGCGAGTGCTCAGGAAGGACAAGGGGAAGCTGTGGGGCGCAGTCCCTGATTGTGGGGGCCCAAGAACATACAGCAAGCACAAAGGGGCAGGGCTGACCCCAGGGGACAAGGCCTTGACCTCCCAGTCTAACCCCTCCCACACTCCCACCCCATCTGGGCCTGGTCTCTGTGAACGCCTGACCTTCTGTGAGGCCTGCAGGGCCATGCCTTTGTGCAGTTTGCTGTGAGGGCTTGGGCGAATGGTTGGGGGGAAAGTCCAGATGGGGCCCTGGTCACCGTCCTCTGCATCTGCATCACTAGGGAAAGAGACAGCCTTCAATGACAACAGATCCAGGAAGAGTGATGGGTAGAGGCCTCTCTCCCCACCCCATGCCCCATGGACCAACACTCTGCTCCTCCTCAAACTCCCGACCCGCTTCCCTGAACAGGGGATGACCCACAGTTTGTGGCCGGGGCCCAGCTGCCCCAGAAGCTGTGGCTCGAGGAATCCCAGAGGGGAATCACGATGGGCAGGGCCCTCTGCGTACATGTCAGAATCCTCGGAGCTGGAATCTTCCCCCCGACCCTCCGACTTCCAGCGCTTGTAGCGGTCAATCAGCTCCGTGAGGAAGGAGGTCTTCTTGGTGTAGCGTGTGATGAACTTGTGCTTTAGCAGCTCCCTGGCTGCAGGCCTCTGGTCAGGGCATGAGGGGCCAGATAAGGCAGGCTTGGCCTGAGAAGGGTCCCACCCACAGGGGTTCCACTGGTGCCAGAGGTGAGGCTCCCTCAGGGCAGGGGGGGTCTCTCTCCTTGGAGAATACCTTACATGTTCTGAACAAATGAATGCTGGGCTTGGGAGGTCCCACTCCTGACTAGCTCTGGGCCTCCAGCAATGGCCTGAGCTGCCCACCTGTCACCCCAGAGCATTACTCCGGTATGAGTGGTTACCCTCCATAGAAACCCAAGGCCACAAAGCTGAAGGCATCCTTGGCATGCCCAGGGCCCACGGAGGAGTCAAGGATGAACAGGGAGGCCATGGGGAATGGACCAGGCGCATACTCACAAAGCGAGGGTCCTTATTGAGACAAGCTTCCACAAATTCTTTGAAGGGCTTGCTATGGTGCCCCTCCAGGGTGGGAGGATTGTTTTTAGGGATCAGGAAGAGAACTCTCATGGGATGAAGGTCTGAGTTGGGAGGCTCTCCTTTGGCCAGCTCAATGGCTGTAATTCCCAGGGACCAAATATCTGCCTGAAATGAGAATCACCAAAGGACTGCAGGTGTCAGCCGGATGGCTCATGGGTCACAGAACAAGGTCTTTTTGGAGCACTCATCCTCAGGCAGACCCCAGAGCCTAGCATGTGCACAGGGTGCTCCCCACTCCCTGGGCCTCCAGCCCCGACTCTCCCACTCACTTTAAAGTCATAGGCAGACTGCTTGATGACTTCAGGGGCCATCCAGAAAGGCGTCCCCACAAAGGTGTTCCTCTTGATCTGAGTGTCGGTGAGCTGTCCAGCCACACCAAAGTCTGCCAGCTTCACATCACCTTGCTCAGAGAGAAGCACGTTGGCAGCTGTTTAACGAACAAGGCAAACAGAGCCAGGGAGTTGGGCATGTTTTCAGTCAGGCAGCATCATGAAAGGTCAGAGGAGGAGAACTGAGATCCCAAAGCAGCTGGCTGCTCTGACTGCTTGGGTTAAAGCACCCCGGCCCGCTCTGCTCAGCAGCAAGGGGCTCCAGGGAGCAGGGAGCTCTGGGGAGCTGGTTTCCCAAGGCTGGGAGGACTAAGACTGATAGGCAGCTCCGTAGACCAGCAACCTCAGAGTCCTTAGGCTTCTCTAGCTTTGAAGGAGGGAGCCAAGGGACAAAACAAGAATTGCCAGAGCAAAGAGTCCAAGGGCAGGCGCCTGGCAGGGGCTTCATTGCCACCCCGCCAACCCACATAGTGACTCTGGATTTCCTGCTCTGTGAAGCAGTAGGGAGACTTCCTTTCTAGGACTGAATCCTGCCTTCCTTACAGACCCACAGCCAGGAGCAGACAGGACACAAGATGCCTCCTTGGCCTTCTCAACAGAACGGTCTTTTCTGCTGAAATGAAGACATCTAGGTCCTTGTGACCATCCCACCCTTGGGAGAGCTCTTCAGCTTAGCCCATTTCCCCAGATTCAGTCACTATTTGCCACTTGAGACAAAGGACAAAATGTCTGTCAGGGGGCAGGGGTCACTTGCCCTCTTTACAGCACACAGGTTGGAAGGAGTGGCAGCAGAGACAGCGCCAGGCTTCTTGGAGCTGCTCCATCATGCCTGGGGCTCAACCTCAAGGACTTGGGAGAGCTTGCGCAGGCACCTTCTCTCCAAGGGGGATTCTACAAAGGGAGTCCAAGCAGGCCAAGGCAGCCCCTGCCTCAGGCCCTTTGCCTCTCAACCACCTATGGGACCAAGACAACTGCTGATGCTCCTTTCTACATGAGGGTACACTGTACCCAAAAGCCACAAAACAAGACCAAGATTTGGCAACATCTCAAAGGAAGGGCCCTCAATGCCTTTCTGAGGTCAGAGCCTATCATCCCTACCACCCATCTGAGCCCCTCCCTCCTTGGGGCCCCTGCTGCCAGGGTCTGCCCACAAGGACAAGCAGGCTCGGGTCTTCCAGCCCTGCTTCTGGGGCTCTGGGCAGTCCAGGGCACGGACTCGAGACCCTGTAGGACACCCTGGGCTTTTCTCTCTCAGAAAGAACCACAGAAACACCCTCTTCCCCAAGGGAAACCTTTGATGTCTCGGTGGATCTTCCTTTCAGAATGGAGGTAATCCAAACCCTTGAGGATCTCCCGCAGGATTGTGGCAATGTAAGTCTCTTCCAGTGGCCCAGGCTTCAGCTAGAGGACAGAGAAAAGAGCAGCCCGAAATGCATCTGGCCCAGTCCCTGGCCGCCTCAGGGCTGCTGCTGGGCTAGTGCAGCCGGCAGATGGCCTTCCCAGTGAGGAAAGGCCCCAGTCTGCTCAGCCACAACTGGTTTTGGAGCCTGATTTCCCCAGCCTCCCAAATGCTTCCCGTGGACTCTGTGGTGACTCTGTGGACACTGGCTCTGCAAACACATGCCCCTCCAGGATCATCTACTGACACACAGTAGGTGCCGCGTGCTCAGTAAGTGTGAAGGAAGAAGGAGAGCAAGCACAGCATGGGAGGGCGCGGCAGCCCCAGCTGTGGCCTCCCTGGATTCTGTGCCTATTGGGCAACATCTCCTGAAGAATTACACCTTAGGCAGACTTCTTTCATGCTCCCACTTTTAAGCCTCAGACACTATAAAACCATGAGACAAATTAAAAACGGCTTCAAGAGTCTCCCCCAAAAAATGTTGCCCTTACTAAAAAAAAAAAAAAGGCTTTATTAAATTTTTATTTTAGAAATGGAAAATGTGTAAAAACAAGGCATTCGAGCCGCTTTGTAAGCCTGGGCCTTGCTTCCCCCACTCTCAACACTTGTGGGGCACAGAAGAGCTGGGGCTGCTCTGACCTTGCCCCAGGCCACTGCATTAGATTCAGCCGGTGGGGGAAGTTTTCCTTACTTATCTCAAAGTCCAGGGCCTCAAAAAGTATCAAGATCCCATGTTCAAAGTCCTAAGGTCCCAGGACACAAACTTTTCAGGGCCAAACAGACAGACAGACACACACGCACACTCTCAACTACAATGGGCCAATCCCATTTTCCAACAGCTCAAGGAGAAAGGGTGTGGCTGGCACCTTCCAGGGGCTCTGAGCCCTCAGTGGCCGGCTTCACCAGGTCCACTGACCACAATAAAATCTCCCTCTCTTCTGTGCCCAACCCACATCGCACAAGTCCATAAACAGCTCCATTTCTCACCAGATCCAAGGCTGATCCACCACCCAGGTACTCCATGATAATCCACAGCTTTGTGCTCTACAAATAATTATGGGAAAGCATTTCTGAGGAAGGGGAAAGGGAGTGGCCCCTGCAGCTGTCCCACCTAGCACCATTCCCCTCTGGCCTCCTACAGCTCGCCCCTCTGCTATGTCACACCAGGTTTAATCTCTCAAGGGAAAGAAACTAAATCAGACAAATTGCAGGCATTGGGTTTCTTCAGCGCTTTGTGGAGGTGCTGCTGACCACCAGGCTAAGTGGATGAAGCAGACGCACAGAAAATTCTAGACCCAAGCCTGGCTCCCACAGCAGTATGCAAAGGAGAGAAGACTTGGCCTACATAGCCCCCCTCCCCCCGGGGATGTAAGAAGGCAGGGAGACAGGATTGGTGGGGGTCAGGGCAGGGCTGGGAGGAGGGGTGCTCCCTGAAGGCCACCAGGCCAGGCCCCAGCCCACCTTCAGGTAGGAGCCATAGTAGCGTGTGATATAGGGGCTGTCGCACTGGCTCAGGACGGTGATCTCCTGCTGGATGTCCTCAATTTCATCCTCGGCCTCCTCCAGATCAATGATCTTGATGGCCACCACCTCCTTGGTTCGGTTGTCAATGCCTTTGTACACCTCCCCGAAGGAGCCCTTTCCGATCCTCTCCAGTTTAGTGAAGAGCTCCTCAGGATCTACACGTGAGTGCTGCAGAGAGAGGCAGGTGTGCCAAGGACCCCGGCCCCCACAGCCAAGAATACCCAAGGCACTCAGCCACAGAGAGAGGTGCTAGAACCATCTCCACTTTACAGATGAGGAAACTGAAGTAAGCAGCAGGGCAGGAGCTTGGCCAGTCACATAGGTGGTTGTAAACTCCGCTCTCCAGCCCAGGCCTGATCACCTTGCTGGCACTGCCCACTCCACCCCACAGGCTCAGCAGAGCACCTCACCCTGGTCTCCTGGCCTTTCACCTGCCGGGCTTACCCCTGCTCACCCTGGATTTATGGCCTGCTGCCCTTTGTACCTGCCAGACCAGGCACTGTCAGCACCAGCTGATCCTAAGGTGATCCCATCTCACAGGAATGGGAGGGACAGACAAGCCGTGGTGGGAGATGCACCTCTGAAGCGAGCAGGCCCCCTCCCCTCGGGGCCCCAGTGTTCCCAACTGTCAAATGTAGAGGCCAGACTGTACTCTCTGTCCAGAGGAGGCTGTATGCACAGAGGCAGGAGGAGAAAGGGTAGTAAGGGGCAATGGGGAGCAGACCCCTGAAGGTCTGGGGTTACTGACAGCTGGATGATGAGGGTTTCTGACTAACGCTCCATGGATTCCCCATGAAGGCAGGGCAGGAGCAGGGGCCACCTTCAGCCATGCTCACAGAATGGTGTGTCCTCCTAGGCCAAGGGAGGGGCCTCCTCCTGCCAATGCTGCCTCCCCCAAACAGCTGTAACGAGCTGAGGGCTGCCCGACTCATCACACGGGGTAAGCCGAGGCCCCATTCTTCAGGGCCTGCCCCCAGGTTTCCTGCCAGGCAGTGAAGGAGCTGACCTCTCAGGCAAAAAAGCCAAACTGCTCCTGAGATGGGGCTCCCCCAACCCCAGGGGCTCACTTCTTTAGCAAGACTACCTGGGTTCTTCCTCTTGGGACAAAACTGGGAGCTAGGGTGAGAGGGAAGGCAGGCTGAGGACTGCTGAGCTCCCACACAGCCTGCAAAGAACCAGGGGACCTGGCACAAAGAGGGGGAGGCCTCTGGCCCCTGGGAGCTGCCATGAAAGATGACCCACCTTCTTCCCCACTCTGTTCTCAGCCTCTCTGGCTCTTACTGGCTCTAACCTTAGATCCCTAAGGCCTTCATTTCTGGAGAAGCCACCAAAGCCGCCTCAGGTTACCAACTACGCTTTTGCCAAGAGCTACGGTTGGGGTGTCATTAAGGTGCCTTGAAGCAGGCCAGAAAAGCTCCTCAGGGTCACCCCAAGGGCGCCCCTCAGCCCTCATCCAGCGAGGCCAGGTGTCACCACTGGACACCGGGAGGCCGCAGGCTTGAGGGCAGACTGAGCAGCCCCATGCCTGACAAAGGCCAGAAAACTAGGGGGACAAAGGGGCGACCAGCCCAAGGGACAAGGGGGATCACTGGTGCCAGGCATTGTGCCAAGACCCTGGGAAGCAGGCGGCATTAATCCCGTTTTACAGGTGAGTGACCCGAGGAGGGCTTAAGTGACTTAGGCAGGGCCACTTGGGTTTGCCTTCAGGCCAGTGTACTGTGACTCTCAGGTGGGCCCCCCCTCTGCCCGGAGCTAAGCCTACACGGGTGCTGCTGCAGGGCCCCCGTGGCCAGGAGAAAGCAGGCTGGGCCTGATCAGAGAGCCCAGGACGGGTCTGGCCCCCAAGGCTGGTAAGGCCCCCTGGGCAGCGCCGGACCCTTCTGCACGGGAGGCTGCCCAGTGGAGAGGTGAATCACGCCGGGGGCCTGGGCGCCCCCGCGGGCCGAGCACGGCGGCCACTCCCTGGGGGGCTGCCCGTGGGGGGGGGGTCAGCGCGCCTGCGCCTCGGGGGGGCGCCCCCTGCTGAGAGCCCCACCCTTACCTGCGTAGCGAACTCCCGCAGGTGCGCCATGGCTGCGGGCTTGGACGTCTGCCCCGCGCGGGGCACGGCCTTCACACCTGGAACGAGGGAGAGGAGGCGGGAGGGGGCGGCTTGGGCCGCGCCCCCCCCCAAGGTCGGGGTGACCCCTGGGGGCCCTCCCCCCGGGATGGGAGCCGCCGCGCCCGCACAACTAGAAGTGGCTGGAAAGGTGACCTTGGACCAGTCACTGCCGCCTCGGGGGGCCCCCCAGGCCCCACACCTGGCCTTCCTCCCGCCCCTCCCCCCACTCCACACCAACGCCCGCCGGCCCCTCTCCGGCCCTTCCCCCATCCCCACCTGGCCCGCTCTCCCTCCAGGTCGCCCTGCCCCCCCCCAGCCCTTTCCCATTCCCCTTCCGTCCCAGGTCCCCTCTCCTTCTAGCCCCTCCCTCCTTTCCTCCCCCTCCTCCTACCTGCACGGAGGTGCCCCCCGGGGTGCCCCAGGCCTCAGCGCGCTCCGCCTCAGGGGGTCTCCATGACGGCCCTGGTCCTGGGCCCGCAGCGCCTCAAGAGAACGGCAGCAGCTGCGGCCCCGCCTTGAGCCCCGGCTCCCGCTCCCGCGGCTGGAGCTAGAGAAAGCCAGGGCGGCGGAGGAGCGACGAGGGGGTGGGGTGCAGGGACTGGGGCGCCACTGCGCAGTCGCGGGAGCCCCACGGCCTTCTGGGAGCTGTAGTCCCGCTGCCTGAAGCCCCGCTCCTGGTGCGTGCGCGGACTCCATCTCCCGAACGTCCATAGGGGACATGGGCGGGTCCTTGGAGCAGGGCCTAAGGTGGCGGCCGGAGAAGCTCGCTGAGCTCTGGCGTTTTCTCGAGGAGCCTCTGGGAGGCGCTGTGAGGGCCGGAGGCGGGGAGAGGACTCCAAGTCCCAGGAGGCTTAGCGCGGAGGAAGGCCGGGGCGGGGAGGGTGGGGAGAAGGGAGGGACCACCGAGCGTGACCAGTGTCTGCCAGACCGAGCTCGGGCAGGGACCCCCAACCCTTGTCGGGTGAGGGGAGCAGTGAATGGGAAGGCACCGCCCCGGGCGGCGCTCCCTGACCTCTGCCCTCCTCCTATCCTTTCCTCTTCCTGGGTCCCCTGCCGCTCCCATCCCCCCTCGCGTAGATTTCCTGGATTGTGCTCACTTAGTGGGTGGCCCCCAGTAGCCCGGAAGCTCCTTGAGCGCGGGGCTACGCCCCCTTTCTCTTTGTGCACCCCATCTCATAAGCGGGGGAATGGCAGAGCTTTGGGTCCGAGCCCCTCCCGGACAGGCTGCCTTCAGGGTCAGTGGCTGGCATTGATGGGCACGTGCCGTGGGGCAGGAAGAGAGGGCCCCGGGCTTCCCCAAAGCCAGAAAGGACCAGGCCCCGGGGGTCACCCGGGGAAGGGGCGAGCAGCTGAGCCCCCCGAGAAGCTCACGGCGCTTGTGTCAGATCTGATGCTGGGCCCAGGCGGCCTGTGGCCCGTGAGACGTGCCCAGGGCAGGGCGCCCATGTCACGTCCTTGCTTTAACTGCTCCTCCCAAGCACGCTTCCTTCTCGTGGCCCCCACAGCGGACACAGGCACCCCAGGGGGGCAGAGCAGGGGCGGGGGAGGGAGGGAGGGAGGATTCACAACAACGGGAAAAGCCCATAAGGAGCAATGCAGTGACCTGTTGGGGGGACTGAGGGAGAGAATAACGGACTGCAGCCAAGGGGCCCCCCCCCAAAGACGCCCCACAAGCCCATGGCCATGATGGCCATGCTGCCGAGGCTGATGAGGGGCTGAGGCCCAGGAGGGAGGCCAAAGCGGGACACCCAGATGGGGAAGGCATCTGTATAGAGCCCAGCAGAGCTGAGGGTCCCACTGAGAGGGAGGCTACAGAGAGAGCACAAGAGGGCCAGGTAAGTCAGACTGAGAAGGGGTCAGATAGGCAGGAGGAAAACCTGGGCGTCCTGGAGGGAGAATCACGGAATCGGGCTTGAAAGGAACAAGTATCCGGGAAGAAGCAGGGGGTGGGGGAGACCTAGAATGATACTAAGAGATCAGGAAGGATTCTGACTGAGCGGAAGACCGGCAGGAGTGTGGGTGACCTGAGATCAGAAGCCAGCCTAGAGCAGATTGAGAAGGAAGTGGGAGGAGAGATGGAGGGTGACAGCTTGAAGGAGGCTGGGGGCCCTGGTGGCGTGGGTAGGCATCTTGGCAGGAGCCAGAAGATTGGGAAAGACTGAAGGTCATAGTAATTCGAATTATAAATGTACTGTGCCCTAGGGTTTGCAAAACACTTTACAAAGGTCCCTTTTGTTCCTCATGACAGTCCTGTGAGGTAGGGGCTATTATTATCCCAATCTTACAGTTGAGGGAAACTGAGGCAGACAGAAGCTAAGTGACTTGCCTAGCATCACACAGTTTGGAAATGCCTGGGGCTAGATTTGACTTTATTGAACAAGATTGGAAAGGGCCGAAATTGAGGCCAGGGTGGGGCTCTCTACCTGATTCAGCAAAGAGAGTCAGAATAATTGGATAAAGGATGAAGAGTAGTCAGAAGTGAGAATACAAAGCAAGATAAGAGGAAGGCAGAAGAGCTTCAGAGTTCTTGTTCTGGGAGATGGAACATGGAAGGATGGTGGTGAGGTGAAAGGTACAAGAATCTCCCCAGGGAAATCAAAGCCCCCAGGGGGAGGAGCAGGGGGACTGAGCATGGCCGAAAGACAGATGCTGAGGCCAGTCTGGGAGCCATTGGCTGACTCAGCATCCTCAGAGGATGGTATGGCGGGGTCCAAGAGAGCTTGAGGAGCAACCAGGACTGGGGCAACAGTGACAGAGGCTTTGGATAGGGCAAATGTGAGGATTTATTTTGCTTCTGAATGCTCATGTTAAAAAGAGAAAAATTTTCAGCAAAGCAATTATCAAACAGACCCAAAGGTTGACTTTCTGATAGGACAGACTTCATTCCTCCCCCACAGACCACCACCTCTCTGAAAGGCAGTCCTCTGAGATCACAACTGATTCTGCATAATCCCTCATTTCTTTCCAGGCTCAACTGAAACAGTAATCTAGCATTTTAATAGCTGTTGCCTTAAAAAATACTCATAATTTCCATAGTATGTAGAACTAAAAGCTTTTAAAATAGACATAGTAGAAGAAATGGGAATCATGTGGACATGGGGTAAAGGGCATGGCAGCTCCACACTTTGCTACTCCCATTGTATTTTAAATTTTTATTTAATTTTTTTAAATTAACAATTGAATGTTAACCTGGGCAATAGTATATACAATAGCATCAAACTGATAAACCATAATTTTAAATTTTATTTTCAGTGAACAAAAATCTATTTTCTCCTCCTCTCCCCTCAACTGAGAAAGAAAAACTAGATCCTTTTAACAAATATCCAGTCAAGCAAACAAATTGCTACAATGGCCCTGTCCAAAAAAGCAAGACTCTCAATTTGCATCCTGTGGCCACAGCCTCAGTAGGTGGCTGCTACAATTCATCTTTGGTCCTCCAGAATTGTGGTTGGTCTTTGTGTTGAGCACAATTCTCCAGTCTTTCAAAGTTACTTATCTTCAAAATGTCATCAGTGTAGTGTAACTTACTCTCTTGGTTCTGCTCCCTTTCCTCTGCATCAGTCCATACAAGTTTTCCCAGGTTTCTCTGAAAGGGTCCCCTCCATCATTCATTCCCTATCACACAATAGTTAGTATTCCATCACCTTCACATACCACAAGAACCATCCCACCCCAGTTTCCACTTCTTTGCTACCATAAAACCTAAGTCCTTTCCCTCTGTCTTTGATTTTTTATGTGAGAAGGAAGCAGACTTAGCAGCAATGAAGCTGGGGCTAAGGGTGTTAGTGATTTTTCTGGCATAATTCCAAATTACTTTTCAGAATAGTTGGAACCACAGCTCCACCAGGCATCTACTAGCATACAGGAAAATGATGCCTCAGTGGGCCTGGAGGCCCCAACATTTGTCATTTCGCTTTTTTGTCACTTTGCCCAGCTGATGGGTAAAAAGCAGAACCTCAAAGGTGCCTTACATTGCATTTCTAAATTATTGATTTGGAGCATGTTTTCACATGGCCACAGGTAGAGTTGGAATTTCTACCCTTCACAGCTGCCTCTTCAAATTCTTTGACCATTTATTCATTGAAGAATGGTTTTATTCTTACAAATTTGAGTAAATTCCTTATATATCTTGCAAATGAGGACTTTATCAGATAAATTTGCTGCAAATATTTTTCCCAGTTAACTGTTTCCTTTCAAATTGTAACTGCACTGGTTTTGTTTGTATATAAAAAAAAAACTTTTAAAGTTTATGTCATAAAAAGCTGTCAATCTTATCTTCTGTGATTCTCTCCCTCGCTTAGTCATGAACCCTTCCCCTGCTCATATATCTGAAAGGAACGTTCTTCCTTTTTCCTCTAATTTTTTTAAATGTGACCTTTCCTATCTTAAGTCATGGTTAAAACACTGCTTCTTATCTGAGGGCTTTCCTTGATTCACCCAGCTGCTAGCACCTTCCTTCCTGGAAATCCTTGTCTATATTTAGAGGTCTCCTCCATTAGAATGTAAGCCCCCATGGGGTAGCGATGACACGGGATCTGTCCCAGCCTCAGAAAATGAGCAGCCACACATAAATAATGACTAGTTCTGTAACCTTGAGCAAGTTACTTAACCCCAGTTGCTTTAAAAAAAAAAAAAAGATTGTGGGGCGGCTAGGTGGCACAGTGAGTAGAGCTTTGGCCCCGGAGTCAGAAGGATGTGAGTTCAGATCTGGCCTCAGACACTTAACACACACACAAACAAAAAAAAACTAGCTGTGTGACCTTGGGCAAGTTACTTAACCCCAATTGCCCTCCAAAAAGAAAAAAAAAATTGTAAGCCCTCTGAGAACATGAACTAGTTGGCTTTTGTAGCCCCAGAACCCAGCATGTCTGGCATGGATTCATTTGATGACAGATTTGGAGCTGGAAGGAACCCAGCAGGCAATCCTGCTTGGGGTCTAGCCCCTCATTTTACTGAGGAGCAAACAGAGGTGAGGTAAGGTGATGTGATTGTCCCAGGGCCAGTGCTCTGTCACCTAAGATCATGTTTGTCGAGCTCTTAGATTATAATAGGTGTTTAATAAATTTGTTGTCCCTCCACCCTCCCATCCCTGCTGAATGATTGCACTGCTCAGAGTTTTGAAGTTTTCTAATATTTTTTCCTCTGATATTGTGGTCACTTCGTGTGTGTGTGTGTGTGTGTGTGTGTGTGTGTGTGTGTGTGTGTGTGTGTGTGTGTACCTGGATTGTAAGCTCATTCAGGTCAAAGACTGTCCCATTTTGCATCCCCAGAGCCCAGCACACAGAGAAATTACTCGTTGCTTATGGAGTTGAATTAGAGACTGTTGGCCTAACCACACTTTTCCAGTTTCCACTCTCTAATAGATTGGCAGGTGGGAAAGGGCAACAAGTGAGGCTAGACAATGGGTAAGCCCCTGCCCATTTCCATCAGCCCTTTGTAGCTGTGTTCACAATCCCTGCCTTGTGCCCATCGATGTAGACCTAGTCATGCCCACAGCATGGGAAGACGCTAAGAAAACCTGCTGACCCTGGGAGCTATGGCCCCAAGAGGCTGTAGAGGGAGGGTATGGCAGTCTCAGCTAGAAGCCTGGCTTACTGGCTACTCAGGAAAATGACAAACTAAGCCCAGAAAAGCCATGATGAGGTAAACTCCACTCTCCCTGGATGTTTCCTGGATGTACATACTGTACTTTTATTCTGGCCTGGCTAGAGGGGTCCCAATGGAAAGAGTTCTACTTTTGGTTTTTAAATGTGAACATTATTACTGTAATTTTGGTTGGGAGAGACCCAGAGTCATCTAATTAAGTGATGTCAAAAGAGAGAAACGAAGCTATCAAACTATATAAGGATCCCTATGGGGACTGCCTACTAACTTAGAAAACCACATGTTAACATTATCTATGTTCTATAGTATTTTTATTTATTTTGTTAAATACTCTCCAGTTACATTTTAATCTGGTTGGGGGCACTGGGAGGAAGGGCTGCAACTCTGTTCTAGTTCCTTCTTTTGCTTATCCTCAGGAAAATAAGCATTAACCCTTGTCCTAAAAATCTCCTGTGGGGAAAACTGCCTGAAGGAATTCCTAGCTTCTATCTTCTACTATCAGGAAGCACAGCTATTACACAAATTGCAAAGCCAGAAATTTGAAAGCTTTTCTGTCTTTCCTCCAGCCTGCTGGGGTTGTATGTAGTGGAATATCCTGGTCCCACTACCCAGAAGCAGCCGTGTGACCTTGGGAAAATCACTGTCCACATAAATGATGAGGTTGATACACACATTGCCAGAGTAAGCTCAGTGTTTGGGAGACTGAAGGAAAATATGGGAGAGAAGAGATATTAGGCTGCCTACCAAATTGAGGGGCTACAGAGCTGATGTGCTGACTTCATTGTTGTATGCCTGTGAAAACTGGAAACCATGTCAGGGAACTCAATCACTTCCATTTGAATTGTCTTAGGAAGATTCTGACATCACCCAGCAGGATAAGGTGCCAGACACTGCGGTCTTCTCTTGAGCTAAATTACCAAACATTCAAACTCTACTGCAAAGAGCAAAAGTGCAATGGGCTGGCCATGTTCCAATGTCAGATATACGTTTACCTAAAAGACTATTTTATGGAGCACTCACACAAGGCAGGCGCTCCCGTGGAGGTCAGAAGTGATACAAGGACACTGTTAAAGTCTCTCTGAAGAACTGCAGTGTTGGTTGTAAGACATGGGAGATGCTGGCACAGGACCACCCAGTGTGACATGCCCGCATCAAAGAGGGCACTCTGCTGTGTGGCAAAACAGGACTGAAGTGGCTCAAAAGATGTGAGATGTGCAAATTCAGAGCCATCCCCAATTCAGATGTCCCTATGGACTATTTGTACCTGACCCATGGCAGAGCCTTCTGAGCTCATTGGTCTGATCAGTCACAGCTGAACACAGTGTACCTTGACCCCAACAGAGTAATGCCTTTTTGTACAAGTCATTCCTCAGCTGATAAATGGTCAAAGAATATGAACAGGCAGTTTACAGATGAAGAAATTAAAGGTATCTATAGTCATATAAAAATGCTCTAAATCACTATTGATTAGAGAAATGAAAATGAAAACCATTCTGAGGTACCACCTCATACCTATCAGATTGACTAATATGACAAAAAAGGAAAATGATAAATGTTGGAGAAGCTGTGGGGAAATTGGAACACTAAAGCATTGTTGTTGTTGTTGTTGTTTTTAAAGCAATTGGGGTTAAGTAACTTCCTCAAGGTTACACGGCTAGTCATTATTTATGCGTGGGTGCTCATTTTCTGAGGCCAGATCTGATCTCGGGTCATCCCAACTCTGAGGCCGGTGCTCTTACTCACTGCGCCGCCCCTTTAGGGCAATTGGGGTTAAGTAACTTGCCCAAGGTTACACGGCTAGTCTTTTGTTTGTATGGATTAAGTGTCAGAGGCCGGCTCCGAACTCAGGTCCTTCTGACTCCAGGGCCGACACTCTATTCGCTGAGCCACCTAGCCGCCCCTTAAAGCATTGTTGATGGAGTTGTGATCCAGCTGTTTTGGAGAACAATTTGGAACTATGCCCAAAGGGTTATAAAACTATGCATACCCTTTAATTCAGCAATACCACTACTAGGTCTGTAATCCAAAGAGATCATAAAAAATAAAAAAGGACCCATATGTACAAAAATATTTATAGCAGCTCTTTTTATGGTAGCAAAGAATTGGAAATTAAGGGGATGCCCATCAGTTGGGGAATTGGCTGAACAAGTTGTGGTGTATGAATATAATGGAATACTATTATGCTATAACAAATGATGAGCAGGCAGATTTCAGAAAAACCTGGAAATAGTTACATGAACTGATACTGAGCAGAACCAAGAAAACATTGTACATAATAACAGCAACATGGTACAATGACCAACTTTTATAGACTTAGCTTTTCTCAGCAATACAATGATCTAAGACAATTCCAAAAGACTCATGATGGAAAATGCTGTCCACATCCAGAAAAAGAACTATGGAGTCTGAATGCATATTGAAGCACACTTATTTTCTTTCAAAAATTTTTTTTCTCATGGCTTTTCCCTTTTGTTTTGATTCTTCTTTCACAACATGACTAAAGTGGAAATATATTTAATATGATTGTACATGTGTTGCCTATATCAAATTGCTTGCCTTCATGGAGAGGGGAGAAGGGCAGGAAGGAGGGAGAAAAAAATTGGAACTCAAAATCTTATAGAAATGAATGTTGAAAATTCTCTTTACATGTAATTGGAAAAAATACTATTAAGTGGGGAAAAAAACCCAAAGTAATGTCATTTTGGTCCTTTTTGAGAACAAAAGACAACAATCAACTAGTCTTCTTATGGTGAAAGAAAAAACCACATTAACTAATCGAGGAAATCTTGCCAACCTTAGACTGTCTATCCCTACCCCACCCAGAAAGTTACACCCAACTTCAAAATACAATTTATGACACCATCTAATGAAAACCACAGCTCATGAGCCCCCATCCACTGCCAGATTAGCTCAGAAGACACATGAAGGTAAATATACCTAATAAAATAGAATAGGAAGACAAATAACATGGGAAAAGAATCTCCCATCCACACAGGTGGTTGAGATGTCAAGAAAAATTAAAACTGTACTTTGCATTGTACATCCAAGCCTGCCATAAACGATTTTTAATAATTTATCATCATTCTGAATTAAATGTTTCTTCTCAGAAAAAAATAAATATCCAAACAGGGAGTCCTTTCTTGCCCTTGTTCACCTCTTTCTAACTCAAGTCACTTTGGAGTCCTAGTTTGTAGGATTCTTGAGCAAGGGATATTTTGCAATATGATCAAACATTATAGAGGTCAGAGTACGGTAAAAGTTCAATGAACAATTTGCTTCATCCAGCCAAAATTTTTCTAAAACTAATGCCTCTTTGATCTCTTTAAGGATTCTTCTCTTAGCTTCCATTAACTGAAGTAATCTAAGAAAGTCCTTGCTTCTCTTAGGTAGATCTTACCCTAATTGGATCAAGATGGATCAACCAAGGGCTCCTTGCTTCTGTCTGCTCCTTCAGTGTGAGGTCCTTTCCTGGGCTGATGTGAAGTAAAGGCAGCAGCACATGGTTTCAGCATTGATAGTTGTTAAAGATTAAGAAGGTTTCTCTTCCAGATTAAACCTAAGGCTTTAAACCAGGATAAGTTTTAAAAGTTTTCTTAACATTTCTAAAAGGGAGAAGAAGTATCTGCTTCCATACAGGGAATAATTTGCAATCCTAAAGTGGTTGTGTTCCAGGTAGTAGCCCTCTCTGCCTCTGAAGCTGCCCCTTGCTACTCCTTGAAGAGCTGCTGATGTCATCTGCTGGGCTGCTATCTCTGCTAAGAATTGATTGCTTCTGCTGCATTTTCATTGAATTGTTGCTGGGCTACTTCTTGGCTGCACCCCTACTAGCCTCTTTCTCCTGGATTGCTCTCTTGACTGAGATGTCATCTGCTACTATCTGCTGAGCTCAGTGGTTGGTTTTCAGCCATATAACCCAGCTTTGGCTTCTGTATGGTGGTCTCCTCTCTCTGGACTTCCCATTGACGGGATGCCCGCTTCTCTTGAGATTCACTAAAACTTCCTGCTTTCACCTTGAGACTTCTCTGAGTAGTCAATTTGGGGTAGGGTCTCTGTACCCCACACTGGTAGCAGCCACATTGTGTGATGATCAGCTATGAATGACTTAACTTTTCTCAGCAATACAATGATCCAAGATAATTCCAAAGGATTCTTGATGATAATGCTATCCACATGCAGAGAAAGAACTAATGGTGTCTGAATGCAAATCAAAGCATAATATTTTAGTTATTTTAAAATTTTTTTTCCTTTTGGTTTGTTTCTTCTTTCATAACATAACTAATATGGAAATATGTTTTACATGATTACACATATATTACCTATCTCAAATTGCTTACTGTCTTGGGGGGGAGATCGGAGAGGGAAGGAGAAAATTTGCAACTCAACATTTAAAAAAAATGAATGTTAAAATTTTTCTTTACATGTAATTGGAAAAAATCAAATACTATTAAAAAAAGAAAGAAAAGTCCTAGGTTCAAATCCTGCCTACTTACTGCCTATGTGCCTGTGGGCAAATCAACTTCCTTGGGCCTCCATTTGTTCATCTATAAAATAAGGCTAGAGGAGATGACTACCTATGACTACATAAATCTACATTTATGATCCCATAATCCTGGCCGAGCAAAGAGTCCTTGAGGTCAAGTTTCTCTTTTTGACTATTGTTTCCTTCCTCTACCCATCCCCCCACCCCTTTAGCAGAAATTCCTCCCGACTTACTCAATATTTGGGTGGAAGTGAGTAAATTACTTTCCAGACCCACAATGCCTCTGGCTACCAGTGTTAGAGCCATAGAGATTATCCTGGACTTTCATTTAATTACACCCAAAAGACAGGGAGGGGCTGGTGACCTTTGTCCTGTATTCCAAAAAGGAAACCCAAATTACATTCTCTTCATTTCTTCCCATCTCTCCTTCCTGGCTGCATTTTGCCAATGACTTGTCTTTCACTTCCCCTTCAGTAAACAGGAAAATTGTGGAGCAGGGAAGCAAGGGATACAGGTTAAACTAAATAGCATTTCCTGTTGTTATATACAACAATAACAACATTTTACTGAGTAGGAGCTGGCTTCATAATTTCTCACCAAAATTTAGGAAGAACCTAAATATAGTCCATGGAGCCCTTATCCCAATTTCCACTCCATCAAGTCAGGTTCCCAGATGGCTGGCTACATGTCCCCATCAAGGTTCTTAAGGTTTTTCTTCTTTTTATAATACTGTGGGACCAAGCCCCCATTTTGATGTGTTCTCCCCAATATTAACCACCTAGAGCCAGTCATTTTAATTACTGTAATCAGTAATTAACCACGTAGGGCCACTATTTCCCTCTCTATCATTGACTGACCCAGTGATTAATGTCTCCATATAACTTAGTATTGCTATTCCCATTTTATAGCAGCAGAGGAAAATGAATTTCAGAGGAGTTAAGTAATGTACACACAGTTTATAAGAGTCTAAGGCAGGATTTAAACCCAGCCTAGACTTCTCTCAAAGTCAGGCTAATTTCTTCTCTAGTGAAAAAAAGGGTTGGACGAGATAGTCTCTAAAGTTCTTTCTAGTTCTGCTTGGGGTTTTGTGATTTGAACTTTAATTTCTCCTGGTTTTCGCTTCCCTTTGGCACCTTGGAACTAATAAAAGAACAGAAAGGTAACTCAGTAGGAGGAAGAGTGCAGCCGAGAGCCTGATGAGCCTCCCCCAGCATGTGTCACAAGGTTGCTGCTGGGAGTAGGTGGCCTTCATCATAAGGTCTAGAGAAACTGCTGGAGAGGACTGTGGGAGTCTGACTCATGGTCTGCCAAGCTTGGGCAAGCATGTGAGAGCCCCCAGAAAAGTTCCCTAAGAGAATGTGAATGAGCAGCCCAGACTTAGTGACTACCTAAACTAGTTCCTTCAATGGCTACAATCTTTGCCAGTCAGCAGATATTTAATCAAAGAAAGAAAGCAATCTCAGATGGCCCTGAAGGTCCCTTCCAGCTCTGAATCTGTGACCCTCTGCTCCAAATCTATAGGGACTGTTAGTGTGCCCACTGATTCTGCCCTCAGCCTGACTCCATAGACCACACTAATGTCCATGCCCAGCTTGCTCTTGGCTGATGAGAAAATATAGCTGTTTATGGTCTTGGGGAAATCTATTTCTTCCTTTGCAGAATGTTCCTAGTCCCTAGCTCCTAGCCTCTAGCTTGCCCTCTTCCTTAGTTTTCTCCTCTTTTCCCCTTTGCCAGTTTGCCTCACTGAAGACTGAAGCTATGGATTATCTCTGCTGATGGATTGTTTTCCTACTGGTTGCTTTGGCTTTCTGCTCACTTCCTTTAATGTGACCAGTGTCACCTACTCCCTCTCTGACAAACAAGCTTTCTGGACTTTCTGACCCCACTTAATGCATACTATGACTGTCATGTAACCCAGAGTCCCACAAGCCCCCTTAGCTACACTCCTGTTCTCACTGTGGAATGAATCTTGGAAACAAGAAGCAGTTCTTGAAATGACCTCCAGTTGGGGACTCCCCAAATCCAGACCAGGGATTTCTTCTCCCCACTTTCCTGTTTCAGGGGGTGTCTAGTGGCCTAGGGGCTCAATAAAAAGTAACAGCACGATAGAAGAGCCAGGGAAGCTATTGGGATCCTAGGTGATAAGAGAGATGAATGTCCCCTACTAGGGAGGTAGTGGTAGTCTGGCCCTCCTAGGCCAAACTGGAGTATGACATCATACTCATAGGAGTATGCCCCATCATTATGATGGCTCTCTGCTTTAGGAAGGGCGATGATCAATTAGAAACCATACAAGGTGTGTGGGATGATGGGTGGGGTAGGAAATGAGGGCAATGAAGGGTACCATTTGAGGACTATTTGAGGAAACTGGTGCTATTGAACCTGAAGAAGACATGGGGGAACATGAGAGCCGCCTTCAAGTATGTATAACCCTTGGCTTACAGGGGTGATTGGCCTCATATAGAAGGGCTAGCCTGTGGAAGAAGGGAAAGGACCCAGGAGCAATGAGGGCAAGCCACAAATTGGTAGATTCAGGTTAGAGAGCAGGAAGCACTTCCAATGGAGCTGTTCAACACAGAAGGAAAGGCTGCCTCAGTAGATCCTGGGTTCTGCTTCATTGGTGATCTTCAGAGGAAAGGCTGGATGGCCACTTAGAAGCCACCTGGATCCTGACTCAGAAGGGACTTTAGAGGTCATCTAGTCTTACCTCCCTCCTTTTACAGAAGGGGAAACTTCTGTAGCTGTGATTTTTTTTTAAGGTATAGGTTAGAAATGGAGACCACTGAGGCCTCCTCTCTGACCTCTGAAACTATGATCTGTATTCTTCCTCGTATGATCACCTTTCCTTTCCTCCCTCCTTTCTTCCTCTTGCTCCCTTCCTACTGTTCTTTTCTTTCCTTTTCTGAACTCTGTTCTGGGCTCTTTCTCCTCCCTACCTTCTATTGGCCCCAGCCCTGCTAAGGTGGAGACTTTTTTCTGTTACAGCAGCTCTCCCTAAACTGCCTTGCACTCTGCCCAGAGCAAAGGGACAGAGCTAAATACCTAAGGGAGAAGACCAGCTATTGCCATTAGAGAGATAAATGTCTGAAATGTGACTGTCTGGGAAGTCTTCACCTCATCACTTACAGGTTGGCAAAGACCTGACACTGGCAACTAGTGGCATTGGTAAATACCTGCCCATTCATGAGTCTAGGAAGGACATTGAGTTGGCCTGTCCCCAGTCACCTTCTCAAACCAGTCTCTGGACTAACTGCCCCATGTGGGGCCAGTGTTTCCAAGTCCCAAGTTCCATGTCCTCATACTTAAATCAGTCTAACGACTGTTGAGTTGGGTAGATGTAATGGGGGAAATGCTCTGTATATATACACATGTGTGTATTATGTATGTATATGTATATTATACACACATATGTGTATATGTTTATATATGGCTATGTATGCATATATGGGTGTGTGCATATGTGTGTACATGTTTATATGTGTGTGTGTGTGTGTGTGTAGATAAATAGATATAGATATATAGACTCCATGACTCTGGAAGAGAGAACGAAGCTAATGACTCTGTGCAACACTGCCTCACTTAAATCCAATTCATACACAAGTCAAGACATCACCCCATGATGTCCCTGGTCCTCTTAGAAAATGAAGGATGAGCAACAAGAGGATAACACCATCCTCCCAGACTCTCAGTATCCCAACCTAGGAATCATCCTGGACTTATCTCACTCTCTCACTCACCCACCCCCATATCCAAGCTATTGGTAAGGCCTATCAATTTCACCTCTACAGCATCTCTTGTTAATTTCACCCCTGCAACTTCTCCTGTCCATTTCACCTCTGTAGCATCTCTTGTTGATTTCACCTCTGCAACTTCTCCTATCCATTTCACCTTTTCAATATCTCTTGCTGATTTCACCTCTACAGAATCTCTTATTGATTCCATCTCTACAACTTGTAGATTTCACCCCCCCCCATAGCATATCTTGTAGATTTCACCTCTACACCATCTCTTGTTGATTCCATGTCTATAACATCTCCTCTTGATTTTACCTCTGTAGCATCTCTCTAAATCTGCCCTCTTTTCTCCTCTGACACCTGTTCCTACCTTGGACCTTCATCATCTCCCATTGGGGCTACTGCAATAGCTGCTGGTGGGGTGGAGGTCTGCCTGCCACAAAAATCCTACCTTCTACAGGAACCATTTCCCAATCCCTCTTAATTCTAGTGCCTTCTCTCTATTGATGACTTACTCTTTATCCTGAATATGACTAGTTTGTGCATAAATGTTTGCATGTTATCTCCTTCATTAGATGGTGAGCTTCTGTTCTTTGCCTTCTTCCTAATTTCAGGCCCAGCTATCTTATGCATTGTACCAAGTAGCTACCTCTAAGGAGTGGGGAAAGTTTAACTTTATATTTGGCTTTGAAATGCAGTATTCCAAATACTTTTTCTTTTTTTATCAACACATCTACCCAGAGCTATAACTAGGGTGAGACCATAGGGCATTGCCTTCAGGGCACTGAAATTAGAAGGTGCTGACATTTCCAGACAAGAGAGCTCAGTCATTTTCATTTCTAAATTGGTGATCTAATTTGACTGCCATTTCAACCAAGTTTTCTTTGATGTTTGGTACCAAATGGCTTGTTTTGGTTGTCTTCTGTAACTTGAGAACCCATAATGACCAGTTTTGCAGTTTTGGAAATGCTGGTCAGATGTGTGCCCCATTGAATAAATGGATAAAGAAAATCTCTAACTAGAAATGGCCTAGATTTAGGTATATTGGGGGTGGGGAGAGGGGAGACATGCTGAGCACTTAGCAAAGCAAACTACAGCTAATCTTAAAGGAGGGAGCATAAGCAGAGATAATGTGGTAGCTGTGGAAAGAATAATGAAACCCAAGTCAGTTGATTCCCAATTCTGTTTTTTACTGACCACAAGCAATTCACTCATAATCTCTGAGTCTATTTTCCTACTCATTAAAATACTTCAAAGGAATCATGATTCCATCCACATGGACACTCCCTTCTATGGTTTGCAAATTGAGATCCTTCTACAATCCTTCAACAGCTGTTGTCAAGAGTGATTTTGGCTAAAACATTCATCATGCAGATAGTAGCAGCCCTCTCCAGATAAAGCTCTCCAGAGCTGGGTGGGTGGTCCAGGATTCCAACAATCAGGCAAGAAGCCTGTCCTTCTAGCCCTTTCATTTTGGTTTTGCCTTGGAGAAGCCAGAGTAACCCTTCTGATGGGGGAAGAAGGGCAGAAAAGGGGAAGGAGAGAGACAGACAGACACTAGAGACTTAGTGGCATATTTTAAATTTAAAATAAGCCAAGGAGAAAATTGCTTTGTTAACTCCTTTCTATATCTAAGGTGTATGCCATGCACATAGAATGTATATGTTCACACGGGCTGTCTTAAGCATCTATCCAGGTGTCTCAAAAGAGTCTTCAATAGGTATCTCTGGAATCTTGCCCAAGGGGAATGTCTCTGAAGTCTCAGGAGGTTGGATGGAAATCAGAGACATGTTCTACCTTCTGCAAGAATATCTTCCTTATTCTCTACCATTAATTCTGAAGAGAGTCTAGAACCAGGCGTGTTTTTCTGAAATAAGAAATGAGCTTCTTTTCTGAAGCTCTCAAGCCAATGCCACCCCTTGTGCAGGCACACAGAATTGGGGCAGCATTCTCTCTATCAGTTAAGAGAGCCTTGTGCTCTCTTAAAACAAATGCTCCAGGCTGGGATAGAAAACCAGGCCTTCGTATGTTCTAATACATTTTTTCATACATTTCATTCCATACCTTTTATTCATACATTTCATACTGCACCAAGATTCTTTTGTTGGCTAAATTGTATATAGCCCAGAAATATGGGATGAGAGCTGATAACTTGCACCTTAAATTTGGACTGTTTAATGTGTAGACTATACTTCTAATGTCTAGAAGATCTGAAGAAGATCTTTGGCAAAGAAGAACTTTGCCAACTGCTAAGGTGATCTGACTGGGAAGCCAGGTTGGATGCATGCTGTCTATTCAGTGGGTCAGTTAGCTGTGTAACAAATACAATCACTATGGGATCAGGGGAGGGAGGGTGCTCTCTGTTTCCCCATTAAAGGCCCCCTCTGCTCTGGACCACACTCTCAGATAGGGGTCAGGCCTAGAGGAGCTTAACCTCAGAAGAGAGAGTCAACTCTGAACTCTAGCTCTTAATGCCTCTATCCTGAGCCCTGAGGAAAATCACTGAAAGACTAGGTTGGACTCATGCTCCAAATCTTACCAAAGAGGGAGCAGAAAGGTATTCAGTATAGAATACAGGTCAAGTATAAAACAGTTGTTTATTTTCCCCATGCAAAATCATTGCTGAAAAACATAAGTTTCACCAGGAGACATTGATAATGACTTAAACGTGAAACCACAACATATAACTACTCATCTTTTCTTTGGAGGTTAACGCCTAAAATGCCAAAATATGAAATGTTTTATGAAATCCACTTCCCTTGATGTTCAGCCCCTGCTTTCATGGAGTTTACAGTCTAGTAGGAAGGTAATACATACACAGCTAACAATAATTTGAAATAACAGATGTCAAGTATATTAGAGTACGGTTTCCTTGAGAAAGTGAATTTGGAGCATGGTTTCAAAATGCCAACTGCTGTCAGAAAAATGAAGAGATTAGCTCTAAAATTCTGGAGAAAACTTGAAATGAAAGGTTTCAGGCTTATGGCCTAGTTTCTGGTCTTATAACTCCTAACTCCCTTCAAGGCTCAACTGAAGGTCTATCTCCTACAAAAAAACTCTCTGGATTTCCCTGGTTGTTTCCCTCACTGTCACCACCCCCCAAAACTTTTCACATTTATTTTATATTTATGTTGGTAGAGGCTCTTCTCTGGGTGCCCCCTATACCCATGACATCATAGGGGTTTTAAAAAAAATGATCTCCCTGTTTACATATGGGAGAGTGTGAGTGCAGCCCAGCCTTGACTTTGACCTGCCCTCTTGCCAGGCTCTTACTCTCCTTGGGTGGGGGCTGACTTGATTAAATCACCTGTACCCAATTTGGCAAATGTGGGTGGTTCTTTAGAGGGTGGTGAGGGGAGTCACTGTTCTAATCCTCAGGATCCCAGAACACTTGTGGGTGGCTTCTCATACCAGCGCTACAGCCCAGGAATGAATCTTTAGCCCTTTTTTTTCCCATGAGTGAATTAGCCACTAATCCTCAGTTAATCTTAACAAAAACATTTATTGAAAATACACATTTATTTTTCATTTTTAATTAACAAAAATCTATTTTCTCTCCCTCCCATCTCGCCTCCCATTGATAAAGAAAAATAAAACTCATATGACAAACATTCCTAATTAAAACAAATTCCCACGTACACCATGTCCAGAAAAACATTTCTCATTCTGCACTGTGAATCTGTCACCTCTCTGGTAAGGGGTGGGCAGCATATTTCATCATGAGTTGGTCTTTGTGTTAATCAGAATTCTTAAGTTTTCCATAGAAAACACATAATATTTAAAAAAAAATTTTTTTTTTTTTGCTTTTTGGAGGGCAATTGGGGTTAAGTGACTTGCCCAAGGTCACACAGCTAGTTTTTGTGCTAAGTGTCTGAGGCCAGATTTGAATTCAGGAACTCCTGACTCCAGGGCTGGTGCTCTATTCACTGCACCACCTAGCCACCCCTAACACATAATATTTTTTTAAATTTTAATTTATTTATTTACTTTTAGTTTACAATATTCAGTTCCTCAATTCCCTTGAATTTCAAATTTTCTCCCACTCCGTCTCTTCCCCCATACCCCCATGGTGGTATGCAAACAAATATAAGATCTACAAATACCTTCACATTAAACATTAGTCAAGTTCTAAGGAGGGATTATTTTTTTGTGATAAAACTGTATTTAATAAGTGTTATACTTTTTCACATCAGATGTAAATAGATTATGTTGCTGAAATGGATATAGTTGGAAAAGATGTTTGTGCCTACAACTTATATAATGCATTGTTAGCTATTGCACACTAAAGGTTTTAAGAGGATATTTTGGTACATGGTATTTACATGGTATTTACAACTGGAAAGGCTATATCATCGGCAGAGTAAACACAAACCAGAATATACAATATTAAACATTTGCATAGTTGGAGAGATTAGTTTTAATTTCTTTTAAATGTACAGAGAAATATTTTAACAGGTCTGTTTGGGGTTTTTAGACAAAGTCATGCAAATTACTTCGAGGCCTGACTGCACACCAAAACCAGGTCCTTTGGGTGGCTCAGTCAAAGACGTAAGACCCCCAGCTGGCTCAAGAGAAACGGCCACTCCTTGGTCCAGGTTTTGGAACATTGCCAGCTTTCAGCTCAGCAGTTATCTCTTCAATATTCTTAGGTGTCAAATCTTCATAGTAATTATCGTTTATTTGCACCATTGGTGCGTTTACACAGGGCCCTAAACATTCCACATCTCTCAGTGTGAAAAGCTTGTCAGGTGTAGTTTCTCCAACCTTAATACCAAGCGTTTTTTGAATGGCCTCCAGTATGCTGTCAGAGTCTTGAAGCATACAGGGTGTAGTGGTGCAGACTTGAATGTGATACTTTCCACCTGGCTTTCCATTATACATTGTATACAAAGTTGCTATTTCATAGACTCTCATTGGAGGTGCTTGTAAAATTTCAGCAACCTTGCTCATGGCAGAGATGGGCCACCATCCATTCTGCCTTTGGGCCAAGTCCAGTCCTGGAAGCACAGCTGCTGCTTTATGCCCCTCTGGGTCATTCTTTACACTTGCTTCTATCCTCTTGTAGTTTTCTGGTGTGGAATCAGATGGAGTATCTGGGTTATTTTCAGGAGTATCTCTATGCACAAATAAGGCTCCTCCAGCTCCACTCTGCACAGCTGTTTTGTGTAAGCATCTCATCTGTCTCCCCCAGTGGGCGAGGAGACCGGCAGCCCCACCTGGAGTGACGAGGAGAGGAACATGGTGGCTCAGAGTATTTGGCTTCCCCCAGCTGAGTCCCATAAAGAGGGATTATAACCAATGGAGTGAACAATGAGAAAGAAGAAATAAAAAAAAGGGAGAGAGCAAGTAGTTTGCTTCAGACTATAGTTCTCTTTGGATGTGGATATCCTTTTCCATCATAGTCTTTGGGAGTTGTCTTCTAACCTTGTATTGCTGAGAGGAGTCCAGTCTATCAAAGTTAATCATCACACATACAATGTATCTGTAATTGTGTACAAAGTTCCTGGTTCTGCTCTCCTCACTCAGCATCAGTTTATATAGATCTCTCCAGGTTATTAAAAAGTACGTCATTTCTTATAGCACAATAGTATTCCATTACATTCATATCCCACAACTTGTTTAGCCATTCCCCAACTGATGGGCATCCCCTTGATTTCCAATTCTTTGCCACCACAGAAAGAGCTGCTATAAGTATTGTACATATGGGTTCTTTTCCTACTTCTATGATCTCTTTGGGATAAAGCCCTAGAAGTGGTATTGCTGGGTCTAAGGGTATGAAATTATTTATAGCCCTTTGGGCCTAGTTCCAGCTTGCTCTCCAGAATGGTTGAATCAGTTCACAACTCCAACAATGCATTAGTGTTCCAATTTTTCCACATCCTCTCCAGCATTTGTCATTTTCCTGTTTTATCATCTTAGCCAATCTGACCCATGAGATGTGGTACCTAAAATAAATAATATTTATACAATAATATTCCACCACAAATCTTAACTACATTTTCCAACCACTATCTGAGTGAAGGAAGGAAGGGAACATGTATTTTTAAGCACCTACCACATTCTAGACACTGTGCTAAGTGCTTTATGAATATTATCTCATGTAATACAACATGGGATGATGTCACTATTATCCCCACTTGACAGTTGAGAAAACTGAGGCAGGGTTTAAATGACTTGCTCAGTTAGTAAATATGTGAGACTGGGTTTGAATTTGGGTCTTCCTGATTCCAGGCCCAGCATTCTATCAGCTAAAATCCCAAGGTAATTAAGCCCACACATATAGAACACAGGCAATCTCCAACCCTGAAACTATACACTTTGGTCTCCTCATTATGAATCAGAAACTGTCTGTAAATCTTTCTGTGGCTAAGCTGAGCTAATCCACTCTGTGCCTAACAGAGTGTCTCTGGGTCATGAATCTTAGACAGATTAGTCAATACGTCACAACTTTTTCTGATTCTTTGCTTGGCTAGATTCATTTCTTGACAGAAACTGTAGTACCCATCACTTCTAGCTTTAACCTTAGCTTATGGTTTTAACTGAAATAATTCTTTTAGGAAAAGGTGATGACTTTTATTGTAAAGTTGCTGAAACCTCTTCATCTCTGCTCTTTCACAGCATTCTTCTTTTTCTTCTCCATTTATCAGCAGCCACAGGTGGCAATGAGAGAATCATCTTCCATCTTCTCAGCAGCAAATCGTGAGTAGATTCTCCTATTTCTTCCTATTCTCATCAGTAGGTGGCAGTAGAGAGCACTCCAGCCCCTTATTGGCCACCCAGTCTGTGGGACTCTGCATCACAGTGCCAAGAGTTACAGTGATTCTGACACAGCTTTGAAATCTGTTCGTTCTCTCTCTCTCTCTCTCTCTCTCTCTCTCTCTCTCTCTCTCCCCCCCCCTCTCTGTCTCTCTCTCCCTCCTCTCTCTGTCTCTCTGTCTCTGTCTTTCTCTCTGTCTCTGTCTGTCTCTCCTCTATTCCTCTCCTACACTTTTAAAATCCAGAACCTGGGTCCTCCCTTTCAGAGGGTCCTCCCTGCAAACAAACTCATCTTAGCTTATGACTAGTAAGTTGTCTGTCTATAATCAATTAAACGATATTTGCCCCATAATCATAGAACAATTCTAGTGTCCCTATTTCCCCCAATTATTAACTTAAGTTCTTCATTTCTCCGTATGCAAATCGCTGAAGTAAGCTGTGTTTTCTATTTACTTCAAGGTTCTACAGCTTGTCCCATGCAAATGAGCACTAGCGAGTCAGACTTAATTGGAAGCCTGAGACTGACCCGGACCCCAGACAGGTGTTAAACTGTCTACTCCAAGTAGCTCAGCAGCTCCTTTTCTTTTCTTTTCTTTTTAAGCAATTGGGGTTAAGTAACTTGCTCAGGGTTACACGGCTAGTCATTATTTATGCGTGGGTACTCATTTTCTGAGGCCGGATCCGATCTCGGGTCATCCCAACTCCGAGGCCGGCACTCTTACTCACTGCGCCACCTAGCCGCCCCTTTAGGGCAATTGGGGTTAAGTAACTTGCCCAAGGTTACATGGCTAGGTTTTTGTTTGTGTGGGTTAAGTGTCGGAGGCCAGCTCCGAACTCAGGTCCTTCTGATTCCAGGGCCGGCACTCTATTCACTGCGCCACCTAGCCGCCCCTCAGCAGCTCCTTTTCACAGAAGCAGGCTTACAACCCATACAAGTTGGTTGGTTGTTATTCCTGATCAAAGAGGACCAAAAAGACATCACTCCATTGGGGTCAAGGTACACTGTGTTCAGCTGTGACTGATCAGACCAATGAGCTCAGAAGGCTCTGCCATGGGTCAGGTACAAATAGTCCATAGGGACATCTGAATTGGGGATGGCTCTGAATTTGCACATCTCACATGTCTTTTGAGCCACTTCAGTCCTGCTTTGCCACACAGCACAGTGCCCTCTTTGATGTGGGTATGCCACGCTGGGTGGTCCTGTGCCAGCATCTCCCATGTCTTACAACCAACACTGCAGTTCTTCAGAGAGACTTTAACAGTGTCCTTGTATCACTTCTGACCTCCACGGGAGCGCCTGCCTTGTGTGAGTGCTCCATAAAATAGTCTTTTAGGTAAACGTATATCTGACATTGGAACATGGCCAGCCCATTGCACTTTTGCTCTTTGCAGTAGAGTTTGAATGTTTGGTAATTTAGCTCAGGAGAAGACCGCAGTGTCTGGCACCTTATCCTGCTGGGTGATGTCAGAATCTTCCTAAGACAATTCAAATGGAAGTGATTCAATTTCCTGGCATGGTGCTGGTATATTGTCCAGGTTTCACAACAATGAAGTCAGCACATCAGCTCTGTAGCCCCTCAGTTTGGTAGGCAGCCTAATCCCTGTTCTCTCCCACACTCCTTCAGAGCCTCCCAAACACTGGGCTAGCTTGGACAATGCAGGCATCAACCTCGTCACCTATGTGTATATCCCTGGAAAGTATACTGCCAAGGTCAGCGGATTTGTGCAGAGAATTCAGTATTTATCCATTTGCTGTAACTGATGGCTCCCCATGTGGATAGTGTGGTGCTGGCAGAGCACCTGTGTTTTCTTGGTGTTCATTGTCAGGCCAAGATTAGCACAAGCAGCAGAGAATAGATCAGAAGCTGCATTGAGTGCACAATCATCTGCAAACAGAGAGCCATGCACCAACTCTCCCTCCACTTTAGTCTTGGCCTGTAATCTTTTCAAATTAAATAATTGATGGTCAATGCAGTAATTGACCTTGATGCTGTTTTTGTTTTCATCAAAGGTGTTCAACAATATCACTGAAAACATCATACTAAAAAGCATGGCAGCAAGCACACAGCTCTGCTTCACTCCATTGGTGACTGGGAAAGCACAAGAGCATGGTCCATTATTCAGAATCCGTGCAAGCATGCCAGGGTGGTTTCAGAAAGGGCTGAGGAGTGATTGACATGGTGTTTGCTGCCTGACAATTCCAGGAGAATGCTGGGAGCAGAACGGAGATCTGTACACAATGTTTGTAGATCTGACCAAGGCCTTTGATACTGTCAGTCATGAGAGCTTATGGAAAATTATGTCAAACTTTGGTTGCCCAGAGAAGTTCATCAGTATTGTTCACCAATTCCATGACAGCATGCTTGGGGATCAATGATTTTTGTATGGACATTCCTGCCCTTTCCTGGTTAAGGTCCTAGTCAGAGACTGTGATTCTTTTAGAACCCCAAACTCTCCCATAATTAATCAATGGCATAACTGGGAATACAAACATAATGATAATCATAACCACTTACAATTCTTTTAAGTAATTTTTTTCTAATTTATTTTTTGGAGGGGAGAAGGTAATTGGGGTTAAGTGACTTGCCCAAGGTCACACAGCTAGTAAGTGTTCAGTGTCTGAGGCTAGATTTGAACCCAGGTCCTCCTGACTCCAGGGCCAGTGCTCTATTCACTTCACCACCTAGCTGTCCCATCACTTACATTTCTATTTCTTTTTTTTTTTTTTTAAAGCAATTGGGGTTAAGTAACTTGCTCAAGGTTACACGGCTAGTCATTATTTTTATGCGTGGGTGCTCATTTTCTGAGGCTGGATCTGATCTCAGGTCATCCAAACTCCCAGGCCGGTGCTCTTACTCACTGCGCCACCTAGCCGCCCCTTTAGGGCAATTGGGGTTAAGTAACTTGCCCAAGGTTACAGGGCTAGGTTTTTGTTTGTGTGGATTGTCTGAGGCCGGCTCCGAACTCAGGTCCTTCTGATTCCAGGGCCGGCGCTCTATTCACTGCGCCACCTAGCCGCCCCACTTACATTTCTATTGCAGTTTAAGTATTGCAATACACTCTACAACCATTATCTCATTTTACCCTAAGAGGTAATCCTATTTTATAGAAAAGGAAAAGGAGGCTCATTAAATAATTAAATGATTTGCCAGTGGCCAAACAGCTAGGAAGTATCGAGGCGAGATTTAGTCCCAGCATACTGCCCCTTATACCCCTCACAAGAACAGCTTTCACCCCTCCAATTATCTTTTTTAAAAAATTAGTATTTGAGACGTGGGGAAAGGTCACTTTCAGCATGGTGGGTTCAAGGAAGGACACAAAGAACAATGGAGAGCTGTAGAAATAAACAGAAGGAGCCCAATGAGGTGTGCTTAGGGTTGGACAAGACCATAAAGTGAGGCTTCCAAAAAGTATGACTGGTACTTTGGAGAATTAAGCCGCCAGGAAGTGGGAGAAGCCTTGATGGAGGAAAACACTAAATTCGATTCAGTAGAAGATAGAATTGGGTCCAACAAATACTTTCCTATTTTGCATATTGATGGGAAAAATCAGACAGGAGCCCACGAGAGCAGCCTCTCTTACCCAGCAGCATCTGCTCCATCTAAGAGGGAAGGAGCTCCTCATATGACTTTTATTGAAACATATCTGGCATCCATGACATTCTGTAGAGAGTGCAAGAGATGACCAGCTGATTTGGACATTCTCCAGTAAAAACTGAAAAGACGTGCTCTGAAAATGGCTCCTTAACGGCTTAGGTAATGTCCAAGAACTATTAGACCGGAGAATGAACAATTATAACCTAGAACTCTCAGTCTAGAAGTTTCTGTTGGTTTGGTGATGCTGATATATAGAGTGCAGAACTCAGTATTTGACTGATTCAAAGTCTACAGATAAAAGCCCATCCAAAAAAGGGGGGACCCCCAACAAGTAGATTCAGAAAGACATTCAGATCAGGGAAGCAACATCTATGTAGAAAAGTGCAGTCGTCCTCACTCACTGATGACACTGTTCAACCTATGGGGTGGACAGTTCAGTCTAGAGGAAGTTGAAAAGCAGCTGAGTAAGAAAAAGTAGGAAGTAGATGGAAGGAGAGTCAAGGCCGTAGCACCAGCTCCCTCAGACCCCAGAGAAGTCACCCCAAGACTTTAAGGCTAAGAGCCCGGCAGCAACACTAAGTAAACCACTGGCTCTGCCTCCTGGCTGGTCCCTGCAGCCATTGTTGGAGAAGAGGCCTACCTTCCTCATGACTAAGTGATAACCGCCTGCCAGTGACACAGAAGTGAGGCCAAGAGCCCTGGGGTGGTCAGCTTCCTCCACGCCCACCCCCCATCCTACTTCCCATTTTTCCTCCAAAGCCACCGCCCTGTGAATCAAACCGTACAGAGAAAGGGCCTGATGGGTATTTCTGTAGGCATTGCAGGCCAGTCATCATGGACCAGTGTCCACGAATCAAACTGAAGAATGAACTACCCCTCCCTCCTCAGCAGCAACAGATACAACAAAAAAGACTTAGAAAGCCACTGATCTCTTCTGAAGAGGTAGATCTCGTCCTGGATGGAGCTGAGGATGATGCTAACTCATTCCCATTCCCAAAGCCCTTGGCACTGTCACAAGTTTCAGCATCAGGAGAAGATATTTTCTCAGTGGAAATTACATTCAAAAAGATACATTAACATCTGCTTTGATGATGAACCCTAAATACAATGGAAGCTATCCATCTAACTTCTGACTGAAACTCAAGATGGAATGGGAGTCCCTGAGAGCATGGTCTGCCTCTACTTTTCCATTGTTATCCTTGGCACCTAACAGTGTTTTGCACATAATAAACACTTGATAAATGAAAAAATAATAGTGCTTGACAACAACAAGCATGAAAATTCCATGTAGAAAGACCAGGAAATGAGGATTATTCATGAAACTGTAAATCATATTGATAGTTTTTTAAATGAAATTAAAATTTTCCTCTATTAAATTTGAAACAGCAGCATCCATACTGCCCAGTATGTCTCTATCCCCTTCTGAATTTTCTTCTGCATTCTTCTGTGTATTTCTTTTCTCTTATGTCGATCACTAGCCCCTCTGCTGCCCACCTCCCACTCCCTCCCACAAGAGGCAGTCAGTTAGGGGCGAAGGGGAACCTTTGAGGTCTGGCACCAGCTGACCTGTTACAGTCAAAAGCAGCTTCTTTTAGCTCCTGGGAGTTTGCAGGGCATTTTGTCAGATCTGTTTCCTGGGAAGTCATTGCTTTCCCATCCCTCCCAACATGGAGGGACCATTCTGCCAAACCACTAGACGGGTGTCCCATCCCCAGCAATTGGACAAGGGGACAAATGGGGTAAGTGGCAGCACCTGTTTCAACATGGAGTCATGAGGTGTCAGCCCTTGGAGGAAGGAGCTTCTGGAGGGTTGAACTCAAGCACAGAGGTAAGTTAAACATGTTTTACAAACCTTGCAATATATCAGAATTACCCATTGTTATTATTGTTATTGTGCTAGAAATGCAGCTGGGGAAGGTCCTGGAGGTCTAGACAGGGGATAGACCCCCTCTTCCTCCATTCTGGCCAGGCCACATCTAGAGGTTTATGTTTAATTCTGGACATCACCTGTCTGGGCAGGACAGAGATAATCTGGAAGAACCAGGATGGACCTGGGATCCATTCTATAGGAAACAGAATGGATAAAATTTATCCATCCTGCAATGGAATTATAGGGCAGCTGGCCATTGGTTAGCTGAAGAATTCACCACACCCTTGACGGCCTTCAAAAAATCCAACTCTGCCAAGGACACATTCCCTAAGGGGTCAGGTGACACAAGAGCTCTGGCATTCAGGAAGAGAGCCCAGCTCCTGGTTCACTTGAGGTTTGGAGAGGAACAGGTCCACTGGGCTGGTGGAGTGACATGCTCAGCACAGATGCTGTGTCCAGGGGAAGCAGCATGGGAACAGATGAGAAAGGAGAAAACCCTGGGCTCTGCAGTGCCATAGATGGGAGTTCCCTGCCTGTACCCCTCTCTATACTGTACTCTAGACATGGGCTCCCTTGCCCCATTGATGCTTTGCATTTTAATTGGAGAATGTGGCTTAGGCTTATGGAGGAATTTGTTTTGTTGCTACAGGTACTACTGTTCATACCCTACCAGCTCAGTAAATTGCTTTTCGTTGAGCTAAACTGGCTTTTATTTGGGGTGAATGCCCCGGTGGGGCTTTGTGAGGCACAGTTTTTGTAGTATGGTCCCACAGAGTACCTGGGATCTGGAGTAGCTAGTGGCTAGAGACCCAACATGCAAGTGAAAGCTGAGGTGGGGGGAATAGCTCCAGAAGCAATACTATACATAAAGAGAGGGAAGTGTGCTAGTGGAATGCCAAGATGCCCCTCAATTCTAAAAATAACTGATTTGGTGGCTAAAAATTAAATACACATATATACACATACATATAAAAACACAACATGTAACATAGTCTGTAGAAAATATAACGTATGTATATGTGTAACATATATTATATATACACACACACATACAATATTCCATAGCCACAGACCAGCCCTTGATAAGAGCTTACCATTGGAAAGCTCTTTGACTCAGCTCTTAGAGTCTAGGTTTTCTGATCCAGATAATGACTGTGAGATAAGGCACCAGTTTCTTTCTCTCTTTTTTAATTTTAAGGCATTATCTTATGTTTTCACTGATCAAACATTCATTTTCTCTCCTCCCCCTACTTTTAGTTCCCTTTTTTGGGGTATGTCCCCCGTTGGAATATAAATTCCTTGAGAGCAGAGTCTATCTGTCTTTTCACTTGTATTTATCTCCAGTGCTTGGCACAGAGCCCAGGACATAGTAAACACTCAATAAATGCTTGTTGACTCACAGATGGTATCACATAAACACATTCAAGCAAAAAGAAGTGGTTTTGTTGTTTTGATGAAGTTGAAAGAAGAAAGAAAAGAGGCTGGGGGAGGGGAATGGGAGAAAGTCTGAGCAACTTAATTCATGTTATGGGGATGTGCAAATAGATATCTAGGCAAATATGGAAGGACTGTGAAGATTGTCACTTCATATTTATCTAAACTGGTCAAAAGAGGGCAGACCACACACAGAGTTTGGTATAGAAAGACATTTTGCTCTGAAGGGATACAGACAGGAAAAGGGAAAGGGTAGACTAAAAGGGAGGGTGTAATCAAGAAGAGAATAATCAAAATAAACCCTAAACTTGTAGAACAGATAATGAGGGGAGGAGGGTGGGGTTTAAAAGGAAAGAAAAGAAAGGTAACAACTTGGAATTAAGAGGGGGCAGAGAAAAACTATAAGTGAATTGGATGGAGGAAAATGCACAATTGATTACAATAATTGTAAATGAGATGAACTCACCTATAAAATGGAAGAAGATGGAAGAATGAATTAGAAAGAGAGTAAAAAAAATAGGTTGTTTACAATAAACACACTTGAAACGTAAAGAGAATTAAAATAAGAGGATCCAAGAGGCGGCTAGGTGGTGCAGTGAATAGAGCTCCAGTCCTAGAGTCAGGAGGACCTGGGTTCAAATCTGGCCTCAGACACTTAACACTTATTAGCTGTGTGACCTTGGGCATATACATACATACATATATATATATATATATATATATATATATATATATATATATATATATATATAATGGATCCAGTAAGGTCTATTATGTGTCATCCAAACCATGAAAAGCAGAGGTAACCCTTATGATTTCAGAAAGGGCAAAAGTAAAAATAGCCTTACTTAAAAGAGATAAAAGGGGAAACTGCATTTTATTGAAAAGTATCATAGGCAACGAATTAATTTCAACACTTAACATACATGCACCAAAATGCATAGTATCCAAATACTTAATGGAAAAACAAAGCAAACAAGGCAAATCAAGAAGCCTTAATTAAACACCTATTATATGCCATGCACTTTGCTAATGGCTATTACAAGGAGAAATACATAGTTACATTATAAGAGTAGAGGACTTCAATGTACCTCTTTTAGCTTTATATAAATATAACAAAAAAATTAAAGAAGTTAAGGACTTGAATAGAATTTTAGAAAGGCTAGATATCATAAAGCTCAGTGATTATTGAATGGGAATAAAAAATACATATTCTCAATTGTACATGGCACTTGTACAAAAATTGACCATTAATATATGCCCATTTATACATCAATAAATCTCACAATTTAAATAAACATTTACAAAAAATATAAAATACAAAGATTAACAGAATAAGAAATAGAGACATCTCCGAAAAGGAAATAAAACAAGTCATAAATGAACTTCCAAATAATAAATCACAGGACAAGATAGATTCACAAGACAATTCTATCAAATATTAAAAGAAAAATTAATTCCAAAATTATATAAACTGTTTATAAAAATAACAAGAGAAAGGATACTGACAAATTTCTTCTATTACAAATATGTCACTGATATCTAAAAACACTGTGATTGGGTTATATTGATTCCAGGAATGCAGGATTGGTTTAATATTAAGAAAAGTATAAATTAAACATTGATAACAAAGATAATATGATTGTATGAATGGATGTTGAAAAAGCTTTTGACAAAATATAACACCTTTCTGTTAAAAACAAGTGAACATTTTACAACACAAGAAAAAATAAACCTTTCCTTAACATGAAAAATAGTACATTGCTAAAACCTATAGCCAATATTATATGTAATGGTTATAAACTAGAATCTTTTCTAATAAGCTCAAGGGTGGAACAAGGATGTCTACTGTCACCAATTCTGTTTGACATAGATCTACAAGTGGCAACTATTGCAGTAAGACAAGAAGAAGAAATTGAGGGAATAAGCATAGGTAAAAAAGAAATAAAGTTATCCATTAAATTTTTAATAGTATTTTTAATTACATGTAAATAGAATTTTTAGTAGTCATTTAAAAAATTTGAGTTCCAAATTTTCTGCCTCCCTAAGATGGTAAGCAATATAGGTTATATATATGTGCAATCATGTAAACTACATTTCCATATTAGTCATGTTGTGAAAGAAGAAATTAATCAGAAGAAAAAAAGCATTACAAAATAAAGTGAAAATAGTCTGCTCTGCTCTGCATTCGGACTCCATCAGTTCTTTCTCTGAATGTGGAGAGCATTTTCCATCACAAGGCCTTTGGAAGGGTCCTGGATCATTGTATTGCTATGAAGAACTAAGTCAATCACAGTTGATCATCCAACAATGCTGCCATTCCTGTGTATGATACTCTAGTTCACTTTGCATCAGTTCATGTGAGTCTTTCCAGGCTTTATGGAAATCTTCCTGCTCATCATTTCTTATAGAACAGTAGTATTCCATTAAAGTTATCACTTTTGGCAGAGAATATGCTTGGAGAACATTAATGGAAAATTAATTGAAAGAATAGCTGTAGTGCAGATGTAGCATATAAAATAAATCCATATGAATCATTAGTATTTCTGTATAATACCAATATAACTCAGCAGGAAATGCTAGAATGACAAATTCCATCCAAAATAATTATAGAATCGATAAATCAATGAATAAATAAGCACATACCTACTGTTTGCCAGACAATGTGCCATATGCCAGGGATACAAAAAGAGTCAAAAGACAGTCCCTGTCCTCAAGGAGTTTACAACCCAATGTATAAAAACACTAAGAAGTCTACCTACCAAGATAGATACAAGACTATGTAGATACAACTATAAAATAAAGTTTACAGAAATAAAGACAGATCTAAGTAATTGTAGAAATAGTCATTGCTCATGGATAAGCCAATATGATAAAATGACAACACTACCGAAATTAATTTACTTATTCAGGACCGTACTGATCAAACTACCAAAGGATTACTTTATAGAACAGGGGGAAAAACCCACAACAAAATTAGTCTGGATTCACAAATGGTCAAGAATCTCTAGGGAAATAATGCGAACAAGTAACAAGATGGGGGGCTAGCAGTGCCAGATCTCAAACTACACCACAAAGACATAATTCTCAAAACAAGTTGGTCCTAGTTGAAAAATAGAAAAACCAATCAATAGAACAGATTTGGTATACAGCATACAGAAGCAAATGAACCTAGTTGCCTCGTATTGGAGAAACACAAGGACCCGAGTTACTGGGGTCAGGACTTACCATTTGATAAAAACTACTGACAAAGAAGGAATTAAGTTTCGACTAACACCTCACACTTTACACCAATTGGACAGATACTTACCCAAATATAAAAGATCATATCATAAACAAATTAGAAAAACAAGGAAGAAATCACCTTTCAGATAGATGGACAGAGTTCATGACCGAACAAGGGATAGGGAAGATAAAATAGGCATTTTTGATTACATTAAAAAAACCAAAAAACTTTTTTTGCACAAACAAATCCAATACAGCTAAGATGATTTGGAAATGGCTAACTGGGAAAAATTACTATAGAAAGCTTCTCTGATAAAAATAATTTCCAAGATATATAAAAAACTGATTCGAATTTATAAGAATAAGATCCATTCCCCAGCTGATAAATGGTCTAAAAGACAAGAATAGGCAGTTCTCAAGGGAAGGGTGTCAATGGCCATATGAAAAAAATGCTCCAAGTCACCAGTAATTTGAGAAATCCAAATTAAAAGTCATTGGGAGATTCCACCCATCAAAACGGATAAAATGAATAAATAAAGTGCCCAATGTTAGTGAGGCACACTGATGTACTTTGTCCAGCCCTTCTAGAATTATGCTCCCAAAGCTTGCTTTGACCTCTATGCCCTGTAGATGGCGGCAAAGCTCAATGAGCCGCCAAGCCCTCCGCCTCCTTGGGGCTCCAGCCCCTGGCTTCTGTGCCTGAGCAGGCACCTAAGGTGGAGATGGCCTCTCTATCTCATTCACTCACCAGTCATAAATCAATCAAGAAACATTTAGTAAGCGGCAACAATGTGCCAGGAACAAGGGATACAAAGACAGTCTGTCCCTGCCTTCCATGAGCTTTCCTGTTCTGTGGGGGAAATGATATATACAAGAGCCTGTCAATAGAAAGATACAAAGTAAACAGGAGATAGTGGGGGGGGGGGGGAAGAAACAGGGCGGTGCTGCTGCTTCTCCTCCTTTTCCTCCTCCTCCTCCTTTTCCTCCTCCTCCTCCTCCTCCCCCTCTTCCTCCTCCCACTGCTGCTGCTCAGAAGGAAGAATGTCTTTCTGCTTAAACTTCCTTTTGTTGGGAGGAACAGATGAAAGGGTAAAATCCCATCACAGGGCAAGATGCTTGGTCCTCATGGCTGCTTTAAGTGCTGTTGGTGAGGTGCAAACCTTCCTTCTCTTTGAAGCCCACCACTTGTGAGCCTAGCAGAATCCCACACACTTGTCAGTTCTGAGGGCCAGGCAAGTGCCAGTCCTGAGCAACTCAATGCAGTCAACATTCATGGGCCAGTTCTCCATGACATATAATACACTTCATAGACTTTAATGTGCTATATAAATGTCTCCAGGAGCAGCTAGGGGGCACCACAGTGGACAGAGTGCCAGGACTGGAGTCAAAAAGACTCATGAGTTCAAATCCAGTCTCAGATACTCCCTATGTGACTCTGGGCAAATCACTTGCTCTTGTTTGCCTCAGTTTCCTCATCTGTTAAATGATCTGGAAAAGGAAATGGCAAACCACTCCAGTATCTTTGCCAAAAAAACCCCAAATGGGGTCAAAAAGAGTCAGACATAACTGACAAACAACCAAATATGTCTCCTTCCCAGGTGCTGCAATCCAGGCAAACTGGCCTCTTCTGCTACAGGCACCGCCTCTTCAGTCTCTACCTTCACACTGACTGTCCCCACTGCCTGGAATGCCCTCTCTCCTCACCTCTGCCTCAATGACCCCTACTCTTCCTCCAAAATGCAGCTCAAATACCACTGTCTACACAAGATTTTCCTGGTTCCCCCAAATGCCCCTCTGAAACCATGCTGTATTTAATTACTTTGTATTTCTGCATTTCTGTCCTTGTTGCCTCCCCTATTAGAGAGGAAGCTCCTTTAGAGGAAGGATCGCTTCATTCTTTGTATTTCTCTTGAAAGCTGCTCAAACCTCTGTCTGGCAGGAGACAGGCTCTTCATAAAGGCTTGTCCACCGAGGTCTGGTATATTTAGTATCATTAAGATACTGATGCCAAAAGTAGGCAGGAAAGCTGGGAGGAAGGGCAGGTTTGAGGGAGATGATTAATTCAGGTTGGGACACACTGAACTTGTACCAACCAGTGGGCATTGGGGGGAGGGGATGGATGGAGAAATTCACAGCTGGAAGTCAGAGATGTTTTATGACCTCAGGGGAGCATGAAGGACTTGCTGTGTAGATTTGGGAGTCCCCAGCAGCCACAGGAGGAGGGTTTAAGATCACAGAATGAAGCTGCAGAGGAAAAAACCAGCCTTGGTCAGGGAGAAAGGGAGGTGGAGAAGCAGAGAATAGGGGCTGGCTGGCTCATCCTGCCTCTCCTTACCTTAGAAATGCTCACCTGCACAGCTGGGCCCTGAGGAGAGGGGACTCATTTAGCAGTTTCTAAATAGCATCAGTCTCCAAGTTGATGTCTGAAAGCAGCAATGCTGTTGACTGAGTCCTTAGCTCAGATACTGCTGGCTGCCCCTTCATCCCCAAGGCATTGATGCTGGGTTGGTTGCAAATTCCCGGACTTCAGATGGACTGAGCTGGATCTTGGGTGAACTGAGAAGTCAATCCAAGAGGAGCCCTGGGTCTGGTCAGCTAGTGCCTTTTGACTGTCTCCTTGATTCTGAGTACATTGCTGCAACCAGTCAGAGGTTAAACTTTGAAGACTGGGAGGTGCAGCTAGGTGGTGCTGTAGATAGAGCAATGGGCCTGGAGTCGGGAAGACCTGAATTCAAATCCAGCCTCAGATACTCATTAGCCTGGGTTGATTAATACCTGCTTATCTCAGTTTCCTCATCTGTAAAATGAACTGGAGAAGGAAATGGCAAACCACTCCAGTATGTCTGTCCAGAAAACCCCCAATGGGGTCATGGAGAGTTGGACACGAGGGCACAACTTGAAAACCCGAACCAGTTCTGTCCAATGTCCATGCCCCAAGGTCTCTCTAAGAACTTCAGCTTCACGTGATCACAGTTGTCCTAGAAGGAAGCTCCTCAGCCTGCTCTCTCTGCAAATCCTGCTGCGCTGGGGCAGTCCTCCAGTACAAAAGCCATCTGGGCTGGGTTGGCAGCCTAGTAAATGGGAAGATGGAGGGTTGTTCACACTTATACAATGTGTGCAATATGTAACAGTATAACTCAACTGGGGTTCTCAGGGCTCAGCCTCCAAGCTAGTTTGGGGCAGAATCAGAATCTTGTCTATGGAACAGAATGTGGGCTTGGGTGGGGGTGAGCTGGAGCCAGCTTGTACTGCTTGATGAGAACAGATTGTTAAATGTTCACTGTTAGCACTTACACCTGGGAAATTGGCAAATGCTACAAACCAGGGCTTGACTCACTGTTTTGTTGATTGTCTAGATTTAATAAAGTGATGGAGAAAACATTAGTAATGTCAGATTAAACTTTAAAAATGTGTAATGCTTTTCAGAGAGCTGGTTGTTAAACATTTACCAGCGTACCTCTTCTGGGAGGGAGGGAGTTAGAGTAAAGAGTGCTATAAAGGACTTCTCTCTGGAGGACCGTTACATTCCTCAAATGTAACAGGAGGCTGCCTATGGGCACGAGGTGTGGGCGAGTCTCTAAGAAGTTTGGGAAGGAGTGCTAGGAAGGCTAGAAGTAGGTGAGGGGAAGATAGGAACTTGAGGATCCCCCGTGTGCCATGGCCCCTCCCGATGAGGTCTGCAGATCCCAACTTCTAATTCCTATTCGGACAAAGCGTCCTTGCAAGCTCCAATGGCACAGATGGCAGACGATCCCCTGGGCTGCATCAGGGCTCCCTACCAGCTTTCAGGGGGCTGAGCTATGGCCCTCACCTGGGCCACCTCCTCCTTGGGGTACTTCAGTGGTGGTCAAACTTCCCTTGACTGTCTTTGGACCTTTCCCCTAGTGTGAGTGAAGACTCAAGGGGAGTAGGGAGGACCTGACTCAAAGTCTGGTGGTTGGGAAAAAATTGGGTTTGGGGAATGGGCATTGGGAGTCCTGCCTCGGGTATATTTTCCCACTATTTTCTCTGCATTTCTAGTGAAGTCTATTGTCCTATTTTCACTGCTATGAAGTGATGTCAAGGGATAGCACTGGCTGGTTGTGGACAAGAGAATCAGAGGAAAATGGGAGCTCAAAGAATAATTAGAATAAATGGCGAAGCCCAGGAGTTGGAGAGGAAACTGGTGAGTTGTGGAAACCATGGTTTGCTGGCTTTAATATTCAGACTCCAACAACCTGGTTGGACCTACTGACTTCTGGGCAAGACTAGACCTACTATGCACCCAAGGAGATCGCTTCTGTGTGGCTCCAATCTTCTTGGCACAGAAGCCACTGACTGCCAGTACCTTAATCCCATGGAAGAGACAAGCATTGACTCCTCTAGGCCACTCTTTACTCCATGGCTGCCTTAGGACCTCAGAGTCAGGTCTTGACAAGAGAGATGTAGAGTCAAGATAGACAGGCATAACTAGACAAAACCTGGGGTTTCCAGCTGAGATAAATATAAATTACAATTACATGATGGGGGTGGGGTGGGTAGGGGTGGTAAGTGACATCAGTGATGGCTTCCTGAAGCCTCATGGGATTCAGAGCTAGAAGGAGCTGTAGATGCCATGTAATCCAGCCCCCTCCTTTAAGGAGAAAGTAACTCAGGGCCAGAGCAGGGAAGTTCGTTGGCCAGAAAGTGGCAAGTGTTGTTAATTACTCATACAGAGCAGAGCTCCTGAACCTTTTGGGGAGTCATGGCCCCTTTGACAGTCCGTGGAGCTCTTCATACCACTTCTCAGAATTGTGTTGTTAAATATGTAGGATTACAAAGGAAAACAAGGATACTGAAATATTGTTATCAAAATATTTGTAAAACAAATTCAGAGACCTCAGGTCTATCCAAGGATGGGAGGGGCAAGGATATGGGTGTGAATCCCAGCTCTGCCTCTTTCCAGCTAGGGCAGCCTGGCACAGCCCGGGGCCATAGTAGGCCTTAATAAAGATGGATCAATCAATCCATTGATGATTGTTTGGGACCTCAGTTTCTTGGCCTGAAAAATGAGGCAATGGGCCTGTGGTGTCTAAGATCCTTCCAATTCTCTGCTTTGCTTAAGTCAATCTCTGCCTTTATTGTTAGGCAGGCAGGGAGAAGATGCAGCCTGGCCCTCTTGGAGACCACAACCACAGGGGACGGTTCTGCCCAAGGACTAAGCAATACCCCCGGGCACCACTGGGTGTCATTGGCAGGCCTAAGGCACAGGTGGTGGAGATGGAGATACAAGGGATTCTCATAGTTCAAGGGAGGAAAAGAGAGGAAGAGAAAGAAAAAAATGGCAAAGAGCGTGGAGAGATACCAATGGCAGCCTTTCCAAAGCTGAACTCAGATGACAGAGACCTAAAGCAGGGCCTGTTTTAGAGTCTCCCAAGAGCAGCAGAGTGAGAGGTAAAGCTCTTTGAGACCACTTGGTCCAAATCTCTCCTTTGCTTATTTGCTTATTTGTTTATTGTTATTCTCTTTGTGATAACTGACATTAATAGTAAATGTAACATTATTATCACTATTAATGATGTACACAATAACTCAAGGTTTATAAGGCTCCATATTTGGTTTTTCACAATAGCCCTGGGAGAAATATGACCGGAGTTATCGACCCCATTCACAGATAAGGAAACTGAAGTGTGGCCCCAGGAAAGGCCTGACCTCAGGTGTCAATCACCCACTGATCGGTCCCATGCTCTACTGACCCCAGTCTTGCTTCATCGCTACCAGGAAGCTGGCTATCTTGGGGGAGTTGACCCCTTGACATGTAAACCTCTATTTCCACCCAAATATGTGATTGTTATCAGGACTCACTGTGTATCATTAGCAAGAAGACTGAGAAGTCTAGGGGCAGGTTCAAGGTCAAATGTGCTGTCTTCATGGTCCTCCTCATGCCCAGCCCCATGTCAGCTGTCAGGCCCCTACAGAAAATACTGGCTCAGATCAGAGTGTTGGACTTAGATTCCAATGACCTGCATTCAAATGCTAACATTATTTACACCTTGTGTGATCCTGGGCAAGTCACTTAACCTTTAGGAACACTGAACTTGGAGTGGAGGGACTGGGTTCAAAGCCTGCCCCCAGCACTTAATGGGTACAGGGCTGGACAAGTCCCTTCTTTGTGCCTCAGATCCTGAGGATCCCTGTTGGACCCCCTGGCTTCTCAGGCTCCTTTCAGCTCTGAATCCACGATCCTATGAGAATGATCCTATCTAACCTGCTGGGGACAATCGCACTTACCAGGCTGTTGTTGGTCCTTCACTCAGAATCATGGAAATTCAAGGACCATAAATGAAAGAATGAATAAAAAGTTTGTTTTACTCAGTCTTTCAGTGCTTACTCTTTCAGGTGCTGCTCTAAGTGCTAGGAATACAAATAAAGCCAAGCCCTGCCCTCCAGGAGCTTACATTCTAATCGGAGAAGACAAAACGCGTAGGGGGAATTAAGAATTTAAGGAGAGGGAGGTGGTGCCCTCATGACGACATGGCTTTGAGATGGTGGTGGACCTAGGACTAGCCAAGATCAGGAGAAAGTCCACCCATCAGGGCATGTACCTGAAGGGGCCCATGTATGGGGAACACTTGGTCAGAGTGCACCGGCAGACAGACACTAATGCCTACTGAGGTCTCCTGCTGATGCCATCGGACTGCTCTAGTAGGTCTGATTCCCAAGGGACAAAGGCTACATTCTCTTCTAGGCAGGAAGTCTAGGTAATCTTTGTCAGGCCTCATGGTATACTGTCTAGGATGGTTCTTGTGGTTGCTAGTAGTTTTCCTTCCAATGGGTGGATGCCCCATAGAGCATCCTCTTGACACAGGTTTCTGGACTTTTAGCTAAACTCTAAACTCTAAATTCGTCCTCAGGACCATCTTATGATCATCTCAGCTCCAAGTCTGTGACTGGAAAGTTTCTTTCTTATAAAAACAAGCTGTCAGTTCTTCAACCATACCCAGAGCCTATGTATGAGTCACCCTACCCAGGAAAAAAAAAGCCAGTAGATTTATCTCTAGGTCAAAGTTAAGTCTAAGGTTGAATAGTCCTTTTTCCCAGACAACTGCCTGATTTACAACTGGAAATTCCCCAGCTCCTTTTCAGTCTTCTATAGAAATTAATTTGAGCCAGAATAAAAGCTGAGGGAAGGAACTAAGGTCATTGTTCTCCACCCACCTGGCCCACGTTCCTCCTGCCTTTATTATTTATAAGTAATTGGTAACAAAGCTGTTCTGCACACACAGATAAGTAAATATAAGGTAATTTGAGAAAAGAGAGTCTGCTCCAAACTAAGAGTGGGGATGGGGGTGGGGGGTGAACTGCTCCATCAGAAAAGGCTACCACCATTTAAAGCATTGTTTCCATGGGCAGAAGAGGTCCTCATTTTGAACAACTGATTTCCAAGCAAACTTGTGGAACCTTGCCTATTTGTAAGTGTGGACAGCTTGGGCTTTGCATATGGTTGGCACTTTATGCCTTCAGGTCCATGATTTCCTTCCATCCTCACCACAGCCCCCTGAGGGAGAATTGTTGTGAATACTGAATGAGACAATATATGTACCGGGCTATGATCAAGTTAGTACTTAATGTTTGTTGAATGGAAAGAAATTGACTTAAATTGAACTGGAAAGGCAGGGATTGCCATTCCCATTTTGCAGATTACGAAGAGAACCAAAGTGCCAGGTGGAGATTTCTGTCAATTGGCAGCAATAACAGTGAAGGTTATGGTTGCAGAGGTGCAGCCCATGGGGATGAGCTGGGGCTGGCTAAGCAGAACTGACTGGCCTGAAGACTGGGACTGGGGGTCCAGGCACTTGCAAGACATAGGCTTTCTTTTTGGAAGTGGGGGCATTGCCAAATTCATTAGTGCTCCAAGCCATAGGTCTCAGTCCAAAAGAAGCTCTGGGAGTTTACTGTTTTTGAACCATCTTAACCCATCAGGGGTTAAGGAAGAGTTGTCCACAGAGTCGAGTTCCTGCCAGGGCATAGCTCTTGGTAAGTGGGCTGTGTTAAGTGGATTGAAGAAAAACCTGGAATGGTCTCATTGCCAGAACCCTGAGTGAGGCTCAGGAATGCAGAAAATATTTGACCTTGCCTTCTGGTGCTACCTTGCCCAGTGATTCAGGGAAGGTGGCTTCTCTTTTCTGAAGCTCAGTTTCCTTCTCTGTAAAAGAAACCTTATTTGCTGTCTCTTGACCAGCTAGAGCAGCGGTGAGCTTGGCTCACATCTCGTTAAATAGCAATGAAGAAATGGGGTCATTGGGCAAAGCCATGGTGGTCCCTCTCATGCCCTACAACTTTGCCATTCTTCTCTCCTGTTCCCAGGGTGATAGTAATATGTCTAGATGTCCACTGCCAAGAAACGATAGCGTTCTGCAGCCACGACCACTCCCAGCTGGCTGAAAAAAACCAACCCAAACCCAGCTGGCGTTCTTTGTGGCAATGGAGGAGATGGAGGAGATGTGGGAGATGTGGGAGAGGAGGCTGGTCCAGAGGGTGATCCAGGGGGCCCTGGACTTGGAGAGATGGGCTCAGAGAAATGGTGGGAGAAAAACAAAAGAGATGAATGAAAATATCAACTTAAAAACTAGCCAGCATTTTCTTCAGCACCCCCCGCCCCCGGGTGCGGCAAGGGCTGCCGGTGTTACTGTTCCCATTTCAAAGGCAAGGAAACAGACCCAGCGAACTTGGCGGCCTTGCTCAGGGACACAGGCCTGGGAGTGACCGCCGCCACACAGGGGCCAGGAGCCCGAGCCTCTCCTGACTGGTGTGCCAGCTGGTCGTTGGCCGCCTCTGACTGCTAGCTGCTCTGTTTCTAATTTCCCCGGCTCTGGCAGAAGCCACATTTTACGTCTCTCTCACCCATAGCACCCAGCACAGAATGAAACACAGAGAAAGTGCCCAGCTTCGCTTATTGATGGGGGCAGCCTCGGATAATGGGAAAGGGAGGCGACCCGGGGCCGGTACACCTGGCTTTGGTCTGCTTCATTCTCTTGCCGGCTGTGTGACCATCACCTCTCTGAATTTTGGGAATAACAGAGCTCACACAACCTGCTTCCCCGGATTGTTGTGAGGAGAGTGCTGAAGAAATGTGACCGAGTGTGTTCAAGGACAGTCCTCTGCCACCTTCTGATAATCCGAGGGCAGCTCTCCCCGCCCGGGATGCCCCACCCCCCAGGAATGCCTTCCCTCCCCCCACCCCCGGATGCCCGTTCTCCTCTCCTCTTCCTCCTGGAATCCCAGGATCCTTCAGGGCTCAGCACAAAGCCTTTCTCCATCCCCCCATTTATTAGTGTGCCCCTCCTCAACTACTTCATGTTTATTCCGTAGTTACACCTGTACTGTCAGTTTGGTGTCACCCCTCCCCACCCACTGCCAAGCCAAGTAAAATATAAGTTCCTTCAGGACAGGAAGTCCTGTTTTGTCTGAAAATGCTCCTCCTGGCTTGGAAAGCCCTCCTCACTCTGCCTCAGAGAATCCTTCCCTTCCTTCTAGATCCGGCTCAGGAAACCTTAGACCATCCCAGTCCCTCCCAAACTGCTTTGTGTCTACCTATATATGTGCATTTGTCTACCCCCACGGACTGGAAGCCTCTTGAGGGCAGCGATTATTTCATTCTTCCTATTCTTAACCCAGGGCCTAATACATAGTAGATACTTAACAGAAGGTGTTGTAGATTGATTCATCTGTATCCCAAGTGTCTTACTGAGAGGTCCCATACAATGATAATAGAGAGCCAGCCTCAGTGTCAGGAAGCCCTGAGTTACCTCTGACACTTCCTGGATGTGTGACCCTGAGCAAGTCACTGAAGCTCTCTGTGCCCCAGGCAGGTCACTAAGGTTATTAGTTGCCAAGCTCCTTTGGTGGAGGGGGTTTCCTGAATGAATTCTGGGTCTGGTTCCTCCCCCAAATTCTCACTGCTTAACAGTGCTTGGCACATGAAAGACTTGCCCAGCTAATCTGAATGTGGGCTCTTGTGCCCTTGGACTGCCCTTAGCTGGTTGCTTCTTCCAATGAACCTCGAAGGGAAGCTGGGTTCCTGGTATAAGGAGGCAACTCTGTTTTGACTGACTTCTTCCAGACATAGCAAAGTGTCCCTTGTCCCTCCCCACAGGACCTGAGTCTGTGTAGCAAAGGTCAGCTTTGATCACCTTGCGCTGCTATTTGTGACTGAAAAAGGAACTGTCCCCCAGCATGCTCTGTGCCCCTTGGATGTTGCCTGGCCTCCAGATACGCAGGCCCTCAGGCTTATTTATCTCTCACTCATCTTGGTTTATATAAAATACATCTGGCTCTAAGCCTTTGATCCTTCCTGCAGCAAACCAACCAAGCTTTGGAGGAAAAAAATAAACAGTTAATGCTCTGACTCAGGCAGACAACTGATTCCGGGGTAGACAAAAGAAACCCAATGGAGGCTGAAGTCAAATCCCCTACTGTGATCCCCTCTAGGGAGCCCAGAAGTGTGGAGGGATGGTTGCCTGACTTTCCCCCATGGGAAAACAATTTCCCCTTTAGGGGGGCTGAGACTGAATGCCAGAGAGAGAAGCATTGGTACATAAAGAGATCCCAGAGGACTCCTGAACCAGCACTGGCAACAGGAAGAGTTGCCATCTAACAGCTTTGTGGCCCACCACCTAGCCCCACAGCTACCAGAGCAGAGAGGAATGATAGGTCATGAGAAAGAAAGATCCTAGCTGTGTATGGAGCAAGGACCAAGTTCTGAAAACTCAGCTGTGTGGTTCTGAGCCCCAAATGGAGGGGCATCTCAGTTCTAACCTTCAGTCCTGCACATGAACCTGCAGTGGCCAGCAAGGCAGGAGACCAAGACCAAGGAAGAGCCAATTGTTCAGTTTCTCTGAACCTCAGAACCTCCCAGTAGGCTGAATCTAGCAGCCACCAATGGAAACTCAACTATCCACAAATCAATAGACTCAAACTCAGGGCAAGACATTGTAGTGCTCAGGCCAGGAGGGCAGTGAAGAAACATCCCCTCAGATCACACCACCTTGGAGGCATCCAAAACTTAGAGACTGAGCTGTGAAAAGAATAGACATACATGAAAAAGATAAAAACTCAGGTATGATACCCACTCTCACCCCCAAAAGTGAGCACTAACATAAAGGCTACAGTCAAGAAGTTGGCTGGAAAAATGAGAAAACAAGAAAAGAACCCAACCATAAAGAGCTGCTGTTGTGACAGGTAAACTCAACACACAAACATAGAATGACTTGAAAACATCTACAAGTAAAACTTAAGAGAAAAAGGCAGATTGTGTGCAAGCCCAACAAGAATCCTTAGAAGAGTTGAAAAAAGGGGTGGCTAGGTGGTGCAGTGAATAGAGTACCAGCCCTGGAGTTAGGAAGACCTGAGTTCAAATGCGGCCTCAGACACTTAACACTGACTAGCCGTGTGATTTTGGGCAAGTCAGTTAACCCCAATTGCCCTGCCTTCCCCCCTGCCCCCCCCCAAAAAGCAAAAATAAAAAGGAGAGTTAAAGAAAGAGATAAAAAGGAGCAAAAAAAAAGTAGATTTTTAAAACCAACTAAGAGAAGTAGAGGGGGAAAAAACAGGAAAAGAAAGAGACTAATACAAGAAAGTTATGAAAAGAAAATACACAACTTTGTAAGAGGCACAGAAGATTACTGAAGAGATAGCTTCTTAAAAATTAGAATTAACCAAACAGAAGCTAATGACTACATGAGACATCAAGAATTAATTTTAAAAAATTCAAAGATTGAAAAATAGAAGAAAATGTGAAATATTTGTGAAAACATTTTCTCTGGGAAACCAGACTGAAGAAAAATAATTTAAGTATCATTGGACTACCTGAGAATCATGAACAAAAAAAGAGTGTAGGTATCATATTTCAAGAAATTATTTTTTAAAAAACCGATCAGATTCTTTGAAGACGAGGGCAAAGTATATATTAGAAGAATCCACTGGTCTCCTCTTTTTTTTTTTTTTAAGCAATTGGGGTTAAGTAACTTGCTCAAGGTTACACGGCCAGTCATTATTTGTGTGTGGGTGCTCATTTACTGAGGCCGGATTCGATCCCGGGTCATCCCGACTCTGAGGCCGGCGCTCTTACTCACTGCACCACCTAGCCACCCCAACTGGTCTCCTCTTAAAAAGAAACCTCAAGATAAAACCCCCAGGAATATTGTAACCAAAATCCAGAACTCCCAGGTAAAAAAGAAAATACTGCAAGTAATAAGAAAGAATTTAAGTACTGTGGAACCATAATCAGGATCACACAAGATTTAGCAGCCACTATTACAAAGGAATGGAGGGCTTAGAATATGATATTCTGGAATGCAAAGGATCAAGGACAGAGGTGGGGAACCTGTGGCCTCGAGGTCACATGTGGCCCTTTAATAAAAAGGCTTGTTCTGTGAAGTTTGTATTCAGTCAAAGGGCTGCACTTGAGGACCTAGAAGGTCACATGTGACCTCAAAGCCAGTCCCTGGTCTAGGATCATAGCCAGGAATAACCTATCCAGAAAAACTAAGTATGATCTTATAGAGGAAAAATAGAAATATTTAATGAAAGGGAAAACTGAACAGATGAATCCCTCTTAGTATTATTGTATCAAAATGCCAGAGCTGAAGAGAACATTTCACATTCAAACACAGGAAACAGTGGAATAGATGAGGTGTGGAATGTACAGGAACAAATGAGCACAGCAAACTAATGTTTGATAAACTCATAGATCTCAGATGTCAGGGCAAGAGTTCACTATTTAACAAAAACAGAAATGAGGACAGTAGTCTGGCAGAAACTAGGCATTGACCAGCATCTCATACCATGTGTTAAGATTAGCTAAGGGGCAGCTAGGTGTCGCAGTGAATAGAACACCAGCCCTGGAGTCAGGAGGACCCGAGTTCAAATCCAGCCTCAGACATTTAACACAAAACTAGCTATGTGACCTTGGGCAAGTCACTTAACCCCAATTGCCCTGCCCCCCCCCCCCAAAAAAAAGAAAAAAAGATTAGCTGAAAAATGGGTATATGATTTAGCTATAAAGGGTAATATCCTAAGCAAATTAGTGAATCATGGAAGAAGGTATCTGAAAAGTATATAGATAAGGGAAGAGTCCATGACCAAACCAGAGACAGAGAGGTCCCCTGGAGGCAAAGCAGATAATGTTGATAATGTAAAATTAATACAACTTTGCAAAACAAAACAAAACAAATGCATCTAAAGTTAGAAGAAAAGCAGGAAACTGGGAGGAAATCTTTGCAACAAGTTTTTCTGATAATAGTATAATTTTTTAAATATATAGGGAACTGAATCAATTCACAAGAATAAGTCATTCCCCAATTGATAAATGGTCAAAGGATGTGAATAAACAATTTTCAAAAGAAGAAATCAAAGTTATCAATAGCCATATGAAAAATGCTCTAAATTATAATTGGAGAAAGACAAATTAAAACGACTCTGAAGTCCTATCTCACAACTATCAAATTGACTGAAATGCCAAAAAACGAAAATGACAAATGCTGGAGGGGCTGTGGGAAAACAGATACACTAATGAACTGTTGGCAGAGTAGTGAAGTAGCCCAACTATTCTGGAAAACAATCTGGAACGATGTCCAAAAGACTATTTAACTGTGCATACCCTTAGACTCAATAATACTAATTTTAATACTAACATTTATATAGTGCCTACTATGTGCCAGGCACTGTATTAAGGGCTTTACAATTATTATCTCATTTGGTCCTCACAATGACCCTAGGTGTCATGTGCTATTGTTGTGCCCACTTTACAGTTAAGGAATTTGAGGAAAAAAAGAGATTAAGTGACTTGCCCAGGCTTACATAGCTAGGAAGTGTCTGAGGTTGTATTTGAACTCAGATTTTCCTCACTCCAAGTCCAAACTTCTATCCACTGCACCACCTAGATACTAGGGCTATACCCCAAGGAGACTGAAGAAAGAGGAAAAGAACCCATGGGCAAAAATATATTGAGAGCAACTTTTTTTGTGGTGGCAAAGAATTGGAAACTGAGGGGATATTTGTCAAGTAGGGAATAGCTGAACATGTTACATTATAGGAATGGGATGGACTATTATTGTGCTATAAGAAATGATGAAGGAGAATCTCAGTTTTGGAAAACTGGAAAGTTTTGTATGAACTGATATAAAGTGAAGTGAATTCAACTAAAGCTATATAGACCATGAAAGACTTAGGAAATCAAACAAAATGACCCACCACAACTCCAAAGATGTATGATGAAACATGCTGTCCATGTCCAGAGAGAAAGGGGGCGGACTCAGAGGGCAGACCGAAGAAGACCTTTTCTTTTCCTTTCTTTTCTTTTCTTTTCTTTTCTTTTCTTTTCTTTTCTTTTCTTTTCTTTTCTTTTCTTTTCTTTTCTTTTCTTTTCTTTTCTTTTCTTTTCTTTTCTTTTCTTCTCTTTTCTTTTCCTTTCTCTTCTTTTCTTCTTCTTCTTCTTCTTCTTCTTCTTCTTCTTCTTCTTCTTCTTCTTCTTCTTCTTCTTCTTCTTCTTCTTCTTCGTGGAGAGGGAGATGTGGTTAATGAGGAATTTGTTTTGCATTACTATCCACATTTACAATAGGTTCTGTTTTTCCTGCTTTCTCATTGTATTGGGGAGAGAGAGAAATTGGGACTAGGAAAAATTAAAAAAAAAACTCTCTGTGCTTTAAAAAGTAAGTGTCCTACACTGAAATCTTTTTACATCCTTCTTATCAAAGACCTACCCAATTTCTAACCCACCCCCAAGTCCTGCTCTCTGAATCAACTCAGGAAGAACTCCTCCCTTAGATGGGATGATTACAGCAATGATCTGATCAAGAAGGAAGGAGTCTTGAGTTACTTCAGTTAATTGTGGTTTTTCTGGAATTCACCTTTGACCAGCTGGAAAGGAGAAATTCAATAGTTCTTTAGGGTGCACCCAAAGCTAAGTGGTTATTGTTCTGTTTGATGGAAAAAAATATTAACTGAACTTTTACCCAAGCTCTGTAACCAAGTTATAATTCATTGTGGAATTTTGTCTCTTGGTCTGGTGAGTCTTTAAATTATGACTCCAGAATGGTTGTGTGATTTTGACAAGAAGTATTCAGCCCATCTGTGGAATTCTGTCTTTCTCTGTGTTTCTGCATCTCTGTCTGTGTCTATATCTGTCTCTGTCTTTGTCTGTCTGTCTCTTTCCAAATGTAGCATTTCCTATGAGGCAACTATCCCTATTTCCACTTGCATTGATGACTTGGGTGTCCAGAGTGTGGCTACTAGCCCTGAGGATTCAAAGGTTGTCTTTCTAATGCCTTATAGCTCACAAGCCCCACTAATGTGTATCCCATCATGATTATGGTTTGGTTATCAATACTTCTGCCAGCCCTAATTAACTTTTAGAAATGGATATTTGTTAAGGTGGTACAGTAAGAAGAGTTGTTGAAAAAACATTCCCTTCCTATACCCCTGGTTTCCCCACCACACACACACACACACACACACACATACACACACACACACACACACACACACACACAGAGTTTCTGTGATGCACTATCCCACCAGAACATATAGAATCCAGGGTAAAATGGGATCAACTCCAGCTGAGAGCGCACGTGTCAGAAAGGTACCTCAGCTCCTGGTCACCTGGAATTCCTCATCTCCTCTTTGAGGGATACTCCAGGAATTTCTTTTTAGGCTGGAGTAGATTTTCTGTTGAGGCCCTTGTGGAGTCATGAATCTTTGTCCAGTCTGTCCTAGGCTCCTGCTGCAGATACTACTGCCAGCTGCTTGCTGATGCTGATGGGAAGTTCTCTGGACCTCTGAGCTTTGCCATGAATTCTTCTGGAAAAGGCAAGGTGGAGGAAGGCTGAGGCCAAAGCTCCAAGTGCTCTTCCCTCACCACCAACACAAGGGATTCCCTCTCAGAGATGGCTCTCTTTCTTCTCCACCAGAGACACTTGCTTAACTCTGTACTTTCCACAGCCTTGAATTGGCTTCATATTTTATAGGTGATCCCTCGAACATGACTAAATTTTCTTGGCTAATCTAGGCAAAGTAACTTCTAATTCATCCAGTCTTCATCAAAGAGATCTAAATTGAATGAGGACTTTTCACACTTAGTTGGAAATGCTTTTAATTGAGGTAATTGGAATGAGACAAGTTCTCGCCTGATTAAGGTGCCAAAGAGTAGTATTTTATTAAGTCCTTTATCTGAGGTGGGAATAGTTTGATTGATCTATTTAACATATCCTACCATTACACAGAAATATTTAGAATTATTTTCATATAAACTAATAAAAATTGTATCTGGCAGGCTTGTGCCTACAAAAGGATATGTGTATAATCAAAGTCCCAGACACAGCATCACATACAATGCTTAAATGTATTTAAAGTTGTCCTGGGAACCTTGTTTCCTTGGGAAAATGTCTATCAAACTATAGGTTCCCCAGCAAACTTGGGGACTTCTTCCTGCTATGTTGCCATCATATGGATCCACAGGGTCTTCCTTGTGCAGATTTTAATGTTTGAAACTCCACTATCTAAGACTCACTGTGTGTTTGTGTATGTGTCTGCCCACTGCTCTTTGGGTTGTCTGCAATTTTGAATCTACAAGAGGCCATTGTGTTCCATGACCCTCAATTATATAACATCACTGGGAGAATACAAAGGATGGTCTTTGGTTGCAGAGAACAGTTTGGGGTCAAGTGAGAGCCTTGCATAGTTCCCCATGATGAAGCTCAGCCTATTCAGCTGCTCGGCCCTGATCACTGTCCAGCTCTAATTTCCTCCAAGATATATACACTAATGGGGTCTAATGGACTGATTCAATGACCTATCCATGTAACTGAAACCTATAATTCAAAAATTATTCTCAAAAACAGAGAAAGAAGACACTCAACTAACCTTTTAATCAGAAAAATGTGATCATTGTGTCCAAACCAGGAAGGGACAGAGCAAAAAACAAACCATAGACCAATTTCATTAACGAATACTAATGCAAAATAAAACAAAACAAAAAAAAACTTATCAAAGAAAATACAGCAATGTATTTTTTAAATTTTTTAAAATTCTTTTGCTTTTTGGAGAGGGAAGGTAGGGCAATTGGGGTTGTGACTTGCCCAAGGTCACACGGCTAGTTTTGTGTTAAGTGTCTGAGGCTGGATTTGAACTCAGGTCCTCCTGACTTCAGGGTTGGTGCTCTATCCATTGCACCACAGCAATGTATTTTCAAAATAAATCACTATGAGCAACTTGGATTTGTATCAGGGATGCAAGGACCACCCAATATTCAGAAGACAATTAAAAGAACCACATAAACATCAAAAACAATAAAACTTACATAATTATATGACTAAATGAAGAAAAAAGCCTTGGACAAAATACAAGACTTATTGATATTTAAAACTCTAGGCAGAGCAGGGCCTTTATTTAATGTAATAAAAGTATATAAAGCCAAGATTTAGTATCATTTGCAATAAGTAAACACTGAAAGTCTTCCCAGGACAAATGAAGATAAAGAAAAGACTAGTCCTAGACTAAAGACTAGTTCTAGAAATGATAGGTATAGCAATAAATATAAATTAAAGGTATAAAGATTAGGAAAAAGGAAGTAAAATTATCTATACATACAGGCAACTTGAGAGTAGACCACCTTCAATAGAAGTCTGCCCATATATTACACATGACACAATAGAATTGTGTGGTGACTGGAAAAGCAAACTCTAGACACTACCAGGACATAATTAAAGTGATTTTCTTTGAGAGCTGATAAGATGCTCAGAGCAGCAGCAACACCCAACCAGGCAGCCTCCCTCTCTCTCAGAGAGCCTGAGGGAAAGCCTGGTGAGGAAGGCAAAGGGCTCAGACACCTCAAAGGCACCAAGCTGGGTAACTTCCCAGAGAGTCAGTATTCAATGAGATCCTGGCTGAGAGGTTTAGGCTTCACAAGTTGGGGGAACCACAGCAAGAAGTTGAAAAATATAACCTAGCTACCCTTTTAGAAAACAAACCCCAGGCCCTTCAGTTAATCCCTACAAGGGGTGTTTTAAGCCAGGCCTGTCCTTTTACAGATGGTAAGACTGAGGTCCAGAAGGGAGAACTTGCTTCCTTAAGGTCCTATAGCCAGGTCTTGTGGCTTGAACAGCAGGGTTCTTTTCCAGATCAAGTCCTGCCTTCTCCATTTTCTCAATATCTATAGCCCTTCTTTTCTGGTCAGCAACTTTGGCCTTTCTTTGTTTTGTTCCCCCAGTTAGAGTTTGAAATTCTCAAGGGGAGGGGCAGACTTTATTCTTCTAGCCCAAAGTAGACCCTTGATAAATGTTTGTGGAAGACACAGCATCGTCTGAGGTCTTTTCTTTGGATTGGTGATGAAGAGTAGCCATAAGAATCCATTATCAGTGACTGCACTCACGTTCTGGGCTTCCCTGCAAAGTGGCTTTCAGGAACATGGTGAACATGGAAGAACATCAAAGGAATTAAAACCGTCTATGTCTTAAGCTATGTGTTGGATTTGTCACGTATTTTTCTTAAAAATACAAGCTGTACACAATGTAATAATAATAATAGCTAATGTTTTTTGCAGCACTTTAAGTGTGTGAAGAGCTTTATAAATATTATCTCACTTTATCTTCACAACAACCCTGCTGTTGTGCAATGATTATCCCCATTTCACAGGTGAGGAAACTAAGCCAGTGACTTGCCCAGGGTCACACAACTAGTGAGTGTCTGAGGCTTGAATTCCAGTCTTCCTGATTTCTAGCCCAGTTAGTGTTCTATTCACTGTCATAATCCTCAAAGTTTCATGTACACCTTTTTCTACTTATTCTATGTGGAAATGCTTCTCTTGTTTTGTGTTTGTTAAGTTCATATTTTTTTAAAAAGAAATTGTCTTACTAGAGAGGAAACAGATGGTCACTGATGTGGAAGGTACTTCAGAATCTGTTATCATAATTGCAGGAGCCCTGAGCTCTGGTGCACGGTGAAATGGAAATGCTGGGTTTGAAGTCAGAATTTTGCTCCAGATGTCTACTATGTATCAGCCGTGTGACTTTGGACAAAGCATCTAGAGAGCATTCATAGACTTGGCCAGATGGAAGCTGAACTGGATCACTGTTGCTATAGCAACCGATTCTCAGTATCGATAGTGATGGAACCATCAGTCCTGACCATTGCTGTCATAGACTTTAGCAAGCTGTTGTAATGAGTTATCCTCCAGGAGCTTTGTGAAAGGTAGGAAAGTGCCTTCCCTGTGAGATTACTATTTATTTATCCTATGTGTCCATACACTGTATGTACTGTTAGGGTCCTCCAACTTCGAATGTGAACTGGGGCAGGAGCCAGGACTTTGTCTCTCTTTGTATTTTTAGCACTTATCAGTAGGTGCATACAGTAGGTGCATACTAGGTGCTCGTTGATGGGCTGCTTGGAAAACTTAGCTGCTGAACTGGTGCAGGAGGAAGGGGTAGACTTCTCCCTCCCTCTTCTCTGGCCCCATCTTTGGAATGTGGCCATCATCGGGAGTTTTTTCAACCACAACCATTCTCTTCCCACTGAGCTTGACTTATTCTCTAGTCACAACCCCTCACTCGACCCTTTGCAGGGGTTTCTCTTCGAACAGTGTGGATTAGAACAATGGGCACAACAATATAACCTTAAGGGCAGCTTGCTCAGTCTCCTTCCAGACAGCAACCATTACTGGCTCACCTTTCCCTGAAGAAAAACTCAGCCTTTTTTTTCCCACTTGGGGAAACCTATACCAATGTGAAAGTGGGCCAATGCTCTTTCATTGAGCTCTAGAGCCCCTGCCCCAAGACAAACAGAAAGGGCCATTTTCTCTGTCCCTTTCTCTCCCTGCATACCCTGCCATAATTCTTCTGGCTTTCTGTTGACATTAGTGAAGCATACAAAGCAGAAGATGTTATGATTGGTCAAAATATTATCTTAAGCAGGCATTGCATAGGAACCAATCAGAAATGCAAACAAACTATAAAGTACAAATGAGCTTTGGACTTAAATCTTACAGAACAGAGAGAGGGAGGGAAAGAGGAACATGGAAAATCACTGTGGCCTCTCAAACAGGCAGCTCAGCAGCCATCAGTCCACTCCTCAGGGCAGAGGCGGAGAGGATACCCAGAAATGGCTGGCATAGAAAAACCAAAGCCATCTTTAAAACCTATTTTTAAGTAAAGAAAAAAGGCCTATCTGTACAAAAATATTCAGCAGAATATTATATATAACAGCAAGAAGCTGGCTATTTACTGAGAAGCTATAGAAAGAACAGAAATTACAAAGACAGTCCCCTAGATCCAGGGTGCATGCGCCCCTGTGTTCCCACTCAGTCCCTCAAAAGAACTGTCAAACTCAGAACACAAAGACTCCCATGGAGCACATTTCTGGCCCTGAGAATTGTCATATTAATCAATCAATCCATAAAGTTGTATGAAGCAACTACTTATTTTCCAGCCACTGTGCTAAATACCTTCTAGTCCCAATGAGGTCATTGGGGCATTTGCAGGGTAATGGATGGGTGCAGCTTCTGAGCTGATGGGCCAGACCAGCACTAGGCTGGGTCAAACGGGTCACTCAATGGATCCTTCCCAGACTCCAGACTGTCAATCACCAATTTATCCCATATAAATGTCTTTGTATGTTATTATTTACCTGCTGTCTCCCTCATTAGACTGTAAGCTGCTTGAGAGCAGGGACTGTGTGTTTTTGCTTTTCTCTGCATCCCCAGAACTCATCACACTACCTGGATCTTAGTAGGTGCTCAGTAAATGTCGACTGACTGACTGACACGCTGCCAGTGAGATTTCTCTGATGGCTCTCATAGATTTCCAGGACATACTAGTCCCCTAGTCACGTCCCTCTTAGAATACTTTACTAAGACTAGGAAAAAATGAGCCCAAAAGGAACAAAAGAAAGAAAGGCACTATGTGTTCGTGAACTCACGACAGGCAAGTGGGAGATAGGACAGCTTTATCCTCCCCACCTGAGAGTTCATAGCAGTGCTCTCGTCCCTAACCAGCCAGGAGGGAAATGCATTCAAAGGACTGAGGGAGGAGCTTCCCTGGCCTTTTGTATATGAACTCACTTTGGGCTCTTGTGTCTCCTGAGTCATCAGCCTTTCAACTAGAAGCCTTTTTTGTTGTCCCACCGGATTCCACAATCATCATGGCCAAATTAGGTTCCTAAAGTGTTTGGTTAGAGCTGGGCTTCAAAGTCTGGACCTTTATAGGCCAGTCCTTCCAATGGGGTAGAGAGATCCATCTGGGTGCTTGCTCAGCCCTACGCACTCAGAGGTCACCTAATACATCCTCGCTGAATTGAACTGTACAACCTTTTGAGGGACATAGGGTATCTCAAATTTTGCTTTTTGATGGGAAAATTAAACCAGGGAGAGGCTGACTGATTCACCCAAGGTTTCATGCCTGGTGTGGAACATGGAAAGATAACTCAGCTACTCTGGTGCCAGGTACTGCAGCCTTGCCTTCCCTTCTGAGACCCACATCTCCAGCTGCATCCAGGACCCTGCCTTTAGAGGTCCCACTGGCCCCTCAGTCCCAGCCTGTTCAAGATAATAAAGACAGTCCGTATTTGCGTCTCTCCCATTAGGATGTCAGTTCCTTAATGGAAGGGACCATGACTTTGCTTTTCTTTGTGCCCCACTGACTTTCCTCCTAAATTTATTATTTTTGGTCAGTAGCTCCACAATTCACTCAAATCTTCTGGGTTTGAAACTTTGGTGTTCTCTTCAGTTTCTCTCCCCTAGAGAGAACTAGTGGCACAGTGGGGTGGTCTCTGCTCCGGGAGTCAGAAAGACCTGAGTTCAAATTCGTCCTCTAACACTGACTGGCTGTGGGACGCCAAAAGTCCCTTCTGGAGGTTCCTCAACTGTAAAATGGGGAGATCAACACCAACCCACCAGGGCTGTTTCGAGGATCAAATGAGATAATATTGGCCAAGTCCTCGGGCCGATGGCCAAGGTTCCTCTCGAGCATTTACGTCTTTGTTTTCCTCCGTCCTCTCCTTTGCACCATCTCCAGGTGTAGTTCAGAGTAGCAGAACACTGGCCTCCAAGTCAGAAAGCCACCTCCACCTTACATGCTGTGTGGCCCAGGACCCTCCCCCCCAAAACAAGAGTCTTTGATCTGCTGGTCTCCAGGCTTCCTTCTGGCTCTGTCTTCCAGGGAGACATTTCGCAGAGATTCTATTTGGGGGAAGGGCTGGACCGGCTGGGTTCTGAGGGCCCTGGTCACTCTGAGATTCTGGGACTTTGCCTTAGGATCCTATTTCTAGATAAAGAATAGATCTCCGAGGCCAGCCCCCTCATTTTACAGGAAAAGCGAAGAGGCTCAAAGAGGGGGAAGCGAGCTTTGGAGGCCGCCCCCTCCCCGTGGAGAGCACTCGGGCCATTCTCCCTTAATCAATCACAGTAACTAGCTGGTTCCTCCTTAAGACAGAGAAGAAAGGAGAGCCTGGTTTCTAACCGACTTCTTTGACTCCGCCTCCTACTCATTTCATTTTCCTTAGAAGGCTTTCTCTCCCTGACACCGTCTGTCTGTCTGTCTGTCTGCCTGCGTGTCTTTCTGACTTTCTCCCTCAAAGAAAGTCTGTGTAGGAGCCAGAAGGACGTGGGATGGTCAAGAGACGCTAAGAGCCAGGGAGAGCTTCCCAGGCCCCCGGGAGCCAGCCAGCCAAGACCCGGCAGAACCTCCGCGAGTCGGCGGAGACGGTGGCTGTGCTCGTGGATGAGTGAACGGAAGGAGATGAGCAGGAGCCCTTGAAACCGAGGTTTATCTTTCATCTTTGCAGCAGGGGAAAAAAATGCAACTTGAGAGGTGAGCCGCAGGGTTGCTCCGTTGGAGGGAGGGGAAACGTGACGATCAGAACCGAAAGCCCCTCCCCCATGTGGGTGAGGGGCCTGGGGGCTCACCTGGTCCTGGGGCCAGGGCTGCACCTGCGTCCTGGTAACCCCAGAAACCAGATGGGCGCCAGACGAAAAAGCAAACACTCAGAGCCGGCCAGTTGGGCAGAGTTGGGCGTCTCCAGTGGAAGTCCTGGCACCAAGTGACAGCAGTCCCAGGTCATAGCATGGGGCACCACCTGGGCAGCTGAAAGGACTGGCCTTGGGACCCGGGGACACTTGGGACCCTGATTTTTGTCCTTTGAACTTAAGTCGATTCGGCTGGGCGCTAACCTCAGGAGCCAGGGGGGATCTGCCTTCCTTCCCAAAGCTCTCCTCTTTGAAGGCGCTCCCCTCTCTGCACCCCCAGACATCTTCCTAGGGCCTCACCCACCCCCCCGCCTCCCGATGGAGCTCGGACCCTCCTTCGTTGCTTCTAGGTTAGTCGGCCCTGGCACTTGCCGAGGGAGCCCGGGCAGAGGGAGCCCGGGATGAATCATAGAGGGTGGGGTGAGAGGGGGCCGTCCTGGGCTAGTCCCGTGGCCTAACCTAGCAGAAAACAGCTTAGTCTACACCTTCCCGTGGCCCCCGAGGCGCGCAGCGAGCCCCCCGAACTCAGGCTGCTTTCTCTCCCTGACAGATGGAGGTTCTTCGGCGCTCCTCAGTGTTCGCTGCGGAGGTGATGGAGGTGTTTGACCGCTCCCCCACCGATAAAGAGCTGGTATCCCAGGCCAAAGCTCTGTGCCGGGAATACATCCACTCCCGGCTCATCCGGGCCGGGCTGGTCTGGAGCAAGCCCGAGTACAAGGCGCCGACTCCCGGCGGGAAGCTGGCCGAGGTTTCCAGCATTCTCCTCCGACTGGGTGAGTGGGGGCAGCAGCTGGGGCAGGCTCCAGCATCTGTGTGATGCTGAGAGGACTCCGTTGTAACCTGAGAAATGGGCCCGTTTCCCTCACCTCACACAGCTCCGGCTAACGGCCACCCCAAAGAGCTTGGAGTCTGGGCGGGCTTCAAGGCTGGTCTCCGATGTATGAGCAGAGAATGTCACTTAAGACATTCGTTCCCCTTCCCCCCGCCCCCATTCCCTCTTCTGTAAAATAGGGATAAGACATCTGCCAGTCAGGAGAAATGCACCTTGTAGACCCAAGGTGCTGCTTCAATGTGAACAACGTGGAAAGGATGCTAAGTTTAAAGTCAGAGGGCCTGTATTCGAATCCTGACCCTGCTGCTAACTAGGATCAGAGGTGAAAGGAGCCAGAGGTCATTTTTCCAGGTGAGGAAACTGAGGCCCAGAGAATGGCAGTCACGTGCCCATAGTCACAGTAAGAAAGCGGATGAGCCTCTGTGGGGCATCCTGGATGACTAGGGTTCCCCAGGAGGTCACCAGCTGCCTGGGGACAGTCCCATCCCAGTCCTGTGACAGCATGGGCTAGGGAGGGAAAGGAGGACCTAGGTCCCAGAAGTGCAGGGACTGGCTCCATTACACGGCTTTACCAGGCTTTGACCCTGCCAGCAGAGCAGCTTCTGAACAGAACAGGCAGGGCTTCTGGGAGGACATTCAATAACCACATCGATCAGTGATTAGCACAGAGCCTGGCACATAGTAGGCACTTACCAATGTTGATTGATTTATTAAGCACTTACTGGGTGCCAAGCAGGGCTAGGACTACAGGCACAAAGAATGAAACAGTCCTTGTCCTCAGGGAATTTATATTCTACGCAATCAAGCATATATTAACAAAGAACCTACTATGTGGGGCCTGAAGAGCTGGGCTCAAGTCCTGCCCCTGACACAGACTGGCTGTGTGAATTTGACAGAGGCACTCAGGCTCTCCATGGAGTCTCAGACAAGGGGCCAATCTGAATCCACAGAGGTAATTTCCTCACCTGGGAGTTTTCTGTCCCAATGAATGTTCCTGGCACTGTGCTGGGGGCCTAGAATACAAAGACAAAGAATGATATTGTCCCTGCCCTCCATTGGCTCACACTCTGGCCCCCCTCTCCCCCAACCTGGTAAAGCACAGGGCCAGCCTGCTCCTCTCTTTGATTTCTGGCAGTATCTGGGCTTTGGGGAGCTGAGTCAGCCTCTTCCAGGAGGCTCCCAGTCTTCCTCAGGATTCCTCAGAGGGCTCCCTGCCTTCCAGCTCAGGCCTTTCCCCTTCTACCAGCTGCTGAGCTTGCCCCAACAATTCCTCCCTGCCTGTCTGCTCAGCTCCCCTGGCTCAGAACCCCAGGGGCCTAGTCTCTCCTGGCTGGCCCCCTGCTTCTTCCCCTCCTGCCCTTGGATCTGGAGGCCCAAGCCTGGCATCTGCTGCTGCTCTGTCCTGGTGCGCAGACCTGCTGTCCACCCTAAATCAGGGTAGGAGTGGGGACAGACTAGAGGGACAGAATCAGAAATGAGAATCAAGAAGTACCCATTTCCAGAGAGGGGACTCTGAGAGTTCTGGAGCACTTCCGTTTGCAAGGTGCTTTATAATATTCTCTCTTCCTATTAGCTCCCTTTGGGCCCTGTGGCCAATCCATAATCAATCCATTGGCAAGCATTTATGTTCCTACTTTGTGCCAGTCACTTTTTAGGCCTGGAGAAAAAAACCAGACCCAGGGGGACCTGATGAATATTTGCTTTATTCAGAATCCCCAGAAAGGAGTTTCCCAGCCCTCCCTAGATGCTGTATCCGGTGATTCTCAGGCATTTAAAAAAGGAAAGATTTGGGTTTTTTCCCCTGTGTCTAATGCAGAGCCTCACCGCACCGCCCTCCCCAGCCTGTTTCCTCTTGCCCAGACCTTGGTGGGAAGGAGGCTAACCCCTTGTGCCCTCGCACACTCCAGTATCCTCAACTCCCCCTCCCCATGTGAAATGACCCCATTTCCTTTCACTTTTTCTCCCAGGGTCTATTTCTAGTCTCAGTAATTGTTCTAATCTCTCTCCTTTGGATTCCCTCCAAATTCTCCACACTTCCCATGAAGGCCCAGGACTAGTGACCCCCTCCTGGGCTCTTAGCCTGCTCAGAGGGCCTCTGTGGTTTGGCTAACACAAGAGACTTGTACTCAGTCAGTACCTGTGGAGTGAGTTCAAATCCTTCCTGAATCTCTCTGTACCTCAGTTTCCTCATCTGTAGAATAGAGTGGCTGGCAATGCTTAGATTTCTTACTTCACCAAGTTATTGGACAGCTTCGATGAAATGCTGTCTGTAAATAAAGCCCTTGGCGAACTTCAAAGTGCTCTATCAATGCTGGTTTTACAAAGAAGTGTGCTGGCCACTCTCTGAAAAGATGGACAAATATTAATCTCAGCTTGTTCCCATTTTGCAGATGAGGACACAGAGATACATAGAGATTAAATGACTTGCCTAAAGTCATATAGCTACCTGACTTTAATCTGCATTTAATTTAATCCGCATTTATTAACATTTTCTCTGTCACTTTCTCAAGTTAAGACAATCAGCAAAACAATAAATTGAGCCTGATTTCATAAAGTTTGCCAATTTCTGAGACTCCAGCTGAAAATGAAATAGTTGGTCCTCAGGAGCCAGGACGAGCTGACTTCAGCACACCCCTGGATGTATGTTATATGACTGCTTAGGACTCCCTTGAGAAGCCAGGCCTTCTCTACAAATGGTCATTTGGCTAGAGTATTTACAAAGATGGGGTGGTCACTACCTTTCAAAGCAATACATTCCATTGTTGGGCAGGGCCGATTGTTAGAACTTCTCCAGCCTTTCCCCAGCTGCCCTTCCCCTTCCCCCACTCCCACCTCCTTCTCCAGGAGCTGGTGATTTTTTAAATCTAGGAGCAGAGAGGAACATTTGTCGCTATTAAATTCCATCGGGCTGATTTGGCTGATCATTCCAGATGACCAATCCCTTTAGATCTGGACTCTGTCTTCAGAGGGGCTGGCCAGATATCCCAGGGTCTGGGCATCTTCAGACTTGCTGATATCAGTGGTATTTTAAAATTTGTTTATTAGAGGAGCCAACCTCAGTCAGGAAGACTTTTGTTCAAGGACACATCCTGCCTGGGTGACCCTGGGCAAATCACTTACCAGTCCAACATCCAGAAGACTTTGGAAGACTTTTGGTTAAGCTCTGTGGTCAAAATGCACTAGCAGACTAAGTTTCCTCACCTAGGTGCTCCCCACAGCAACAAAATCACAGGCCTAGGCCCCAAAAGATTTCATTACAAACTTAATAAGCATCAACAAAATATAAGAAATACAATAATACTTTAAATTAATTAATTAATGATAATCAACAAAAAATAAAAACAAGAAATAAAGACATAAGCTGGGGGGCAGATGGTGGCGTGGCTGGAGTGTTGAATCTGGATGGAGCCAGAGAGACTTGGTCAAATCCTGATGCTGCCATTGCCTCGCTTTCCTCAAAGGGAGCCGAGGTGATCAGAGGGCACAAAGAGATCTCACACACTTGGAACAATAGGTTGGAGGAGTTCTGAAGCTCTGTTAAGGTCTGACATCACCTACAACTTCATAGATTCCAGGTCAGACAGAAGGCAACTAGGAATGTAGTGACCCTGCTGGAATGAGTAACAGAAAGGTTTTCAGAGTCCACATCAATGAGATCCTAGTTCATGGACTGTCCATGCTTTTAAGGGACCTTGGTTAGGAATCCGTCCAAGCTAGGGGTTCTTGACCGGGAGTCCACAGATCCCTGAGGGTTTTGTTGACAGACGAAGGCGTCAGAAGGTCTATGAACTCAAATGGGGAAAGAAGTGGCATCTTTATTTTCATTCATCTTCATTTTCCTTTTATTTTATGTATTTCACATCGGGATGCTAAAAAGGGCCCCATCAATAGGCTTCCGCAGACCTCCAAAGCCGTCTGTGATCCCCCAAAGTAAAGAACTCCGTTTTTCTAGACAAAGATTCAGAACCTCTGAGTCCGGAGGGATTTTCTTAACCCCACCTCTATCTGATCAACAATAGTCATCCAGCCTTTACTTGAAGACCTGCAGAGGCAGGGACCCCACCACCTCCCCCAAGGCAGTTCACTCCTTCTTGGGGTTGCTCTCTTCCAAGACCTTCATTTTATAAATGGGAAAATTGAGACACAAGAGGGGGTAATTTACCGAAGGCCACAAAGTTACAGACCTCTGGCCTCAAATCCTGATCTCCTGGGTCTGGCTTAGGGTTTCTGACATGGGACCACACGGCCTTTGAGACCCCTGGATTTGCTGGTCATGTTAACAGAGGTTAGGGGTGTGTGTGTGTGTGTGTGTGTGTGTGTGTGTGTGTGTGCACGCGCCCAGCTATGCAGTCCCTGTGGGCTTCCCCTTTGGGTCAGACCTGATCGGTCAATAGACTTGGAGGAGAGAGGCTAGGAGGAAGCCTTGGTCTGGGGTTTCTTCTTGTGGGTGGATAAGAGGGTGAGAGTGAGGCTTCTCTGCCCCCTCAGAGGGGAGCTCAGGTTGGAATTAGAAGTGAAAGCTCTGTGACCCCCAGGATGGCCTGGCAGAGTACCCCCCTCTCCCACTGGGGGCTCCAACGTATGGGACAGGGAGCATCTGTTCCATTCTGCATCCCCAAGGCAATGCAGAGAAAGGGGAAGGATGCTTGACTGACTGAACGGGACCTGCGCACCTGAAATCAATTTATAGTAACAAGTGTAAAGTGCTACAGAAATGCTATAAATTGATTTCAGAGACCATTAAGGCTCCATTTTGCAAAGGAGAAAACAGGAAAAATCTGGGAATGACCCTGGGTCCTCTGCCTCCAAGCCCAACATTCTCCCTTCAACCTTCTGGCCTCAGTTTCCCCTCCTCAGTGTGTCAAAGCTGTGGGCTCTTTTCCTGGGAGTCCTAGGCTGGGGTGGCTGAGGGGATAGTCGATCTCCTCATTCCCATCTGTCTGCTTGCAGGGGATGAATTGGAATATATCCGGCCCAACGTCTACCGAAACATCGCCAGACAACTCAACATCTCGCTGCAGTCAGAGACCGTAGTGAGCGACGCCTTCTTGGCCGTGGCCACACAGATCTTCGCCGCAGGTAGATGGGGGCGGCGGGGGAACGGACGGGGCTACTCCCTGTGGGATGGCCACGGGGGGGCTCGGGCTATGGAAGACGGGCGATGGGCAGGGCGCGCGTTCAGCACTAATGATTTTCCCGTGGCCTGCGTGCATTCCTCGGAGGTTACAGATCCTTAGGTGGGACCTGTCATCCCAGGGAGGAGGCCGCTCTCATCCATCACTCGGGGCACAGACAAGCCCCAAGCGGTCTGTCTCTTTGCGGCCGGGAGCCTCTCATAAACAGATGCATGCATGCGTGAAGGAAGGAAGGAAGGAAGGAAGGAAGGAAGGAAGGAAGGAAGGAAGGAAGGAAGGAAGGAAGGAAGGAAGGAAGGGAGGGAGGGAGGAAGGGAGGGAGGAAGGAAGGGAGGGAGGAAGGAAGGAAGGATATGACTGAGCAAGCAGTTATCAAGCTCTTATGCTAATTAATCATGCTAATTACTAACGAGCACTAACCAATCCCCGGCGATACAAATACGAAATCGAGAGAGCCCTTGCCCATAAGAAGCTTCCATTCTGAGAGAGGTTGGGGTGTGGAGGACCAGAAGCCAGGTGAGCGGGGCCGCCGGCCTGGTTGTTGATTCACTCTTTCCAGAAACAGTGGTATTGATTAGATTAGAAAACAGTTGCGGTTTAGTGGACAGTGGTCTGGACTTGGGAGCCGGAAAACCTGGGTTCAGACCCGTCTCCTAGGCTTGGCTTCCTCATCTTTAAAGTGGGAAGGGGTCCAAGGCCCCTTCTGACTCCAGATTTCCCATCACGATATGCACCTATGACCCTCCCTCACAGCAGGGGGCAGGGGGAGCGATCGGAAGTAGCAGCAGGGGCGGGGCATCACCTTATGGAAGGGTGGATGGCCAGGTGGAAGGCTGGCTGTGATTAAGGGTCGTGCTGGAGCCAGACGCTACTAGCGCAGGCGAACCGACTGTTCCATTTTCCATGTGAGCAACGCTACCCATCCAGGCTGGGTGGATTGTTTTGTGGATCACCCAGACTTAAGAAAGTCCTGGAGGAGATGCTAGTAATGTATATTAAACTTTAAAGTGTGCTGGTTGTTAAACATTTACCGGCACATCCCTAGATCGGAAGCTTGATTTCATCTGGTAGAGGCCAGCTACAGCAGCCCAGAGAAATTTGTATTCTGCCACCAAGATAGTCCCAAGTCAGGAGATTTAAAACTGGGGCTTAACTGTGCGGGGAGGGTAGGTCTGGGGACACAAATTCTGGAGATCTGGTAAAGAAGGAGCTGTTTCTACGTGGGGAGAAGTGCGGTGGCTGCTGGATGACAGGCGGCAGGGTGGCCTGAGTGGACGGCTGAGATCATGGCTAGGCCGTGGCTGAAGGGGGATCCTTGGAGCCAGAAACACTCGGGAACCAGGCCCACCTTTTTAGGAAGCTCAGTGAGATTATAAATTGCAGACCAATCGTTGATTGGCGGTGATGGAAGGAATTTCCACCCTACGATAAAGATCATTGTTTAGGAACAAAAACTAAAACTTAAAAAATGATCCCATAGTACTTAGAACTGAAAGGGAAATGAGACATGGACAGGAGGGATCTCCTCCTCCTGATGGAGACTGAGCTCCCCAAGCTGAGGATGGGTCACTCTCCTTCCCCAGGAGGGGGCCACCGAGCAGCTTCCTCTCTGTGGCCCCTCATTTTGGGGGGGTTTCAGGAAGGTCCAGTACTTGTCCCGGTAAAGAGCTGACTCAGGCCAAATCTCATGGATATACATTTTTTTTCCTGTGAATTCTGGATGTTGAATCAAGTGTAGATCCCCAAACTTTGCCCTTGGAGATGCTGGACTCTCCTGAGAGGGTCCTGCTGAGGTGTAGCCTCAGCCCCTTGTAGGCTCCCTGACTGAAGCACCAAGAAGAGCCATTAAAAATCCATCCAGGATTGCTTGGCAACCCTCATTGGCTTCCCAGAGGCATTTAAAAATGCCCCAGCATCTGAGAAACAGCTTGGCTGGCCTGGAGGGAAGCACACAGCCTTACATCCCCTCCAGACAGATTTTCAGCTCTGTTCTTTTCTGAGGAGGGCCTGAGCCAGCAGGGACCAGGGTCTGGAATGAGAATAATGGGACTCAGGGAGCAGAGCTTTTCTGATCCGTCTCCCTAGGGTGTGGCCAGGAACCCTCTGCTCATCCAGGGGAATGTGTGTGGGGCTCCTTACCAGGAGCAGTGCCCAGGCCTCCAGCCCACTGAGGGCCAGGGCCAGCTGTCTGGCCTGAGGCTGCCATCCCCAGGGCTTCCTCTGCTCTGACTGAGGTCACCAGGCCTCAAAGAACTGGTGGGGAGGAGGGGACAGCATCTATCAGTATTCTTTCCCTATCAGTGTCTTTCATTTCCCATGCACAGAAAGGGGGTGATTGTGGCATAAAATCCATGGAGAGTTTCCACATGCTTGAGCAGAAACATGCAATTTTATTCCTTTTCTACCTTTTCTTACTTTTCCTATTGTAACATGCCTGGCCAGTGGGAGACACACACACACTTAAACCCTAAAACATTGACTGAAAACCAGAGAGAGACAGACAGAGACAGAGACAAAGACAGAGAGAGAAATCAAATTCTGTACTTTCCTGGCAAAGCTGTGCACAGAGTCTGAGCAAAGCCTCGATGGGCATCTATTTTTGTTCCAAGATCTGTATTTTGTTTTGACTTAGAAGCAGTCAGGTGGCTCAGTGGGCCTGGGGTCAGGAAGACCAGAGTTCAAATTCAGCCTCAGATACTAGCTGTGTCACCCTGGGCAAGTCACTTAACCTCTGACTAAGTTTCTGCAACTGTAAAAGGGGGATAATGACAGGGTTGTTCTAAAGATCAAATGAGATAATTGTGAATCACCTAGCACAGTGCCTGGCACATAGTAGGCACTTAATAAATGCTTATTTTCCCCTTCCCCCATTGCCATTAGTATAGGTATTTAAGTATTTAGAAATATAGGTATTTAAAAATATGAACAGGAGGACTGGGAGAAAAGTTGGATGGGCAACTTCATTGTACAGGAAACTCCCAGGTGAGGAAACTTCTCTATCAATATGAATCAACACCTTCTCTGCAATTTCTAGCCTTAGAGTCGTTTCAATTTTCATTTTCCTAATTATTAATGACTTAGAGCATTTTTCATATGACTATTGATAGATCTGATCTCTTTTGAAAATTCCCTTTGAACATTTATCAATCAATATTTATCAATTTGTCAATGATTCTTATTCTTGGAAATTTGATTTTCCTTATTTCATTTCTCATTTCAAAATGAGAACTTTATCAAATAAACTTATGGCAAAGATTTTTTTCCCAGTTTCCTGCTTCTAATTTTGGTCACAATTATTTTGTCTGTACAAAATCTTTCTAATTTGATAATCACAATTATTCATTTTAGCTCTTGCAAACCTCTTTATCTCTTGTTTGGACGTGAATTTTTTCCTTCTTATTATCTGACAGGTAATTTCTTCTATGCTCCACTCATTAGATCACCCTTTCTAAAATCGAGTACTGATTTTGAGCTTGTCTTGGTAGGCAATATGAAATGTTGGTCTGTGCCTACTTTCTGTCAGACTGCTTTCCAGTTTTTTCACCAGTTTTCATTAAAGAATAAGTTCTTTTTCTAATAGCTTGGGGTTTTGGGTTTATCAAACACTAGTTTATTATATTCTTCTGTATATTGTGTTTCCGTCTATATATCTTGTACCTAATTTGTTTCATTGATCAACTGGTCTTTTTCATATCCAGTACCAGATTGTTTTAATGATTAAAACTTTTCAATATAGTTTGAGTTCTGGTACTGCTGGTTCCCTTTCCTTCTCTCTCTTTTTTTCACTGATTCCTTTGTAAATTCTTGGCTTTTTGTTCCTCCAGATTTTTTTTTCTAGTTCTTTAAAGTAATTATTTAGTAGTGTGATTAACATGGCACTCAATATGTAAATTAATTTAGGTAATATCGTCATTTTTATTATATTGATTTGACCTCCCCATAAGCAATTAGTATTTCTTTAATTATTTAAATCAATCTTTATTTGTGTGAAGTGATTTGTAATTGTGTTTATATAGTTCCTGTGTGTGTCTCGGCAGGTAGACTCCCAAGTATTTTTTACTGTCTGTGTTATTTTAAATAGAATTTCTCTTTCTCTTCCTGCTGGGTTTTGTGGGTAACATAGAAATGCTTCTCCCACCCTCTCCCAATTCATCCTTCTCCAACCTTCCATTATTCTTTTGAGGTTGGTTATCTAAACATAATAGAGTCACACCCAAACCTCTGCCTAATTAGTCTCCCCTAAGTTTTGAGGGATTATATGTTTCAGATTTCCATATAGGAATGTAAATAGTTTAAACTTGTTTAGTCTCTTATGATTTTTCACTCATATCTACCTATAAGCTTCTCTTGAGTGCTGTATTTGAATATCAGATTTTTTACTCAGCTTTGGTCTTTTTATCAGGAATATTTGAAAGTCCTCTATTTCATTAAATATCCATTTCCTCCTTGTGGAACTGTACTTAGTTTTGTTGGGTAGGTTATTCTTGGTTGTAATCCTAGCTCCTTTGCCTTATGGAATATTGTATTATAAGCCCTCTATTCAAAGCTAACTACAAAATTTTGTGTGAGTCTGACAGGCTCCTTGGTATTTCAATTCTTTCTTCCTGAATGCTTTTGCAGTATTTTCTCCTCTACCTGGAAATTTTCAATTTGGGGTTTCCTTCAGGAGATGACCGATAGATTCTTTTAATTTCTACTTTGCCCTTTCATTCTAAGAGATTTGGTCGGTTTACCTTTATAATTTCTTGAACTAAAATGTTTAGGCTTTTTATTTATTATGACTTTCTGGTAGTTTAATTACTCTTAAGTTATCTTTCCTTGATCTATTTTCCAGGTCAGTTATGTTTCCTCTGTGATATTTCACCTTTTGTTCTATTTTATTTTGGTATCTTGACTTTCTGTTAACTTTTTTTTATGTCTCATGGAATCATTAACTTCCACTTGGCCAATCCTAATTTTTAAAGAGCTATTTTCTTCAGTAAGCTTTCGTACTTCATTTGTCAAGCTGTTAATACTTGCTTTCATAGCTTCTAGAAAATATTGTTGTACTTGTGTCCAATCTGCATTTTCCTTTGAGTCTTTACTTATAAGATGCTGTCAAAATTGTGTTTTGAACTTTTCTGTCATTACAAAAGCTCTTTGTGGTTGGGTTCTTTTTGTGTTTACAATTCATTCTCCTATTTCTTGACTTTGGACTGTATGTTAGTGTTGGGCTCTGCTGGGGGTTTGAGGTGGGAGGATATCTGACTTGAGCTTCTGTCCTTTTCTGTCCTCCTGCTGCTTACACAGTTCAGTGTAGGAGCCTGTTAGTTCTTGGTGCTTCCAAAATGGTGTGGTCTGAGGAGAGGTCAGTTCACTACCCTGTCTATCTGAACTGTCTGAACTCTGCAAGTAGAGTCTCTTGGCTTGTGCATAGTTGAGTTTCTGTAGGCTGCTGTTAGCCCTGGGAGGTTCTGCAGGTTCAGAGGGACAGAACTAATGGTTCCTCTTTGGTCTTAGTCTTGGTCTCCTGCCTGGTTCTTCCACTGCAAGTACACGCACAGAACTAAAGGTTGGATCTGCGTTTAGTCTCTGCTCCTGGGCTAAGTGTCTGGAATCTCTTCTGTGCTCAGTCTCCAGCAGGGTCCCGAGCCTGCAACCGCCCTTCTCTACCCTGTGACCCTGCACTGGGTCTTGGGTTATAGAGTTGCCAGACGGCACCCCTTCTTGCTCCCAGCCCTAGCTCAGGGGTCCCTTGGGTTCTCTTTCTGCCCCTGTGCTCTGTCTCAGCCCCCTCCCCATCCCTGGGTGTTGGAAAGCTCCCCACTGCTATTGTATGCTCCTGGCCAGTTCTACCCCCAGTATCCACAGACCTCTCTGTCTCTCTTCCTAAACTTCTTTGGGCTGAAAAAATTACTATCAACCTCGGCTTCCTCCTCTGTTAGAGACAATAATTCCTACTATAGTTGCCTTTTCCATGAAGGTTGTTAGTTAGCTAAGTTATCGTTTACAGAGCACTTTACAAATATCCCATTTTACTCCCACAACAACTATGGGAGGTAGGTTGCTATTATTATACCCATTTTACAGATAAGAAAACTGAGGTGGAGAAAAAACAAATGACTTGTCCAGGGCGATATAACTTGTAACTGTCTGAGGCAGGATTTGAACTCAGGTCTTCCTGACTGTTTCCAGTGCTCCATCTTCTGCCTCTTGCTGTTATGAGATCATGGGTGTAGTCTGCTTTGCCAGTTCAGAAGTATTATATAAATAATAGTAATTATTCTTGTTGTATTTCCAGTTTCTTGCTATTACAAATAGTACTGCTAGTAATCTTTTTATACAGGTAGGGATTTATTTTTCTTGCTTTTTAAAAACAACAGATTTTAATGACGCCTTAGGTTTTCATATCACTGTATTTTCTGGGCATCATTCCTCCTGCCCCACCCTGCACTCCCCAAATTGAACCTTCCCTCAGAACAAACTAAGAAGGCAAAAACGAAAAACATATACCAACCAACAAAGCAACCATGGCTGACAGCGGAGGCGACCTACAGGAGCCATTCCTCCTTCCCTCCCTCACCAATCAAGAGCCTCCTTGGAACAGAGAACAAGAATGGGGCTCATTGGGTCGAAGGCTGCAAAGTGAAATGGCCTCCTTGTTTTCCAGTTGTCCAGCTCGTTAACAACCCTTCCAGCTGGGCGACAGCCACACCTATATGCCCACCTTTGCTTTGCCCCTGGAGGAAGTCAAGAAGACCCCGTACAGGGCTCCCAGTGTGGCTTGGGAGACTGTGCATACATAATGTGCACATAAGTACTCAGATCAGGCACCTCTGGGCCTGAGAGGCAGGATTCAGCCCTCTTTGCCCTTGACCCAGTGATGGGGTGGGGGGGGCGGGCCGAGGGGGGGGGGTGGCAGCAGAAACCTGAGCGGGGATTTCCCGGACATTGCATTTCACTGGTTTGTTCAGTCGCCCCGAGGTCAAGGGCACAGGATTGACTCCTGGCTGGGTCGATTGGGTCTGCTGGGTTTCCTGGCCCCCCTGTCCTCTCACCCAGACCAACTGCTGTCCCAGATTGTGCTGATGGTCACACAGGCTGAATGGGCAAGAGAGGGGGAGGGGGAGACGGGATGGGCTCTATGGTGCCCACAATGCCAGTGGCTGTGCTGGGCACTTTGTAAATATCTTATACGAACATTCTGCCAGGTTGGTGCTATTGTTATTTCTAGTATACGTCTGAGGAAACTGTGCAAACAGAAGTTAAGTGACTTGCCCAGAGTCACACAGATAGGAAGTGTCTGAGGTGAGATCTGAACTCGGTGATCCATCTGCTGCACCACCCAGCCCTCAGTGCAGACCCAGCACCACTGATGCGGAGGATGAGTAGAGAAACAGCTCAAACTCTGAAAGCCAGTGCCCTGCAGCATCATTGGAAGGGCCTTCCCAAAAAGCTTGGGCGGCCCCTTGGGCCTACCCTACTTTCTTCTACCATCCCTCCTATCCCCCAAATTGGTCCCTCAAAGTCTGATGCTGGTATGAGTGGGAGGTGACCAGACAATTGCTGTCTTCTCTTTGCTGAGATAACTTCCTTGGGTACTTTAAGGAAAGTGCTTAAAAACAGCTTCAGTTATTCGGATCCAGCCTCAGACACTTAACACACACAAACAAAAATCTAGCCGTGTGACCTTGGGCAAGTTACTTAACCCAATTGCCTTCCAAAAAGCAAAAAACAAACAAACAAACAAAAAAATAGCTTCAGTTAAAATATAGAGGAGATCTGGATGAAACCTTCTGGGCTGGCATTCCTAACTCCCCCTCCTATGGAGGGTCAGGTTCCCCAAGGGCAGCTGACCACTATGACTCAGGGAGGACCCATTCTGGAAGGATGAAAGGACACATAGAGGAGGGGTCAACTTTGGGGAGTGTGGAAGGGCTGGGGGTGCTAGGGTGTGGCAGCCTGGCTGCTGGAGGGAGGCACCTGGGGCAGCACAGCATGGGGTCTGGGGGGCAGCACAGCAGAGGGGCCTGGGAATCTAGGGGCAGCACAACAGGGGAGCCTGGGGCAGCATGGGGGGGTGTTTTAGGAGGCAATGACCAAATGACCATGGGGAAGTTTATAGTGAAAGAAACTCTGACCTCAGGATCAGGAATCCTGGCGCTGCCACTAACATGGGGCACCTTGGACAAGTCACTTCAGGATAACTAGAATGCTAGTTGACGTTTACAGAATACTTTAAGGGGTTCAGTGGGCTTTATATTATCCCACTGGATTCTTCCTCAACCTCAGTTTTTCAATATATAAAATGGGCGCTGTGCCTGGAAATACAAAGAAAGGCAAAAACAGAAACAAACAAAATATCACCATCTCTTCTCTTGGGTCCTGAGGGCAAAAGAAACCTAGAGCCCTGCTTCCTCTTCAGTTCAGACCTCATAGACATTTTCACTGAAAAATCCAAGGGCACAATACTGTGATGGAGAAAAGAAGAAAACCACGGGTGGCAAGGAGGGAGCCACCTGGGCAATGGGCTGGGCTCAGGAACTCCCTGCTCTGGAGTGGGGAAGGATTCTCGGGACAGGTCTGGGCTCAGCTTTTTCTGGACCCCTCTTCCTTCATCCCGCTGCCCCTGCGGCTGAAGCTGTGTCCTCTTTCATCCTTTGGACTACAACCCTCAGATGCCAAGGACTGACTCCTTGGCCCTGTTCCCTCCAGCAGGCTGCTTTCCCCTCTGCAGGCTGCTGCCCCCCACCTCCAGCCTCCCACCTGCTTTGTACTGGCTTTGTGAGGTCAGTAGAAAATCATCCAACTCTGTCCAGCCTGGCCAGCTACAGCTAGCCAGCAAGGGAGGGGAAGATCCCAAATACAGATACTGAATTGGTAGAAAGGAACCAGCTGGACCCATCAGAGACTTTCCAGTGATTTCAGGCAGCAATTTCTTCTGAAAATAACAGGTAAATGAGAGTGAATAGAATTCATGTCTAGAAAGATAATATAGATCATCCTTGTTGATATGAGCTAAAATGGGAGAACTCTTAACATTCACCATCAGCCTAAGAAATGCTGTCCTTGCCAGGGAGTGAATAGAAATGAACTTGGAAAAGAATTCCCCCCTACCCCTGAAGATGAGAAGTGTGGGCAACAGCTTCCTCATACCTCTACAAAGGAGGGACAGTGTGAGGGGGAATTGGCCTTTTGTCTGGGAGGCTGGAGGGAGCCTGCCTGCTAAGTTTAGACTAGCTAGCCCCTGAGGTCCCTGCCAGCACCAAGATGCAAAGTCTAAAAGACAGTTATTAAACTGGGAGAAATAGAACATCTTCTCCTGGAGAGTCCAGATTCACAAGAATAGAACATCTGGTGTTCTAGTAAAAGGATTTCGGTTTTCCATGACCACCCTGCCCTCGTCGTCTTCCTCCTTCCTGTGTGACCCTGTCCAGCAGAATCCACTGATTACTCTGGGAATTGCTTTCCTGCCAAGTGGACTCTTTGGGAACTCAGAACCCCAAGAGGTGGAGAGCTCTACCTGGTGGAAGACATGGTCTTGCTCCAGCCTGGACCCCCCAATTTCACCTCCTCTTGCAACGCCCCTCTATAGATGAAGAGGCTGAAATGCCGTCCTTCTTGTACTGGGTGCTGAGTCTTGGGCGACTTGCTACACCCAATTTCTGTCCATCTGGAGAACAGATCACAGACCCTCAGAGCTGGGAGGAGATTCAGGGGCTGGCTTGCTGCTTTATGTTGTTGTTCAGCCATGCAGCCTTTCCTGGCTCTTTGTGACCCTGAGGACCATATGGTCTGAGGACTTTTCTTGGCGGAGATATTGGAGTGGTTTGTCATTCCCTCCTCCAAAACTGACTTCTCACCTGAGCAGAAATACTTCTATACCGTCCCTGACAAGTGGTTACACAGCCTTTGCTTTGAAGACCTCTGGGGATGGAGAGCTCATTACCTTTCCAGGCATCCCATTCTATTTTGTACGGTTCTGGAATTGTTAGATGCTTTACCTTACCCTCAGCCTGAATTGTTCTCTTTGCAGAATGCTCCCTTGTTCCGTTCCCGGTCTGGAGCCAAGCAGGAAAGTCCAGTCTCTCTTCCTCAGGACATCTCCAGTACTTGAAGATAACTATCATGTCTTCTCCAGGCTAAATATGCATGAACTGTAGCTCTTTGCAGATTTTCAGTTTTCAGAGGGAGAATCACCGTGACCTGTTATTTTTAAAACTGGAATCCAAGTGGTGCTGCAGCTTTTAACTCTACAAAAGGGCCAAACAGGGCAGTGGCTCACACCTGCAATCCCAGCCTCCAGGAGGCTGATGGTTAGGAGTCCTGAGCTCCAGTGGGGTCTGCCCTGGACTCAGCATTAATGGAGGCCCTGGGAGTGGGAGACCACCAGGTAGCCTATGGAGTGAACCAGCCCAGGTCAGAAAAGGATGGGTCAAAACTCCTGCACTGATCAGTAGAAAGATTGGACCGGTGAATAGTCTGAATTTCCAGCCTGAGCCAGATGGGGAGACCTTGCCTTAATAAATAGACAGGCAGACAGGCAGGTAGATGGACAAGCAGAGAGAACTGGCTTCAATGTTTTCACAAGCTGCTTGGAAGTCAATGTGAAGTCAACTCACTTTACAGATGAGCAAACAGACAAACACTGAAGTGACTTACCCAGGGTCACACAGCTAGTAAATGTCTGAGTCAGGTCAGATTTGAACTCAGAGAGAGGAGTCTTCCTGACTCCAGGCCTGGTGCTCCAACTGCTGTGAAGTAGAGACATCTTTTGTCTCCCTTTCTCCCAGATTCCTCTTTGTGTGAGAGGTCTGTTGGGGTTCCCACATCCTCCAGAGGCAATTTATTTAAACCCTTCTCTGTATTAGAACTTGAAGGGGGTTATGGTCCACCTGCACCCCATTTTATAGATGAGGAAACAAGGCCCAGGGAAGTGAAATCGCCTGCCTGAGATCCCATTCGTTGGACAGGTCAGGTGGGACTTGGACTCTCAGACCAGAGAGAGCTCCTTTGGCTACCTCCATACATTGTTTTAAGTGATGTTTTCCCTGTGGTTTGTATCTCTGGGGATGGGCAGGAGGAAGAGTTAGGACATGTTTGGTGAGTCCAAGGGATGCGAGACCCCCTGGAACATTCAAGCCCCTTGGTGCTAGCTGGAGCTCCTTAGGAGGGGAAATCTGGGCTCCCAGACTGGTTACCAAGTTAGTGAGACTTCTTATCTAGACTGTGTCGTTAGTAACACCTCTTCACTAATAGGAACCCAGATTTTTATACTGTAGGATCAGGGTCACAGCCTGAGAGCCAGAGGGGATTCCAGAGGCCAGCCTTATTTTACAAAGGCCCTTCGAGAAGTTCAGTGACTTACCTAGGGTCACACAAGCAAGCTAAGCTTTACAAAAGGCACATACTTTTTTGTCCCCATTTTGCAGATGAGGAAAATAAGATGAAGTGACAGTCCCATTGGCCTCAGCCAGAGACTCAGTGGCCTCAGTTGTACAAAGAAAGGATTGGATTTTGTCTTGGGAGGTCGGAAGCTGGAGGCTGGTCACTTGTGGGGCAGAAGGATTAAATGAGCCAACAGATAGAAAGTTCTCTGTCTGCTTGCCTGTCAATGCCATTAATGTTAGTCTTAATGTGGATCCTTATTCAGGCTTGGCATGGACTGGATGGGTTCAGAAGTCTATATCTTCAGGTTCTCAAACGGAGAATTCCTATGAATTCTCAGAATGACCAATGGATCGTGTGTTCGTTATCATAATTGACATTTATTATTGCTGTTGTTAACATTATCAATAATTCTTCATCAGCATGTATTTACCTACCATGTTCTGGGCACTGACCCTCAGAGGCAAAGTTTAGGATGGATATAGAAAGGCCAAGTTTCCCCCAGCATGTGCCTCAGTGGCTCTTGGGGGAGCCCCATCCTACTTCAACCATGGTGGGCATGGCCCCACTCAGAGCAGGCCTGGTCCTCCCCTCCTGGGAGAGGCCCCTTTGATCTCTGCCAAGGCACTGTTCCCAAGTGGGACGGGCCATGGGTGCCTGTGTGATGGGCTGGCTAAACAGAAGATCTCTGTCTCCAAGGCTGTCATAGCATCACCATTTATGAGAAGAATGTTTACTTTCAAAGGAGAGTTAATCTCTTTAACTGTGGCTTTCTGAGCCCTGGGTGGCTCCTTGCCTTGGCATCAGCCAGGGAGGTAAGAGAGGCTGGAGTGGAGGAATCTGCATTGGGAGCCAAGCTCCTACCAAGTGGAGGTGAGAGCTGGGTGTGGCCAGTGGTAGTCTCCACCTGGCTCAGCTCGAGGCATCCCCTAGGTGTTGGGGAACTGCCTGCTCAGAAGCAAAGGAGGCCTGGCCTGGGAGCCAGCACACTTGGGTTCTAATCTGCCTTGTGACATTGGGCTAGTGACTGGGTCTCTGAGTGCTTCCTGAGATGTAGAATGAAGGCCATTTAGGGCAAGACTTCTTAAGCCTTTTGGTGTCCTCGACCCCTTGGGCAGTCAGTTGCTAAAGCCCATGGAAGCATGTGGTAAAGGCATAAAATAAAATACCTCGGAGTAGAAAGGAACTCAGCCCTACTGAAATAAAGATCCAAGTTCCTGGGTCCCCTGAAAGCTGTCCTCTGCCCCAGTGAGGGTCTTTGGCCACCAGGTTCAGAACACCTGCCTCAGATACCTCCTACGTCCAATATTCATAGGATCCCAATGATGGACTGAGTGGGACATCTATTCCAACCGACTCATTTTATAGGTCAGCCATGCACAGCGTGAGGAGGAGCTGGGTCAGCTGCCAAAGGGACAACACTTCTCTGTGCTGAGAAAAAAAAATAAGATATGGGTAATCCCTTTGCCTCTGACTTCTCCGCTTGTATGGTAGGATTCCTGGGGCTGTGGAGGGTACTGTAAGTCATCACCCTGAGCAGTGAGGGACAGTAGGTAGAACACTGGCTTGGATCTGGGTTCCAATCATCCTTCAGATAACGGCTAGCTGTGTGGCACAAGTCACTCACTCAGTTAGCATTAAATACTTCCCGTGGCACAGTGAATAAACAATCCTTACCTTCTCAGAGCTGACCGACTAACGGAGCTCTCTCGGCCCCAGTTTTCTCATCTCCCTATAACTTCCTTCTATCTCAGAATCTATGCTCCTGGGATTCTGTGAACCAGAGTGAAGACATGGTCCCTGCCTTCTCCTGACTGAACATCCCCCAGTTCCTTCAATCAGTCTTCATAATTCCCCCTCCCCTCAATGTGCTCCAGCCTGCCAAGGTCCTGCTTAATACGCACCACCCAGAACTAATTCAATATAGTCTGACTGGGCAGAGGAACTGTCATTTCCCCCATTCTGGAGCCCAAGAGTCTGCTAGCCCTTTTATCTCCCAAGTCACATTATCTACTGAAAAAGACTCCGGGGTGATAGTGGACCACAAGTGCGTCTTTTCCACATGAACTGCAAGTCATCGTCTGACTCTAAATCCAGTGTTCTTTCCATTAGAATGTACTGCCTGGTCAAAAAGTCTGTTATTCTCTCTCAAGGAGTTAAGCCCCAGTTGCCTGCCTGGTCATAGAGATACTCACCATCATCCTAAACCCCTTTCTCCTGACTCGACTGGCCTTTGGAAAAAACTGGGAAGGAATTTCTGTTTGATTCCCGACTCTTACCCCCCACCCCCTCAGGCCAAGAAGGTCCCGAGCCTGGCTGGTTCAGATGACAGTAAGCCTTCTCAGTGGGGGCTGCACCCATCTGATCTGGGAAGCTGGGAGGGCCCTCAGAGCAGCTGCCCTGCCGCTGGCCCACAGGAGGCTGGGTGGGGAGCCAGATTAACGTGCTGATTGCCCTCTTACAAAATACACCTCCCTCCCCTCTAATCCCCCCTCCCAAACTCTCTTTCCACATATGGTTTTATGCTATGAGGCCCCAGGCTGTTCCAGGAAACAAGGGGTGTGTGTGTGTGTGTGTGTGTGTGTGTGTGTGTGTGTGTGTGTGTGTGTGTGTGTGTGTGTGTGTGTGTGTGTGTGAGTGTGTGGAGTCAGAGGGAGAGTGGTGGTCAGCCCTAGGCACTGGGGAGATCAGCACTGGCTGAACCCCAGGGTAAAAACACTTGCTCTAAGTTTCTGGGTGGAGGTCTACACTGGGAAAAGAAGTTTCCTCCAACATAGTACATTCTAAGACCGTTATTAAAAAAAAAAGGTGAGGGGAAGTACAGATAAGACTGAGGCTGTCCTAGCAGCCTGGATGGGAGGTCTGGGAGGAAAGAGGAAGAGGTTTCTGATCTGGCCATTTATCAAACTCGGTTAATGTTTACCCAAGGTCAGCATTGGGCTAACCTTTGGAGCCTTGCAGGGGAGGACTAAGAACAGGCCTAAGGCTAAGCAGGTGCCTTGAGGGAATAAAGGAAAAGGTGGGGGAAAGAAAAGAAGAAAGGGTTGGAGAGGTCGGCTCCCTCCATGCCTGGCTGCCTTTGCTTGGTTTGGATCCCTCTGCCTCGACCTCTGGCAATCTGGGAAACCCCAGGGACCAGCCCTTCTCTGAATGTTTTCAGAGGCATCAAATCAAATCAAATCCTTAGGTTACAAAGGAAGCCGAAGTCAGGAACATAAAAATGGAATTTTTTCCCCATCCAAGTTCATAGACCTCTTTCCCTTGACTCTGTCCACAGGCTCCTTGGCAGTCTGGGGGATCCCCAGCCAATAGCCCTTGCTCTGCCCTGTGTAGTAGAGAGAACATGAGTCCTCAGCTCTGACACTAGCTGTGGGACCTTGGACAAATTATTTCATTTCCATAAATTTGTGAAGTTGAAATCTAATAATCCTGTCATTTTCCTATTCACAGAGCCTAGCACACAGTAGGTGCTTAATAAATGCTGAATGAATGAATGAATGAACCTCAGAGGGGATTTGAGAGGAAAGACTTGTTTAGACCTTAAGGCACTATGAAATGAGAGTTATGGCTAAGACCAACAACTGTATCAGAGCACTCTGAAGCCTGCCGGTGGCCCCCTAAAATGAGGGGGTAGAACGCCATGACCTCTGAAGTTCTTTCCTGCACTAAGAACTGATCTTTAATCTTATCCCTTGAACTCCATAGATAGCTGGAAAATCCCAACAGTCCCTGGAGTCAGAGAGGAAGGTCCATGGACATGGGAGGAGAGCTGAGCTAACAGTGGCCTTTCTTCTTTTATAGGAATAACGTGGGGTAAAGTGGCCTCCCTCTATGCCGTGGCAGCAGGGCTGGCCGTGGACTGTGTGAGGCAGGCCCAACCAGCCATGGTGCACACCATCGTGGACTGCCTGGGAGAGTTTGTGCGGAAGACGCTGGTGACCTGGCTGAAGAGGCGAGGAGGATGGGTAAGGAACATTCGTGTGTGTATGTGTGTGTAGTGTATGTGTGTGTGTGTATGTGTGTGTGTAGTGTGTGTTTGTGTGTATATGTTTGTGTGTATGTGTGTGTTTGTGTGTATGTTTGTGTGTGTAGTGTGTGTTTGTGTGTTTGTGTGTGTGTTTGTGTGTGTAGTGTATGTGTGTTTGTGTGTGTGTAGTGTGTGTTTGTGTGTGTATGTTTGTGTGTTTGTGTGTGTTTGTTTGTGTGTGTTTGTGTGTTTGTGTGTGTGTGTTTGTGTGTTTGTGTGTGTAGTGTATGTGTGTTTGTGTGTGTGTAGTGTGTTTGTGTGTGTATATGTGTAGTGTGTTTGTGTGTGTGTTTGTGTATGTTTGTGTGTTTGTGTATGTGTGTAGTGTGTGTTTGTGTGTGTATGTTTGTGTGTTTGTGTGTGTGTGTTTGTGTGTAGTGTGTGTTTGTGTATGTATGTGTGTGTAGTGTGTGTGTATGTGTGTGTGTGTGTAGTGTGTGTTTGTGTGTGTATGTTTGTGTGTTTGTGTGTGTGTGTGTGTGTTCGTCCTTATTTTTAGAAAAACAAACCCTGTACGATGGAAACAAAGCAAACGAAAACCCCAGAGGCCTGTGGAAGGTGGGGAGTGAAAGGTGCAGGAAGCCTGGCTGGTGGTGGCCTGGCTTGGTGCAGCTAGCAGGAGCTCGCTCCGTGGCCCACCCTCATTGTGTCTCACTGCTGACCTCTGTAATCTCGACCCCCAGCTCCTGTGTCCAAGCAGGCTCTTCCTTTCTCAAGGCTGAGAGGCAGCTCTCTGGCCACAGACCTCCCTGCAGCCCAGGCCCCGACCCGGCCTGCCAGCTGAGTCTATCAGCTTGTCAGATTTCCTCCTCTCCAGACCCTCTTCTCAGGCCTGTGGTGTTACAGTGGGATTGAGCTGGGAAATGGAAACTTCCTCTCCCCCCAGCCTCAGGGGTCAAGGTCTAGTCAAGGCGGCTGAGGGTCATGAGAGTGAATGTGGTCAGAGCTGGACTGAAGAGCCAGAGACAGGGTCTCTGATGCTATCTCGGTCACCTTGGACAAGTCCCTTCCCCTCTGAGACTCAGTTTCCTCACCTGTAAAATGAGAATGTTGGGCTGGGTGATTGTTGAGCCCCTTTCTGATTCCAGGTCTATGCTTCTGCTTATGGCTGCTTCTTGTTAGGGATCCTGTGTCAGTCAATAAGCATTTATTAAGAGCCCACTGTGTGCTAGGCACTGTGCCAGTCCCTTCTCTCCAGGAGCTCCAGTCTGATGGCAGTGTTGGAGGAAAGAAGGCGAGGTGACAGGCCTTGGCCCCAGATTGGATATGACACTGGGAATGAGGCCTGAGGGTCTGCCCTGAATGTCAGGAAGGAGGAAGGCTTGGCCTAGGCTGTGATTTCACTGGCATACTTAGCAGAGCAAGCTGCCCATACCCAAGGCCCACGGCTTCATGGCCCGGCCTCTTTACCTCTTCCTCTGACAACATAGAAATGCCCATTTTGCCTGGCAGTGTTTGCTGGAGCTGACAAGTCCCCCCACACTCCCAAGCAGGAATGGGGAGGGCTTGGGTCTGACACAGGGAGCCTCCCTTTACAGATGGGGCCCAGAGAAATGAAGTCATCTGCCCAGGGGCCCAGCTACCAGATATCACAGGTCTGAACTCAGGCTTTCCTGATTCCCTAGCCTGCTTCCTCTAGAAGCAGCTGAACTATGCCAGGAGAATCCCTAGGGAAGGCCACTTACCTGACCCCTGGCTGCGTGGGTGGGGAGGGACCCCACCTTCCTTGGCCACACCCCAGTCATTACCTAGGATTTCCCTCTGCTCAGCGAGAATTCCCTGCCCATTCATGGTAGGGTTTCCTCCGGGCAGCCCCTCCCAGGGCTGAAGGATGTCCCTGGGAACAGCTCACAAAGGGCCCTGCCCATGGCCGCCCTCCACATTGCTTACCGTGGCATCCTGCCCTAATGAGGCAAGGAAAATGAGAGGAAGGCATCCCTGGGCCTAGCCTAGGAGCCAGAGGAAGAGAAAAGGTCGCCCTCCGGTCCTGATGCCTCCCCCGGGAAAAGGTGACCACCGTTACAAGAACATCCAGGATATGAGAGAGACCAGGAGAAAGGGGACAGGCCAGGGTCAGACGCCTGCCATGGTGGCATAGCATCCGGGTGACCCTGGCCAAGTCACCTCCTCTCTCTTTCTGTTAAAGAAGGGGGCTGGGCTGCTCTTCTGCCTGTGCCTCCCAGCAGTGAGGGACACAGGCTGTGGATGGTCTTGCTGGGCACTGCCTGGGGCCAGACTCTAGCTTTGGTGCTTTTGAGCAGCTCCTTCCTCCAGGGCTCCTGCTTGCTGTATTAGCCACCAGTCACTGTCTATCTGGAGACTTTTCAGTGCCGGGGCTGGAGATGCCTGCAGCTCTCTCCCTGCCCAGCCCCTTCCCCTGTAAGATGGCACCCCTTGGTCAGCAGAGATGGTGCCCTGCCCTTGCAGCTGCAGCTAGGAGTCCTGGCACCCAGGGGAGGTGGGGAAGAAGGCCTGAGAGCTTCGACCATGGCTGCAGTCGCGGGGGAGAGGAGACAGCCTAAGCTTCCCTTTGTCCTTTGGCCTCTGCTGACAGTGACCTTTCTATCCTCTCCCAGGGTTTGCATTTGCAGACTCTCCACTTGAGGGCCACAGGTCGTTGAAGGTGGGCTAGGAAAGAGGTCGCCTAGCTCCTCCCAAGACCCCTGACTGGACTCCCTTTGCCTCTGCTGGGCCCCACATCCTACCCCAACCTCATGAAGGTGTGGATCCCCTGGATGAGTTCTCCAGACCACGTCAGTGAAGATGCCTTCCTCCTCAGGAAGCCCATTCTCCCAGGGCTTGGCACCTGGGTCAAAGTCCCAGTTCCCCTGCTCAGGTTGTGGGCTTTCCCTGCCCCTCCTAGCAACCTTGATGCAGGAGTGTGCAGGAGGAGCCAGCAGGCCTGACTCCTCCCCTGGGATTGCCCTGGGGAAGCTGTGGCAGTGGTGAGGTGAGGTGAGCAGCCTTGAGGCTGGGCCAAGGCATCTCCTCTCACACCCCAGGGGAGCTCCTGCCAGGCCCCTGCTTCTTCTCTCTTCACTCTGCCCCCTAAAGGCGCACACATCTGCTCTGGACTTTCCTACTGATGGTGCTGGGGCTGGCTGGGAGAGATTCTCAGCCAGGGCATCTCTGGGGCCTGACAGGTTACTAGCCTTGGCCTTAGGCCAGAGCATGGCTGCCTTGTCCAGGGCCCTGATGTTGGAAGGTCTTAAGAGCTGCGGGGCCACCTCGTTGCCCCTAACCCCCTGGTTCATCCTGCCAGGTATTAGCAAGAGCCGAGACCCAGCCCCATCCCACTGCCTGTGGCGGGGTAGACAAAGCTGCCTCCGCTCGAGGACTCTATCTCGTTGCGACTTCTCAACATTTCTGCTTGGAGAAATTTGGTACATTTTTTACTTCACCTCCACTTCTGTCCCCAGAATGAAGAAGAAAACAGAAGCAGTCCAGCTAAGTCTGACTGTATGCAGTGTTTCATGTCCATAGGTCACCACCTCTGGAAATAGCAAGAAAGGCAGCTGGGCCCTGAAGAGCTGAATCAAATCCTGCCTCAGACACTATATGTGTGATCCTGGGATTAATCCCTGCCTACCTTAGTTTCCACTTCTGTCAAATGAGGATAATTTTAGTGCCTGCTTTCTAGGATTGTTGGGAGGACAAAATGTGTAGCTAGCTACGAGCTTGGCACACATCAGGTCCTATGTAAATGCTTATTTCCTTCCTTCCTCACCAGGTCATCTGGAGGATCAAAGGAGATCCTATCTGTAAAAGGCTTTGCAAGCCTTCCAGGTTTATAGAAATGCTAGCCATGACTATTCCTTCCTCTTCTTTCTTCCCTTCTTTGCCAGTGACACCTTAAGTCTGCAGGTGACAAGATCTCGGGGACCTCAAACAGTCCAACCCATCCGTGGTCCCCAGTCCCTCCCATCACACATGCAGTGGTCACTAGACATCTCATCAGACCTTGGCGTTCCACCATTTCCCCTGGCAGGGGGCCTGATCTGGCCCTCTGCCCAGACGTCCCCTCTTTGCAATGACCCTTCACAGCCTAAGGATGACAGTATTTCACAGGCTGAGCGTGGGTTCTCATTGTGACTTGGACAGTCAGGGATCTCTGCTCCTGGTGGCCTTCTCGCCCCCCTTACCAAACATGTGGAAATGCAGACATCCCTGTACCAAGTCTGACCCAGCTTTTCGCTGGCAGATTCAGTACCTTGCCCCCTTTCCCTCCACATGGAGGAGGCCAGAGAGGACTGGTTTTAGAGCCAGAGGACCTGGATTTGGCCCTGGTTCTGCCACTTACCACTTCGGTGACCCCTTGGCTTTCCCATAAGCAAACCAAGGAAGCCAGAGCCAGTGACCTCAGCCCTCCCTTCAATCCAACATTTATGGCCCCTAGTGTTTGGGGAAGAGTACCATCCCCTCCAGCTCCGCTGAGTGGGCCCTTTGGTCCTGAAGAGGGAGCAGGAATTGGGGCATCAGGCAGGTGGCCCATCCTGGCACCAAAGAACCTTCTGGGCCCTGCTTAGCAGTCTGGCCCAGGAGCCCCCTTTTCTGAGCTCCTTATTTTCTCTCAATCAGCTTCCTTTACTCTAGCTCCAGATGCGGGGGCTTGCTGGGCTGAAGGAAAGAAAGCCAAGGCATCCCCACTGGAGTCTGTTGTGGCTGCTTTTCTAACCAAGCAGGCCAGAGAGAAGAAATAGCCAAGCCGGGTGGAAGCCAGGGCAGGGGAGCAGGGCTTGTGGATTGTTTTAATCCGTCCCTTAAATGCCATTCCCCAAGACCAGCGCCCCTCTACGGCTGTGGGCACAAAGCGTTCTTCTGGAGGTGCTGCCAAGCTTGTCTCTGTACTCTGGGCTGCCCGGGAGCCAGCTGCAGGCGGCATTTGGCAGCTTACAGTGTGTAAACATGTCAGAGCAGCTTCTCACAGCCATCACAGGGGACGGGGAGGAGCAGAAGGAAGAGGAAGGTGGGGAGGGCTTCTTACAGGTAGGGGCTGGCGTGTGGCCAGGGGAAGAGGGAGGGGTTGGGAGGCAGAAGTTCAAATCCCTGCTCTGACGCTTAGGAAAATCATGTGACCGGCCTGGGCCTCAGTTTCCTCAGCTGTGAAATGAGGGAGCAAGTTCTCACTCTGGAACTAGGATCCTAAAGAAAACCAGGATTTCTGAGTTGGGAGGAACCTTGGAGCCCTGCTGGTGCATCTGGAGCCTGATCAGGAATCTCTTCTTGTCAGGCTCCCAATAAGAGACCCTTAACCCTCCGCTCTCGATCTTCAGGGATGGGCAGCTCACTCCCTGCTCTGACTAGGAAGATCCTTGTTTGGGCCAGCTCTGCCTCTCTCTGACCTTGACCCCTCCCCTCTGGTTCGGATCAGCCCTTGACAAACTTGAAGTTGGGATCCATGACCCCATTCTAGGTGCCCACCAGCTCTATGGCCAAGTTCTAAGGCCCCTTCCCAGGCAGGGCCTGCTGGGGCAGACAGGAGGAGCCCAGGCTCCAGGTCCTCTGATCCGCCCCTGAGTGGGGTGGGGATGGTCATTTAGAGAGCCTCAGAACTCTGGCCTGGGTCCTTAACAAGGGAGAGCTCCCGTGAGTTCCTGGGGTGGGCGGTCTGATAGCAGCTCATTTCCAGATGAGGACCCAGCAGCCCAGACAGGCCTATTCAGCTCAGCCTCCTGCCCCAGCGCCCCGGGGCCTCCAGAAGGCAGAATGTCTCTCTTCTGGCTCCCTCTCTCCCAGCAGCAGGGAGAGGGTCAGCTAGTGACTCCCAAGGCTTTGGTGCCTTGGTGGATTCTTTTAAAGGAAATCCCACTCAGTCTGTAGAGGGACCTGGCAAGCAGGAGGCATCAGCTGCTGTTTTCCAGCATCTCCTGAGCAGACTGCCCCCCCTCTCCTTCCCGCCCCTCCCCTCCTCCCCATTCCTCCCCTCCTCCCCACTTTCCCTCCGCCCCCCCTCTCCTTCCCATGCCCCCCTCCTTCCCACTCCCCTCTCCTCCCCCCTCCTCCCCACTTCCCCCTCCTCCCCGCTCCTCCCCTCCTCCCCACGCCCCCCTCCTCCCCACGCCCCCCTCCTCCCCACTCCCTCCCTCCTCCCCACTTCCCCCTCCTCCCCGCTCCTCCCCTCCTTCCCACGCCCCTCTCCTTCCCACGCCCCCCTCCTCCCCCCTCTTCCCCACTCCCCCCCTCCTCCCCACTTTCCCTCCGCCCCGCCCCCCCCCCCCCCAGGGCTTGGGGTCTCCTAATAAGCCGGCTTGCTCTCTTTCCCTTCTAGGCAGACATCATGAAGTGTGTGGTGAACACTGACCCCAGCCTGCGATCCCACTGGCTCGTGGCTGCCCTCTGCAGCTTCGGTCACTTCCTGAAGGCCATCTTCTTTGTCCTGCTGCCAGAGAGATGAATGCCTGCTGCCGGCTGGGCCTTGGGGCCAGGGCTCCCCTTCCCCAGCCAGAGCAGGGCTGCCCTCGCGCATCCCGGACTCTGGCGGGGGGAAGGAGCAGGGAAAGTGCTTCTCTCTCTCCAGCTGGTTCTAAAACGTCTTTCACTTGGGCACGGGTGGCTATTCCCACCTGGATAATGAGAGCCTTGGAAGGATCTCATTACCCTTCCCAGCTGGGAGAGGTCAGAGGGAGACAGCCGGGAGATTCTGGGAAGCTGCTGGCTGGCTTCTCCTCCACTGCTCCGCTCAGCACTAAACCACATCTACCTGCAAAGGGATCGTCTCCCCCGCCCCACGGCCCTCCGGCTGGCCTCTTGTTTCTCCTCCTTCCCATGGTGTCAATGGTCACCTTCTCTTTGTAAAACCTCCTTCTCCTCCCCCTTCCTTCGCCCCCACATTCAGTGAGTGGCAGGGCCTCATCACCTTCCCTGGCTTTTCAATCTCTCCTCCACCTAGCCCGCTGAAAGGCTTCTTACGCCCTGGGGCTGACCGTGGCCATCTCTCCCTCCCGACCCCCTCAGAGGCTCCTTAGTCAGGCTTCTGTTTTCACATCACAAGTATGTGCAGCTGCCTGCACCCCGTGGACCTTTCCTTTGCATAGAGAACATCAGTTAAGAAAAATGAATTGACATTAAATGAAACGTATCTGCCGTCTGATGCAGCATTCTGCACCCGTGGTCTCCCACCTCTCCAAGGAACAGAGGGAGGAGCATTTCTTCATCTCTTTCTTTTCCAGACATAGTCACATGATTTGTCATCATGCCCTCTATACTCCAGCCAAACTGGACTATTTCATCTTTCCCCTGAATCTCCCACCTCTGTGCATTTGCACAAGCTGTGCCCCCTGTATGGAATGCACTCCTTCCTCATTCCCCTTGCAGATTCTGTTCCTTCCTAGCCTTCCCTGACCCTTTACTCCCCCCAGTTGTTACTGTTCTCATTCTTTATTGACTTTGTATTTATTTATGTGTGTAAATGTTCAATCTTCTTAGTAGAATGGAAGCAAGGACTGTTTTACTTTTGCCTTTAGACCCCAGCACATAGTAGGTGGTTAATAAATGCTTGTTGGTTGATTGCCTGATTCATCCCCACTGTTCTGAGAACCCCCACCCCCTTCAGATATCTGGTATCTTGCATTTTACTTATTTGGATAACTTGTATCTCTGAGTAGGATGCAAGCATTTTTCTTTGTGACCCTGGCAGCCAGTAGTTACGTAATAAATTTTGTCGAACGAATGAATGAATCCAAAGAGAAGTCCACCCCTTCCTTCCCCCACCAGCAATATATGAGTTGCCCTTGGGCCTTGATGTAGGGCAGAGGTGTCTGTCCTGGAGAACTTCAGTGGCCCTCCTGAGCCAAAAAACTCTTGCTCTTCCCCAGTGAATCTAGGAGGAGGGAAGAGGTCTGTCGGGCCAGAGGGGCTCCCAGGGTCTTTGAAGCCTCACGCCCAGGTCACTCCTGGAAGCAGGCTTTGAAATGAGGACTCTGGGCAAGCCTTGGACTATGAGGGAGGGAGGGAGGGAGGTTGATGATTGTGGAAGAAAGTGATGGCTCGCTGACATTCAATCTGGGGTTGGGGAATTGGCTCTAATAAGGAGATTCTTCCCCCTCATCCCTCACCCCCTGGCCTTAGTATGATGAAAAAGTTTTCCCGATCTAAGGATGGGGTGTGTGTGTGTGTGTGTGTGTGTGTGTGTGTGTGTGTGTGCGTGCTAGCAAAGAGCTGAAAATGAAATATCTCAATCCATTGGGGAATGCCTACACAAACTGGGTGTGTGAATGTGGTTGAATATCTGTTGCATGAGGGTGGGGTGAATCAATTGATAATTCACCCTTCCCCCAATTGAAGTAACAAGATTCTACACCCAGATGCCTTGATTAGGTGAGAACATATCTCAGTCAAACCAGAGGTTTGTGTGAACAAGGTGGGACATTTCCATTGAAACAAGCAATGAAAAGAACAGGTTTCACCAGGTGGGACAGGAGGTCCTGTTTGGATGGGCTGAAGGAGCTCAGGCTCACCTGGCGGGTTTTGTATAGAACCAACGAGCTAGTTCATGCTGGGGCATTTTGGAAGCGTTCTGACCAAGCTGAGGAGGAGAAGCCTGGGGAGGGGAGGAGCTGAGGCTTCAGTCCTGGCCACCTTTCCTTTACCAGAGGGTCAGAGGACTTGGCAATTCTCACTCACATCCCTGAATAGTAGCTTGCGGGGGCTTCTACAATGGGAGCTAAGGACAAATTAGAAACACTGAAGAAAGGCCATGTCATAGGTCTACAAGGTGTCCAGCAGAAAAGCTGTACTGTGCCCAAGGGGAAGGACATGAGGACCCCAGGAAGGAGGGGAGAAAAGGACTTCTAGGAACAAGACCTGGTTATCCTTCTGCCCAGGGGCTCTCCCACTTTCCTCCAGACTCTATGTATTGGTGGGAGAATGTATCACCGACTAATTAGGGGATGTTTCATATCAGCTGCTCTTCCTAGGCCTCCCCTGGTATTAGGGATTACAGACAAGTTCTGCCATGCCTGCAACAAAAGCTGATTCATGCTCTTAATCCTCTCCAAATTGGAGAGAAGTCCCGAGGTTGGGATATCAGTGGGCTCCGGCCACTGTTGGGGTTCTGGGGAAACAGACACAAAAACACCATGGTCCCCACCATGGAGAAGCTGACACACATGTGTACACAAGCAGGTAAAGTCACTGAGAAACTGATGCAAAGTAAATGTGATTTCCAAAGGAAGAAAACGGAAATCAGGAAGTGTCGTGCAGGAGATGTGGCAGTGTGGGACAAGAACAACCCCCGCCCAAAATCAAATAAGCAGAGATATCTCCAAGTAGAGACAGGAGGGATTCATTTAATTATTTCTTCTTGCAAGAAGGGCAGTCTTCCTACTAGAGGCAGTCTAGTAGGAGAGGCAAAATACAAAAGGCAAAGCTTGGTTATGTACCCAAAAGACCACCCCTTCTCCCCTCCCCTGTTCCCGTTAATTAGGAACTGAGGTGCACAATCTTAACCGAAAAAATCTGCTGGTGTTTGCAAATGAAATGTCAGTAATGTCAAAAAGCAGAAAGTACTGTCTAGTGGACATGGAAACAGACAAAATATGTCATCAGTATTAGATACGAAAGCAGAAGATAAATGTTCTAACAATATCAATAGAGATATGAAAGCAGACAATATTCTACGAATCATGGGGATTTAGGACATGGTGGCCTACTCAGAGTTCCACAACAGGATTTCCAGTTTTATATTTGTACAGGTCAGATGGTGGTCAGTGGAAACAAGTCTGGGACATTTGGGCCTGTGGTTAAATTTTCAGGGTCTGTGCTTCCCCTCCCACACTTAGCTAAGCTTAGCAAAAACTTCAACTTATGACGGGGAAGTAAGACAAGGGTCCCAGGCGCCCAGCCCAGGTTACTGGATCTTTGGTACTTTATGACAATGCTGTTCAGATTTCTGGAGTGTTACCTGAGAAGTTTTCACTTTTATTCTAGAGGCAGGGGCCCTTGTGAGGGATGAGGGACTGGAAGGGCAGAGGGGTTTCTGCCTGAGAGGCAGGAAGAAAGCTTCTCCAAGCTTGGAGTGTCAGGGTGACATGAGCAGGGCTGGGCATTAGGAATGTCCATTGGCAGCGGTGAGTGTGTGTGGACAGACTGGAGGAGGAGAGGCCTCAGGAGAGCATTGCCAACATTCCTGGGCCCAAGGGAAGGGCACCTGGCCTCCAGTGGTGGACACAAGGGGCAATCCTCAGGCATTGATTAAGCCCCTCCTGGGTCCCAGAAACGAAAATGAAACAGAGCCCATGCCCTCCACGAACTGACATTTTCTATGCAAGTTGTGCTATGAACTCAGGTGGGCACGGGCCCCAAAAGGGACTGTGCCGGGCACTGCGGATGCAAACCCCCAATTTAAAAAGCCCAGCCCTCCAGGAGCTTACAACCTGCAGGGAGAGACAACAGGCAGACAACTAAGACAACTAATCACAAGAAGTAAGAGGCATCTCTGAAGCCGAGCCTGCCAAAGGTGAGGATGGAGCCGACAGTTAGTCAATCAGCAAGCCCTTTACCAAGCACCTCCTTTGCTCCAGGCCCTGCACCAAGAGACTGGAATGTAATAAAAGGCACCAGGCAGTTCCTGTGTGAGGCCATGGAAATGGAATTGGTGTTCAAGAGAGGCATTTAGCTGGAGTATGGAATGGCTGAGGGGAACTCAAGTGACACCTTTTCATTCTAAAATCTAAGTGTGTGTGCCTGTGTACATAAGTGTCTGCGTGTATATTTTAAATTACCCTCTTTAAAAGCCCCGGAGCAGAGTCCACGTGGAGAATAGGTCCCACAGGCATTGCTGGGCACTGAGTGCATGCCCCGACCTGTGCCAGGTGGAGCGGGGCCTCCTGGCAAGCCAAGGGATGACTTAAGGCCCGCAGACAACCAGCCCTGGAGCCAGAGCCCAGTGAAATGCTAACCAGCTCGGCTACCTCGGTGGCACTGAGGCTTCGCCTTGCCTTGACTTGTCCCGGCATCTCTGAGGCTGCTGCTGAGCAAAGGAAGAGCCTTCAGGGAGGAAGACTGGAGGCTGGGCCTGGCTCCTCCAAAGCCTGCATCATTGGCCCTGGAATCATCTCGGGAGCAATCCAAAGGGAAGGAGGCGAGGGTCAGAGCCTTGCATGGTCCTGCAGAGCCGGGCTTTGTTTATTCCCAGTCAAGAGGGGTCAGAGCCCTCAAATGCCTGTGTTGAAAAGGGGGTAGTCTGGAACACAGTATGGCAGAAACTGGGCATACAGCAGTATCTAACACCGTACACCAAATAAAGTCGAAATGGGTGCATGATCTAGGTATAAAGGCTGATGCTGTAAGAAATCTGGGAGAGCAAGGGATAGTTTGCTTGTAAGATCTATGGAGAAGGAAAGACTTTATGACAAAACAAGACTTAGAGAACATTCTAAAATGCAAAATGGATGATTTTGATTACATTAAATTGAAAAGTTTCTGTACAAATAAAGCTAATGTTACCAAAATTAAGAGGGAAGTGGGAAACTGGGAAAGAATTTTTACAGCCAGTGTCTCTGATAAAGGCCTCATTTCTAAAATATACAGAGAATTGTCAAATCTATAAGAATACAAGTCATTCCCCAATTGATAAATGGTCAAAGGATATGAGCAGGCACTTCTTAGAAGATGAAATTAAAGATCTCTATAAGCATATGAAAAAAATGTTCTAAATCACTATTGATTGGAAAAATGCAAATCAAAACAACTCTGAGGTCCCACATCTCATCAGTCACATTGGCTAAGATGACAAAACAGGAAAATGATAAATGCTGGAGAGGATGTGGAAAAATTGGAACACTAATGCATTGTTGGTGGAGTTGTGAACTGGTCCAACCATTCTGGAGAACAATCTGGAACTATGCCCAAAGGGCTATAAAGAAGTACATACCCTTTGACCCAGCAATACTTCACTTTTAGGATTATATCCCAAAGAAATCAGAGAAGTAGGAAATATTTATAGTGGCTCTTTTTGTGGTGGCAAAGAATTGGAAATTAAGGGGATGCCCATTAATTGGGGAATGGCAGAACAAGTTGTGGTACATGAATGTAATGGAATACTATTGTGCTATAAGAAATGAGGAGCAGACGGACTTAATAATAACCTGGAGAGGTTTATACAAACTGATGCTGAGTGAGAAGAGCAGAACCAGGAGAAATGTGTACACAATCACAGACACAATGTATGTGTGACAACCAGCTTTGACAGACTGGACTCTTCTCAGCAATGCAGGGTCATAAGTCAACTCCAAAAGACTCCTGATGGAGAGAGACGTCCACACCCAGAGAAGGAGCTGCAGAGTCTGAACGCAGACTGAAGCAAACTCCAGCTCTCTTGTTCTTGTTTGGTTTTGTTTCCTCTTTCCCCCGACCACTCCATCGGTTATAATCCTTTACAGCCTGACTAATATCTAATGTGAAGGAATTTGTAGATCCTGTATTCGAGTGCAGCCGCCATGGAGGGGGGAACAGGGAGGAGGAGAAAACTTGAAACTCCAGGGACTGTGGGACTGAATGTTGTAACTAAAAGTAAATAAAGAAAAAGGGATAGCTGGGAGGGTGAGACCACCCCCTCCTTTTCTTGAGGACCACACTTTTCACTGATTTGCAATAGGGAAGGAGCTGGCTCTGTGGGCAGACAGCTGGGCTGCAAATCCCCCCAGTGATGTCACTCCCTGCATGGCCTTGACCAAGTCATTTATCCCTGCTGGCCTCACTGTGCTCTTCTGTAAAATGGGGGATTGGGCAGATGACCTCTGAGGTCCTTTCTGGCTCCCAGGACAGTTCCTTCTGAACTTCTGACATGGCCTCCAGGTATGCCGGGCACTTTCCCCAGGCTCCATTGGCTTTCTCGGTATTAAGACCCTTCTCTTTCCACTCTACTAGATTCCAGTTGTGAAGCATCAATTAGGTTCTGTGCCCTGTTTAAATAAGAGTGGAGGGTGAGTGATTGTCCTTCTGAGCCTGGCATTTTCTAGGCTATCAGCCAAAGGTTGCTTTGGGGAGTCCATAAATCTCTGTGACAGGCCATCCTCAAGAGCTCTGGAGGCCCAGGAGCACGGAAGCAGAAAGGAGAATTGGGACAAAGCTTCAAGGTGGAGCATTGGCTCTGGGCCCCCTCAGGGCTGCTGTGGTTGAGAGCCCCTACCCTCTCTAGAGCTGCTATGATTGAGGGTGGGGGGTGACAACAAATCCTCCCCCACGGTCTGGGATTGTCACAGCCTCAAGCCCATCTCCTGCAAGGGCTGGGGACATTGCCAATTACATCCTTTCCTTGCCCCACGTTGGAGGCGACCTCTGCGGCTGTTCTACTAGTCTTGCCTTGGTGGTCCTGCCTGGCCATCCGTGGTCTAGCCTTGAGTGATGGATGAGCCAAAGCCGCCTGTTGTCAGCACTGAATCAGAAAGATTCCCATAAGCCCCACAGACAATCTGAACACCATCCAAGCCTGGGTATTCCATATGAAAAAAAACAGGAGGGAACTTTTCTGGTTTGATAAATGGTAACAAGGAGATTTTATCAGGCAGCCGCAGTCCTAGAGAAGCCCTCTATCCAGCGCCAGGCTGAAGGCTGCTTCTGCAAAGCTCCTACTGTTTATGAAGAATGGCTCCTTCTGCCCAGTGGAATATGTGATGTCAGTGCCACAGACTCCATTCTCAGCCACGTGGTGCAGTTTGGACCAGGGAACAACCACATTGGTCCCCACATGAGTCTGAGTCTTGGATCAGCCACGACCAGGGAGGAGCCCAGACTAACCATTGCTCATCCTGGGAAGCTCCTGTCTGGGCACATTCACCTTCCTTCCCCTTGATTGAGGGGAAGACTCCACAGCAGGGCTTTATAAAAGGACCAGCTCTAATTTGCGGTTTTCACTGAACTCCTATTATATATAAAACAAAATAAAGAAGAAAAAGTCTGCGTTCTGAAAGGGAGCAGCAGAGGTCCTTCTGCTCCATCCCAGTCTGTCTCCTCTCCCCCACTTCCGGCCTCTTATCTGCCTCTGGTCCTTAGGGGAATGGCCCCTCTGCATCCCACTGGGTGGAGGATGCCCTCAGACCCCAGGGTCCCAGCCATCCCATATTCATGGGACCCACTCCTAAGGGTGGCAGGGGGGGTGGGGGGGAAGGCTTTAACTCTTCAAGGGTTTTAAGCTCCAAAGATCTATGGTTCAAATCCTCCCTCTGCCCATCACCCCATCCTCACTGGTGGGACACTGAGCTCCAAATCCTCTGAAGAACATCACTTTATGCCAATGTGTTGAAAATATCCCTGCTAATTGGCCAAGAATGGCAATCCTGTTTTCCTGAACATGGGGATCATGGAATGGAGACTGGCCCATGCCCAGAATGTCCCTGCTGCAATTTGTTCCAACCCTACTGCCATGCCTAGCCCCCACCTGGGGGGCATTTGGGGGAGGGGTTGCTTCGGTGGTGCTAGAAGTGGGGGTACCCTCCAAAGGTCTTTGTGGTGAGGCCGTTCATCTCTCTTCAGCTGCTGTCTCGGGGAATCTCTGCTCTTGACTGCCTCCATGATGGGTCTGGTTAAAAACAATGGTGCCATGGACAGGGTGGCTAGGTGACACAGTGAATAGAGCACCGGCCCTGGAGTCAGGAGGACCTGAATTCAAATCCAGCCTCAGACACAACACAAAAACTAGCCGTGTGACCTTGGGCAAGTCACCTAACCCCAATTGCCCTTCAAAAAGCAAAAAAAAAAACAAAACAAAAAACAAAAAAATAATGGTGCCATTGGAAAGGCCTTGAGACTTTTCCCCTCTAAGGCTGACATTTGGCCCCATTGAAAGGCCTTAGGTCTACTTTGTCTTCTCTTGTTCTTTTGTTTTAGAAGGAAATTAATTTGGAGGCTGTGACTTGACCTTTCAAAGGGCCTTTGGGAAGGAGCCCAGGAGCCTCCCAATGTCTGAGATTCCAGGACTCTGAATCCATGCTGGGTCTTGTGGCCAAAACATGAATGTCCTGAGGGGTGAGGAATGACCTTTGGGTGGCTGAGACAATGAATAGAGGCAATTTTGTATGTGAATTGAGTGGGACCAGGGCAAAGTCCTCAACTTCTCTCCCCAGAGACTGAGGTAGGGGAAAAGGAAGGCTGTGTCTCTGGACTGTCAGGACAAAATGATAGTACTTTTATCCCTCTATCTCCAAAGTCATTACCCTCTGCTATTTGGCTGATGGATGCTAAGTGTTTAAATGTCACCAGTGGCTGGCAGGGGGATAGGGGTGAGACCACCACGAACTGCTCCAAGCTCCTCCAGGCAAACACTGAGCAGAGATGAGCCAGCCTTGTCCAAGGGAGGGAGGCTAGGGCACAGCTGCTGCAGTAGAGACCTCGGCCCCCCACCTTCTCAACACTCTAGGATATTCCTCTATCTCTTAACTTGAGGGCTACCCTGAGTTTTCTCCCTTCCTTCCAGCCGCTTGACAAGCTACGCCCCAGCCTCCTTTAACAGCAGTCTCTTAGCGGCTCTCCAGTTTTGTTTGGCTTGCCAATCTGCCTTTACAGGTGACTTACTGCTCTTCTTCCTCACCGTACCTCGCCTACTCCATTCCCCTTCAGAGCTTTTCTCCTTGTCCTTTCTCTCTCATCCTGTCCCTCATCTTGCGGCAGAGTTTGGCTCTGGAGACGCTTCTCCCTCAAATTCTCCATTTCTTCCGAATTTCTCCAAACCCAACTCCATCTCTAGTCTCCCTCACAGCCGCCTAACCACCTCCACCTTCTTCAGCCCAAGCCCTTCTCTTTGCTGCTCCTGCCAGAAAAGCAACACGGTCGGTCGATATTCTGCTCCCTTAGAAGTAAGGATGACGAGGCCACTTGTGTTTCTCACTGAAACGCTAATATTGTAAGTTCCAGGCTTCTCCCTAATACTCACATTTCTGTTGTGCTCTGAGTACTTTACACACACCTCTTTTGGCCTTTATAAAAAAAAGAACAACTTGTTGGTGTACAAGGTATTAGCATCCCCCCTTAACAAAGGAGGAAACAGGTTCAGACTCATCAATTTTCTACATGGCGAGCGTTCCGTTCCAGGCCGGGCTGAACCCACACTTTGGGATGGCAAATGTGTCTTTCCCCACTATATTGTCCCAATTCCTGAGGATTCCTTCTTCGACTTTATTATTCAAATATTAAAATAATAATGAACAAGTTATCACACCTGTGCCCTGGATCACTTTTAAAAAATATTCAGATGACGTTTCTAGCAGTTTGTATAGACTACTGAAATCTACTTCCCTTAAAGTTCTCTGCAAATCTGGCTCCAATATTGTTTTCAAGGTCATTTTTCATTAATCTCACCTAATAGAATGCCAGACAAATGTTATCTCCTATCCTAAATCTCCCATTGTATTTCAAAGGCCTCCATACACCCTCACCCCAGTATAGACATTTCTTTCCATTTCATCTTTCAGTTTTTGGAATTTATCAAATGTCCACTGAGCCCTCTGCTACTGAATTGTTGCTATTTCTGGATTTATAAATAGAGGGTTTCCCAAAGTTCTCAGTTACATTTTGATTTATTAAATCCCAACCTTGGGGACACACAAATCTTAGATTTCATCAAACAATTTTGTCTAAGATTTCCACCTCCCCTCTTCACTGAGATCTGCTGGGGTGGGGCATTTCATAAGATTAGAAGACCATCAGCTCAGAGCTGGGGTGAAGTTAAATGTTGTTCAGTCCAGGAGGGTCAAGACTCAAATAGAAACCATATGGAAGGTTCCCTGTGGACAGCATATTGACTTAGAAAACCACAAAAGCATTTATTTCTCCTTTTTTATTAATACATCACATTAAAACTGGATGTGAACTACACTTTCATCTGGTTTGGACCACACTTGGAATGTTGTGGGCCTCTGGCCTGTGTATGACACCTCTAGTCTAGTTCCCCTCTCCCGGGCCCCATTTGACATATGAAGTAATGAAGGCCTATTGGTTCAAGGTAGGGCCAGGATTCAAAGCCAGAACCTTTTTTACTGGGTTATCCAGCTTTCCTTGGAATCCTCTTTCTCTCTTCCAGACATCTGTCTCTGCCAGGCTTCCTTAGCCATGTGCCAATAACCTTTTTAGCTGAGTATCACTACTAAGGCGATGTAGCGACCACATATGTTGGTGTTGGCATGGATTGGTGAGAAGGCAAAGGGGAGAAGCTGATAGTGCAACTCAAGTCTTCAAGGATAAGGACTTGTCATTTTTGTCCTGAAATCCCCCAACATCCAGCAACTTGTCAGGGAGCATGAAGCATTTACCACGCATCAGGATCTGGGCTACACACTGGACTGTGTGCGGAGCGTGGTGCCAGCAACGCTTGGCATATATGGCTGCTCAATAAATGCAACTGAAGTTTGGGGCCAAAGAACAGCTTATAAGAAGACATCTTCCCCTCTCCCACTTCCTCCTTGGCAAAAATGGTGGGGCCACAGGTGTGGCACACTGCACATAATGGTGGTTTAAAAAAATAATTAATCAGTTTTGTTGAAATTTATTTCTTCTATTTTTTTTAAAGCGATTGGGGTTAAGTAACTTGCTCAAGGTTACACGGCCAGTCATTATTTATGGGTGGGTGCTCATTTTCTGAGGCTAGATTCGATCCCAGGTCATCCCAACTCCGAGGCCATTGCTCTTACTCACTGTGCCACCTAGCCGCCCCTATTTCTTCTTTCTAACTTTTTTTTTTCCTGTTGTTATGAGGGATGGCTTTCAATGAGTGGGAGGGATACAAGGGAAATTTAAGGGAGAGAAAAACAGAACACTGATTTTTTAAATTGCTTGTCCATTGACTGATGATAGAAGAGAAAGAAATCCAAAGTGGGAGAGGAGGTCAAAGGGAAAAGAAAAGCTGAGAATGGAAAGGCAGTTGGGAGATCTGGGGGAGGGGCAAGGTGCTACAGACACCACTCAGCAAATATTTTTATTCTAACTTTCTGACTCACTGGAATTTGGCACATTTTGAGTCCAGCCCGGTGAATGTTATATTACAGCACACATGAGCAGATCACGTCTAGCTGCTGGAATTCTATGTCCCTCAACACCACCTTGTTTTCTCACTAAACCAAAGTAAGAAGTATATCCTATGGATCACCCAGTAAGCCAGACTCTGAGCTAGGCAAGTACTCTAGTACAAGGATAAACTAATTCCCTGCCTGTGAGAAGTTATCATTACAATGCTAGAACCTTCATGCTTCTTCTCAAATTCACAGAAATTCCTCCCATGCCCACTGTCACTAAGGCACTACCCCTGGGCTGCAGAATTGCTAGTGACTGTTCTAGGATCACCAATATTTTAGATGTCACCAAATGAATTTTCCTAACAATGTCAGAGATGTAAAAGGTCCCCCTCCCCCGGAACAAACAAACGTACAAAGGAGACTGAGGGTGCTCCAAGCCACAGCCATAAAAATAAACGGGTTTTATTTGGTTTCTCTTTGCCAAGTTAGGGCTGCTCCTCCTGGCTCCGCCCCCTTAAGGTGTCACTCTCTTGTAGGTGATGTGAAGATGTTGAGTCATTGGCTGGGTGGTGGTTGCCATGGAGACCGTCTGCTCTAGCCTCCCTTCCGCATTCAGCCGGAACTTTCGCATGATCTGAATAAGAAAGAAAAAGTCATCATTTAGGAGTAAATGAATCAGCCTTATTTTTAAGCCCTTTGGAAGGGCTGCTTCCTCACCTCGGTCAACAGCTGTGCTCGCAAACGCAGAGGGTCAGAAACTGTGGATTCTTTCCCTGCTCATTCCCTGTCCCTTCCCTGTCACCTCCTTAGTCCCACTCCGGCTGCTGGAGCAGATGTCCAGTGGGATCTTGGGAAATCAACACCTCCAACCCCCAGCCAGCTTCTGCCCTCCATCCTGGAGCTGAGAATCTCCCAGCCACACTGAAGAGATAATACGTCTTCTCTTTTTTGGGGCAAATCCATCAGTATTTATTAATGGGAGATCTGGAAGCATGCCCAAATTGGAGGGAAGTTTCTGTCTGTCTCTCCCCTCTGCCCTAACTTTCCACCTTGCAAGACTCCTCAGAATCTACAGAAGGCAGGAGTCTTTCTGCGTTGTATCAACTATTCACACATTATTTCTGTAATTCTGAAAAAAAAAATTTTTTTTTTTTGCTTTTTGGAGGGCAATTGGGGTTAGGTAACTTGCCCAAGGTCACATGGCTAGATTTTTTTGTTTGTGTGTGTTAAGTGTCTGAGGCCAGATCCGAACTCAGGTCCTTCTGACTCCAGGGCCGGCGCTCTACTCACTGCACCACCTAGCCGCCCCAGTTCTGAAATGACCAACATCCTCTTTACAATCTAAACCTCACAGCACTAAAAAACTGTTAGTCTTTCCTATATTTCCTTTAACCTTCTACAGAAACAGAAAGGAGATAGAGAATTCTAAAATGTCAAAAGGGGCCATACAGCTACATCCTCCCCAATGGGGCAGCAGGAGGAGGGGCTGAAGCTCCCCAGGGGGCAGACCTCCCCAAGCTGATTCACAGAGCCCTGAGGTCAGCTGGCACAGGCTCTAAATGTTCAGCATTGGCCTTTAACTTGATTCAGAGCAGACTTTGTCCTGGTCCCTGCACAGCTGGTTTTTGTTACTCAATCACCTTTGCCCCTACACTGGGAGAGTCAGTGGGAGCAGGACATCCAGCCCCAAAGCCTCCCCATGTCTTAGTCTTTGGAGAGGGAGTGGGGCTCATATTTAAAATGCCACTGATCGCTGTGTGGAACAGAGAAAACTTTAAGGAATCTTAAAAAGTTTCCCAAATGGGGTCATGTTTGGGCACATTCCCCCTTTCTCACAATTAGGAAGTGAGACAGTGTTGGTGGCACATTTCTGTGCCTAGTTTTAGACATTCAAAGGCTTTCTACTCTTTTGAAAACAAACAGCTGAAAAAATATTTGTCCTTTGCTCATGGCACTGTTTACATGGCTACCTTAGGGCACTTTGCCTCTTAGTGCCAATCTTTCACATGATTAGAGAGCAAGGGGCTGGATGGACACACTCCTGGCACGGGGGCAAACCTGGGCTCTGGGAGGTCCTGCCACAGAACTCTAGTCCTGGCAGATGGGGCCTCGCTGGCTAGCCCTCAAGCTCAGGCCCGCTCCCAGCTGCTGCCTGCTGAGGCTTGGTTCAGAGCTCTGAAGGTGAGATGATGTCTCTAGAAAGAACCTCTGCTCCACACCAATGCCACCACAGAGCTTTTGGATGGACCTGAATCCCCAACCCACACTTAAGACTTTTCTACAATTCTGATGCTATTCTTTCAAATGGTGGAGCTTACTGGCTGTGTGACTCATCCTTCACCCTCTGGGCCTCAGTTCCCTCCTCTGTAGAATGTGGAGGGTGGACTGAAGACCCCCCAGCTCTCATTCCTATGATCTGCTGGCTGACTGATGGATGGATTATCCCCTAACAGGAAGCTTTATGCTTTGTCTCTGTTTTTATTTAAAATAGCAACCCAGCTTTAGCCAGCCCCTCTCAGGGAACACAAGGGCAGGGGCAAAGGCAGTGGGATGGCTCTACCTCTATACTGGGACAGCTATTTTCCAAATTCTGCTTTTTGTTCCCATTCCCCCCTCAACTATTTTCCTTTAAAAATTGTTTTATGCAACCCAGGGAGGTAATGATGGACAGAGAGCTTGTCCCTTGAAGGTCATAGGCAGCTCCCACAGGGCAGGATCAGTGGGGGGAGCTCCCCTGTCCGTCACTCTGGCCCCAACCTCCTCTCTGATGAGAGGCCTGAGGGGCTCAGTGAGGCCCCCATCTACCAACAGCCAGCCAGACACTGCCATAGAGCAATGCCTTGTAACTGGGTGTGCTAAGCCCTCCTGGGGGGAGTGGAAGGCATTTAATCCCTGAAAGAAAAGAATCAAACTCTCAAAGCAGAGGGAAAACAAAACATAAATAAAAAAACAACCTAAAATAACCAGGGAAGATGATAAAGTTCTGGGCCAGCCCCCTCCCCAATGCAAGCTGCTATTAGCAGAACATCTATATGTCCTACAAAGAGTCAGGATGGGTTTGGCACATTTACTTTTTTCTTGGGGGAAAAGGGGAAAGAGGGAAGACTATGTAGATGAAAACCCAAGGAGGGCCTTTGTTCCATTCCCAGGACCTACTGACACATTGAAACTTGACCCCCCCACCCCCAGCTCAGATGGTGAAGCCTTCACCCCACACCTGCAATGGCTGCACTACATCTTTCTCCACTGGATCATTTAAGGACTCTCTGGAGTCTACAGTCCTTAAGACACAAGAGGACCCCCTAGCCTTGAACAGAAAGCAAAGGGCCTCAGTTTAAATGGGGGAGGGGAAGAAGAGAGGCTTCCATATGCTGTCCTTCTACACTGTTGAGAGCTAACATTCTAGGCGTCACTGGTCCAGCCTCAGGGGGATTAGAGGGAGGGGTTTGAGACAGGGTTCAAATCCAGAGGGACAAGTGAATGATGCTGCCTGGTCTCATATGGCTCCCTTGTGGCTCATTCCTCAACCTTCCAAAACAAGATGTAGTTCACGGCCAGCATCTGGAAGGTCTACACTAGCCAAGCCCAACAGCACTGGGGCGTGTGCTGGCACAGGTCTGAAGAGCTGCTTAGTGAAAGGGTCCTGAAGGCTCTTTAGGGAAGAAGAAGGGGCCCCTCACTGGGTCACTAAGATAAGGGGCTCTGGAGGACCCTTCCCCTTCAGAGACTCCACCTCACAGCCCAGAGAAGACAATGCAGCTGCTCTTCATGCTTCTCTATCATTTCATACCAGTCAAAAGGATGGATTCCTTCTCCCTTGGACTTTCTAGTTCCTCCAATTTTCACTGGGCATTCTTCTGGCTAACACTGATCAGGGTCCTCCTCCTCTCCAGAGGACAATGCCAAGTCATGGCAGACTGCAGTCTCCTATCACATCACAGAAATGATCCATTTGGGGCTTTGAAAGTGTGTCTGCTGCCCTGGACCCCCTCAGGTCTCACCTATGTGGTGAGCACAGTGACTGAAAAGGTTAAAGAATCTACAGGATAAAAGGGGCAAACACTCAGCTGACCTAAAATCTCCTCCTGCCTAGAAGAGTGAGCTAGTGAAGGCTTCTGGAAGGAGGGGCCTTTTCCCACTTAACTGGACCCTTCTGAGGCTTGTCATGCCTGCGACGCCCCAGAGAAGCCAACCCTGCTGGGGCCATGATCGCCAGGAGTCAGCTGAAATGGCCTGAACGTCAAGAGAGAAGTCTGCTGAAGGGGCGGGGTTGGATAAGGGTTCTTGTTTGGTCCGACTTGTGGCCTTCCCTCTAAATGAGAGGACTTCCATCTCCTTACAAAAGTCAAGGCGAGGCCCTAGCAGGAAAGGCTCCACAGTGCACATCTTCACCCTTTACCATCTTCTCCAGGTTGTTGGGTTTTGTTGGGGGAGGTCTGGGAGGAGAGGAAGAGGCTAAGCAGTGGTGGGCAGACTTTATTTCAGGGCTGCCCAGAAAGTCAATAGAGTGAAGGCTCTACTGTTTTAACAAGCTACCGAGGAAACTGGGCTTTTCCCAGCACACTGCGGATCAAAGGGAAGGGAGGCTGACCCCCCCTAGGTGGTGAGTCATAATCCAACCGGACAAGGAAGAGTCCCAAAGCCCCAGGGACATCAGTGCAGTGTTGTAGGGCATGCCCAATCACAAGGTGGCTGAGATCCAGAAAAGAGCTAGGGGAAGCCCCGGGGAGAGTCCTCAGGCTAGCTGCGGAACAAGCAGCTTGAATCTGGCCTCATCACCACATGCAGCCACCTCGGAAAAAACCTTCTCTGCTCCTTTTGCTGCTCCAGGGGCCTGCACTTTATATGTTCCCAGTCCCTCCCACATGGATCCACGCATACCTCCCATTTCCTCCTTGCCCCAGGAGCAGATAAATTCCAGGACAACTGAGATGGAGTCCTTTTCTAATGACCGTGTCTGTGGCTGAACATGCTCAGCACAGGACTGTATGAGTGAAGGACAAAGGGCAGTTTGGGGGGTACAAGTAAGGGCAGGGAGGAAGGTAAAGAAATCAGCCTGGCAGGATATGAGAGGAGCCCAAGACACACTGGGCCGCACGGGTTGGCATGCACTCTTGTGTGCAGATGATACTGACAGGAGCTGCTTGTAAGGGCCAGGGAGGGCACTCACTGGGTGTTTATTCCCTCCACCCCCTCGTACAGTGGGAATAAGGTGGGCCTTAATGTCAGGAGGCCTTGGCCTGAATCTTGCCCCAGAGACTGACTAGCTAGGTAACAACAAATAAGTCCCTAGACCTTGTGGAACCTTTTGTTTCCTTCTCTGTCCAAGAGGGTGAGCACCACCTTCCTCCTAGGGCTGAGTGCCCTGAAAACTCTACTGGAAAGTGAGCTACACTTGTGCTCATGCCCAGGGCTGAGGAGCACCGGGGAAAATTCACTGCTTTCTCCTCCATGGGATCCAGCTGCACCCAAAGCCTCCTCAAAGTCCTGGGGTGGCTTTCTTCTCTCAGCAGGGAGATGCAGTGAGCTGGCCCACAAGATGCCAGGCACAGCCTGGCATCGTGACTCTGAGTCACTTAGCTGTGACCCAGAGCCCTGAGGAGTGAAGGTGATGAAGCCATCAGGCCTCCCAGAGGAACAGCAGCGCACATGCACTAGGCTACCAGGACCAGAGGGGCAGCAGTGTCTGAACCTGCTCCGCTTGGAGGGACCACATACCAGGCCCTTCTGGGAGGTTTACAGGAATCTGTGGGGCAAACCAGCCAGTGAACCTGCCGGCCTTCCATGACAGCTGTGATGGCAGGCTCATTATCGGGGGGCAGCTATGTGGGTCAGTGGATGGAGTGCCGGGGGGGGCTGGAGTCAGGAGGTTGTCTGGTGGTTCTTTAGTCAGACTGGACTCTCCCTGACCCCACTGGGATTTTCTTGGCAGAGACACTGGAGGGGTTTGACATTTCCTTCTCCAGCTCATTCGACAGATGAACAAACTGAGGCACATAGTTAAGTGACTTGTCCAAAGTCACACAGATAGTAAGTATCTGAGGCTAGATTTGAACTCAGATCTTCCTGACTCCAGCTCCAGTGCTCTATTCAGTCTGCCACCTATTACCCCTGGAGTCAGGAAGACCTGAGTTCAAATCTGGTCTTGAACACTTGAGCAGCTGTGTGACCCTGGGTGAATCACTTAACCTGTTTGTCTTATATATATTTCTATTCCCTTCAACTATTTTCATACTGAGAAAGGTTTCATCAGTTACAATTATCGTTTTTCCATGTAGGAATGTAAATAGTTCAACTTTGATAAGTTCCTTCTAATTTCTTTTCCCTGTTTACCTTCTCATGCTTCTCTTGCTGGAGAAGGAAATGGCAAACCACCCCAGGACTTTGCCAAGAAAACCCCATGAACAGTGTACTGTGGTCCAGGGGATCATAAAGCGCTGGACACGGATAAGTGGCCCCACAAAAACAACAGAGGTGTGAAGGTATGAGGGGATGCCCAGCGGCAGGCAGACCACACAGCCCCAAGGAGGTGTGGGGCAAGGTCTGTGCTCTGGGCCAGTATGGCCCACCTCCCAGCCTGCCTTTCCTCATGCAGATGAAAGTTTCCAACAGAGATTGTAAATGAAGATTGGGGTCAAGATGGTGGAGTAGGAATAGGACTTCTGTGTGGCTCCAGCTTCCACCTTCCCCAATTCATATAAAAGGGGACTCTGAACAAACTTTGGAGCTACAGAATCCACAAAATGACACAGAGAAGCTAACCTCTCGCTGAGGGCAGCCCCGCAGCCCAGCAGGGAGTGGCCAGCACAGGGCTCTGGGAGCCCAGCCCAGGCCCCTGCGAGCTGGAGGTTTTAGCCCCAGGGCAGCCTGACCAAACACCAGCTGGAGGGACTTCAGAACACCAGCAGCTGTGGCATTTCCAGAATTATCAACATAGATGCAAAGGACAAAGTGAGAGGTCAGTGCAGTGTGGACTTTGGGACCAGTAGTTGGGAGAGCATTGGCTTTTGCCCCCGGGGTGAGAAGCCACTGAGACCCATGGCGCCAGCATCTTCAGCTCCTGGCCTACAGACTGTAGGGGAACCAAGCGACCAGTCTGAGGGGTAATTGCTCTTACTTTAACCTTCTTGGATCTGGATTGTGGTCTAGGGTGGAGGTGCTGGGGTGTATGACCAGCTTGCCAGAGCATGTGGAGGCTTTAGAGAGGGCACCCAACTAATACCTCTGGCAGCTGAGAAAACCCCAGCGTTTGGGAAGGAAGCTCCCCTGGCTGGTGGCAAAAATTCCAAAAGTCAAGTAATTGAGTGGCAACATGACCAGGCAAAGGAAGCAAAACAAACAGAAGAAGCCAACATTAGACTCTTATTTTGGGGACAAAAAAGGATCGAAGAATGGAACAGGAGGAAGACAGAGAAGTCAGAACTCCCGCACCAATAGCTTCAAAGGAAAATACGAGCTGGTTACAGGCCATAGAGGACCTTAAGAAGCAGATAAGAGAAGTGGAGGAAAAATTGGGAAGAGAAATTAAAATGATGCAAGAAAATTATGAAATGAGAGTCAACAGCCTGACTGAGGAAAATAACACCTTAAAAAATGACTAACTCAAATGGCAAAAGAGGCTCAAAAAGGCAATGAGGAGAGGAATGCCTTAAAAAGCTGAATTTGACAGATGGAAAAAGAATCTCAAAAGCTCACTGAGGAGAATCTTTCCTTTGGATTTAGAATGGAGCAAAGGGAAGTTAGTGACTTTATGAGAAATCAAGATGCTGTTAAACAGATCCAAACAAATGAAAGAATAGAAGGCAATGTGAAATATCTCATGAGAAAAACCACTGATCTGAAAATAGATCCAGGAGAGATAATTTAAAAATTATTGGACTATCTGAAAGCCATGATCAAAGAAAGAACCTAGAAATCATCCTCCAAGAAATTCTCAAGGAAAATTGCCCTGACATTTTAGAACCAGAGGGCAAAATAGAGGTTGAAAGAATCCACAAATCACCTCCTGAAAAAGATCCCAAAAAGAAAACTCCTAGGAATATTACAGCCAGGTTCCAAAATTCCCAGATCAAGGAGAGAATATTACAAGCAGCCAGGAAGAAACAATTTGAATACTGTGGAAACACAATCAGGATAACACAGGATCTGGCAGCTTCTACACTGAGGGATCAAAGGGCATGGAATATGATATTAAAACCAAGAATCACCTACCCAGCAAAACTGAGTATTTTGTTTCAGGGGAAAATATGGTAATTCAGTGGAATAGAGGACTTTCAAGCATCTTTGATGAAAAAACCAGAGTTGAATAGAAAATTTGACATTCAGATACAAGAAGCAAGAGAAGCCTGAGAAGGTAAACGAAATCATAAGGAACTTATCAAAGTTGAACTATTTACATTCCTACATGGAAGAATGATAATTGTAAATGATGAAACTTTTCTCAGTATGAAAATAGTTGAAGGGAATAGAAATACACACACACACACACACACACACACACTATTATTAATACTTAAAAAAAAAAAGACAGGAAGAGCCACGCTCCTCTCCTTGCTGGGGGAGCTGCTTTCATGGCCTGTTTCTATCACCTAGAGATGGGCTGGCAGCCCACCTCATGAGTCTAAGCCAAGGAACAAGTCTCCATCTCCAGGGCCTGTGATATCCTCCCACTCAGTAAGTCCACTGAATCAGGGAGTTCCTGCCCGCCCTCAACTGCTCCAGGCTCAGGATGACATCAGGGACTGACTCTCAATGGCAGCAGCCCCAGGTACCTCCAAGCTGGGGGCGCCTGGGGCTGAGACCCAAGAGACGGAGGCGGCAGCTTCAGAAAAGGAAGACTGGGCTGGAGGAGAATCAGGAGGCAGATGGCAACAGTCTGACTGGCCAGACAGAGCAGAGATGCCAAGTGAGAGACACTGGCTCCAAGTCATTATGAGTGGGCCCTTGGCCGGTCTGAAAAGATCCCAAGGTAGCCATGAAGGCAGATGCTCTGGGGACAGGGAGGGTGGGGGCTTGAAAACAATACAGAAGCCGCGCTTAGCAATCGGCCTCTTCCTAGGAAGTGCACAAATAGGTAAGCAAGCCCAGCATGACCACCCACGGCCACAGACCCCCATGGGGTCATCTGACTTCAAAAGCACAAGGACAGGAGCTTTTGTCCACTGGCAGGGACCATCACTTTGCCTAGACCTGCTTGGTGCAGATAGAGCAGAGAGAGCCCAGCACTACACTGAGGTGTGAACCACTGCACTGTGCTTGAGGACATGTGCAGGGACAGGCCCATGACTGTGTCCAGAACCCTCGAGGGGAGGGGCGCAGGGAAGGAATGGATCCACCTGCCCCCAGCCTGCCACAGGCATGAAGCTGATGTAGACAGAACTCCAGGGCAGCTTCTGGCAGCCCCATCAGGGAGAGGCAGAGGTCCCAGCTTCTCCCCTGTGCTTCCTCTCTTCCTCTTCTGGGGTGGGAGGGCCTGGGAAACCTGACTGACCACAGCCCCAGCTTGCTTTTAATAGCTCCTTAGGCCTAATGCTCATTTTAATCTTGTTAACAAACAACATTCTCTCTAAGAGATCCCTCCAGCAACAAAGAGAGGCAGGATTCTGAGGCCTCCAAAGCAACTCTCCCCTTGGCCAACTATGCTGCTGATGCTAACCTAAATGAAAAAGGTGGGCGGAACCAAGAGAAGCCAGGAACCAGTTCCACGAAGGCCTCCCTCTGGAGGCAGCAGAAGCCAAAACAAGAACCAAGAAAACCTGCTAAGGAGAAGGAGAGCCAATGTGGTTGTGGCCTGGAGAAGGCAGGCCTGGTGGGGCTGGTGCAGCCTAGGGGCACAGGCCAGAGGAAGCTGAGGCCAGTGCTGAGCCAGCAGGAAGGGGCTTTGTGGGTGAGCCTGGGAGCAAAGTGGGACAGGTTAACTGCCTGGTAGCCAGCCTCCTTCTGGGTAGGAGGCCTTCACCTGCATGGATAACTGTTGCCTCTTGGGATACTGACCCCACAACCCACGAAATACACGGAACCAAGAACAAGGGGAAAACATAACAAAAACAAACCTAGAGGTAAGAAATGAACTCAGGAGGCAAAAGGAAATTTCTCTTGATTTCTATATAAAAAAAGTTTTGCCATATTAAAAAAAAACCAAAGGACAAAACTACTACAGAATTATAAGCTGAAACACCACCAGAAAAGATATAAGTTGAACCTAAATAAAATCAAATGGAAAATCAAACGGATGGTTATCACATTAAAGCAGCAATTTCCAAGTTCTATGTGTTCTGACTTGTCAGGCAGCCAGACCAGTAGGGTCCACGGCCCCTTGGGCAGCCAGGCTGGTGAGACCCACGGCCCCTTGGGCAGCCAGGCTGGTGGGGCCCACGGCCCTGCCTGCTTGACCCTGGGGCACTTCACTTAACTTCTGCCTGCCTCAGCTTCCTCAACTCTAAAATGGGGATAATAATAGAATCCACCTCCCAAGCTTGTTGAGGGGATTAAATGAGATAAAGTTCTCAGGAAAATGTTGTTAAATGGATAAAATCACAAGATTATAACAAGAAGCCAGTTTTACTGAGTTTCCAAAACACTAAAAATAGTAAGTGCATGGACCCCAGGTTAGGAGCAGCTGCACCAAAAGGATGAATAAGTCTACAGCTCAGAAAAGCAATCACGGGAGCAGAGGCTGAGACAGCTCCCAGCTTCATCACAGGGTCAGGACCCAGGCCTGCTGTGGGCCCAGCCCCTCCTTTCACAGACAAGGAAACTGGCCTGAGGCTGGAGTAGAACCCAGGGCTACCCACCCCCAAGTGCCTCCTGAAAATCAAACTAGCCCAAGACACAAAGACGAGAGAAGATAAAGCAACGTCCTTCACCCAGTGGGGACCCCAGAGCACATTCTGCCTGATTTGAAGAGATGAGAGAAATTTCCCGTATCTCTAGGTGACCAAAGAATCCACAGTACACTGGCGTGGGAAGATCCCCCAGTCAAAGCTCTTCATGGACTTGCTCCCTCTGACCCTCTGCCACAGAGCGGGCCTGGGTCCCACACTCTATGGTCACTTGTGCCTCCTCAGTCCACATTCTGGGTCCCTCAGTTATAAGCTCCTTGGGGCCTGTGTCTCATCTAGTCTTTTATCTCTCCTCGGGTAGATACTGCCTGCCTATTAACACATTTGTTGGATTAAATAACTGACAAGTGAACATGGATTTTCGAAGAAAGACTTTTCTTTTCTTTCAAATCAGGCTAAAAATTCAGGCATCACAATATTTTACATAAAATGCCACTAAAATGAAAAGAAATGTCCTCTGAAATGTCTCAGGGCAGTGTGAAAGCTTAACCCAAAGGTTCCCAATGGGGGAGTGAAACCTCCTATTAGGCTGAAGTCTTTTCCAACATGAGGCACAAGGGGAAAACTTCCTTAAATGCATTAAGGAGCACACATTTTGATCAGACTGAATGAAGGCTTTGCAGACAGCGAGGGGCTGCCCCAGAGCACAGAGTGCTGAACTGGAGGCAGGAAGGCCCACTTTGGGAACCTCTGCACCAATCCATGCCTCTAGTACAGAGGTCAGGCTTGGGTCTAGCACCTAGTGCCTAGATTTTAGCCAGCTCCAAGCCGGAGGCTCCAAGGTTTACAGGACGGCTTCCAAGCTTTGAAGTGTCCACCTTGGAATATTTATTCACGTAAGATTGCGAAAGAACAAACATAAAGAAGTGACTGGAGCCCAGGCTTAGGCTTGCTAAGGCAGAACGTGGTCTTAAGCTGCCATGACCTAACATCTTCAAGGGGCATGGAGAAGGGGGTAAGGTTGGCCAGCCGCCATCACCAACCCAGCTCTCAGGCTGAAGGTGGACATGCTCCTCCTCTCTAGCCGTATAATCCAGCTCACCTCAGTCTCTCTGAGTCTGTTTCTTCATTTGTAAAATTAAATGATCAGTTTGGAATTTGGAATCTGGAAAAACCTCCATTTTGTGCATGCCTGCATGATCTGCAGCCAAAAGGAAGGGGGACATAAGGTGGGTGAACCACTCCCTAATATCTCTGGGTCACTGGCTCCTTGGAAGTCGATGACTCTTCCTCATCTCATGAGGAAAGTCCCTCAGCAGCTGCAACAACAACCGTGTCAAGGACTTATTATGTGCCAGGTACAATTCTAAATGCTGGGGACACAGAGCAGAGCAGAAACATGGCTGGTCCCTGCCATGAAGGAGCTCCTACATGGAAGACAATCTCAGAGGGAAGGTGCCAGTGACGGGGATCAAGGGGGGCCTGGAAAGACTCTGGAGAAGGTGGCATTGGAGCTGAGTCTTAAAGGAAATCAGGGAAGCCAGGAGGTGGAGAGAAAGGAGAGTACTACAGGCAACAGAATAGGGGCTCTCACTGAGTGGACCAGCCCTCCACCAGCAAGGGTAGTCAAAGAAAAGAAAAGAAATGGTTATACCTCTCCATACTATCACCTGCTACTGCCTAGAAAGCATGTGTGCGTGCACGCACATGCGCATGCACACACACACACACACACACACACACACACACACACACTCTCTCTCTCTCTCTCTCTCTCTCTCTCTCTCTCTCTCTCTCTCTCACTCAGAGGCACCAAGGAAGGAGAGAAGCTTCTACCAATCCTCAATAAGGATCTCTGCCTTTTCTGAAACAGCCCTGAAGCCTCAGATGAGAGCTTCATGCCAGCCTGAAGCAGAAAGTGGGGAAGACTACTGCTGCCATTAAGCAGCCTACCCAGTGAGAGGGGAAGTGCAGCCTAGCTTAGCTGTAGAGCAGGCTAGCCAAGTCCAGGTGAGACTCTATACACTAGAACGGGGCAGTCAGGCAGCAAAGTGACTCAGCCCAGTAGCAACCTGGAAGGAGGCTTGGGAGTCCCAGAGAATGAAGGGCCATTCCAGAGCTGTGAGCTGCCATGGCCAGATGTGCTCCCTACACATGGACCTCACCATCTCTGTGCTTTCAGGTTGTGCCCATTCCTCCTCCATGAACCCTGGGTATATGGTGGAGGTGCGTACCCAGGATTTAAAGGAGGAATGTTTTGAAACTTTTAAGAAAATGCCTTTGTTAAGCACTGAGCCTACTGGCTGGATGTTAATGGGGAGCACACTGGTAGGGGCTCAAGAGCCACAACGTTAGGAGTGTGGCTCCCCACAAGGCTTACTCCTAGTACAGGAGATAGCAGTTGCCCCTCTGGGAGACAGGAAACTCCAAGTGGGTGTTCAAGGTGGAGGGGGTGAAGGAGGGGACTACACAGGCACAGGTCTGATCAAAAATGTTCAAACCTGGGAAAGTCACTTAACCTCTGCCTGCTACAGCCTCCTCAACTGTAAATGAAGATAATAACAGCCTCCAGGGCTGTTGTGTAGGGACCACACAAGGTAGGCACCACATAAATGCCAAATCGAGGCCAGAGCAAGGGTCATGGGAGGGGCCTCAAGGGCCAGAGCAAGGGTCATGGGAGGGGCCTCAAGGGCTCTACATGAAACCTATTCAGCCGTCAAATTCTGTCTCCACGTGGTTCAAAAACAAGATTTTGTCTACACTACAAAGGTTTCAGAGAACAGGGTGACTGATCATCTAGCACCTTCCAGACAGTGGGCATTGAAAATTTCAGGTCAGGCGAGAACACTGAGTTAAATATAAGAAGATGAAATTTTATAGTAACTGAAAGTTTTAAGAATAAAATGAGGGGCGGCTAGGTGGCGCAGTGAATAGAGCGCCGGCCCTGGAATCAGAAGGACCTGAGTTTGGAGCCGGCCTCCGACACTTAATCCGCACAAACAAAAACCTAGCCGTGTGACCTTGGGCAAGTTACTTAACCCCAATTGGCCTAACGGGGCGGCTAGGTGGCGCAGTGAGTAAGAGCGCCGGCCTCGGAGTTTGGATGACCCGAGATCAGATCCGGCCTCAGAAAATGAGCACCCACGTATAAATCAAATGACTAGCCGTGTAACCTTGGGCAAGTTACTTAACCCCAATTGCTTTAAAAAAAAAAAAGAATAAAATGAAAAGGGATTGGTCTAGAAAAATTAATAGTAATAAATGCAATTCTATACTCAAAGTTCAATAGTTAACTTCAGTAGTACAAGATTGGGAGTGTGACTAGGTAAGAAAGAGAAGGGCAGGGGGAGAGAGAGAAGGGGGGAGAGAGAGAGAGAGAGAGAGAGAGAGAGAGAGAGAGAGAGAGAGAATATGCTCAGGATGAGCCAACAATACAACATGGCGGCCCAAGAAGGTGATGACCACCTTGGTCTACCTTAGAAAAGGCAGAGTCCCCAGGACTTGGGAGGCAAGAGCTGCCTTGGCCAACCCAAGGACCCTCTGCCTTCCTTAAAGAGCTCACAGCAGCCAGGGGCAGTCAGGGGTGGAGTTCTGGCCAGACAGCAGGGAGGTGGTGATAATGATGCCAAAAGAAGGGGAAATGATCCATTTCACCAATGGCAAGAAAGGGCAGCAGGGAGCTCCAAGGAGGCACTCCTGGGTTAAATCTCATATGGATTAAAAAAACCCAAACTCCATGTGAAATTCATTTGCATATCCATTTCCTTTTTCCTTCTCTACACATAGAAATGTTTATGTTTGCTGTCTGCCAAATATAAATAAAAGAATTTTTAAAAAGACAGATTTTTCAGTGAGCCTGAGCATAGCCCACCAGCGGGGCCAGGACCAAAGAGCAAAGACAAAGAAAAGCCCCAGGGGCAGTGCGGTGGTACAGGAGATAGAGTACTAGCTGTGGAGTCAGGAGGACCTGAGTTCAAATGCGGCCTCAGATACTTGACATTTACTAGGTGTGTGACCCTGGACAAATCACATAACCCTGGTTGCCTTGTGTAAAAAAACAAAAAACAAAACCCAAACCAAAGAAAGGCCCCAAGTGACACAAAATACTGGAGGTAAAAATCAAACCAGAGTTCAAGGACATGTCCCTGCCCAGGAGAATGGCTGCTCACCACGCTCATCATCATGCATAAACAGCAGTGAACATGCAGGATGTATCTGAACAGATGCACAGTGAACCAAGAAGAACCAGGAGTGAAAGAGGAATGGCACAAAGAGGCTGCTGAGTCCCTCCTCCTGGGGGGCACAATGTCGTCCTTTAGTGGGGCAGTTTTCCTTAACAGCTTTTGTTGTTACTGCCAAGCAGGGTCCCTGATAAGGAGAGGAACCAAAGCCGACCATAAAACTCAAAAATTTGGCATTAAGCTCTTTGAAGACAATGCCTTGCAGAAGTGTCTGTGAAGGAAGAAGAAAGAAAACACAGGTGCTGGGGGTGGGGGACGACTCGGATCTCTCCAGACCAGCTGGAAAGAGGCAGGAGTCACTTGGGGGGCACAGGCAGGTGTAGGCATGCTGAATCATAGCAGGCAGGGCAATAGGCAGGTAGGCGCAGCCTGTTTTAAGGCAACTTGGAAAAACAGAATTGAGTCCACTCTCTCTGTACCTTGGAAACAGTATTAAGAGCTATGTAGAGACGATGAACAGACTGGCTCCCCCCATCCTCAGGGAAGAACATTTGTTCGGGGGATAGGCTGTCGTGGCAGTGGGACAAGTGGGCAACCTGCCCGGTCTCTCTTTTGGACAAAGGGCAGCAAGGGACAGGCAAGATCATTTTTGAGTGAGGAAAGGCAAAGCGGTTACCAGAGACTGCCTATAGATGGGCAGGCAAACCCAGCTAGGTCTATGCAAGTCAGACACAGGAAAATGACCATAGGGGGCAGTGAATGACAAAGGGACCATGTCATCAGTGGAGTCCCATTTCTGGAGTCAAGGGCAGGTTGTTGGGTACCTGGTGGGCTGGCTAGGCTAACAAAGGGGATGGGGGAACTGGGTAGAGAAGCAGGACCCGGGAACTCCTTGGGTCTTGGGTGCACATAGGACAGCCAGGGCTATAACTCTGCGCCCAGGATGGGGCTGAGTTCGGTGGACCCAGGCCCACAGGAAGACTGGGGAAGGAGTGGGGCCATGTTACAGCATGCCAGAGGCCTGTGGATACGGGCATGAAGCATATCGACTGGGGCAGTCCCACATAGGAGACCTTGGGGCGGGTAGGGGCTTCAATGGAGCCAGGTCTGGGAAACAGTAGAATAGACATGGTAACTGAACCACTCACAAAGACAGAGAAGAAAGGAAGGTCCAGGGCACAGCCTGTGCTGCCAAAGATGGGCAATGAGGAGGCCCAAGTGTCTAGGGAGGAGGAAAGCCAAGGAGATGGGTACTAGGACAGTCAAGAGAAAGAGAATACCCAGAAAGGGGAGAAAGCCATAGAGCAAGACCGGGGAGGAAAGTGATGAATCCATCCCATAGCTGGGAGCTCCTAGTCAGTGCCATTCTGGTCTAGCAGTGGAAATGAATGGGGGGCTACAAAGGGGGCTGCTGGTGAAAGACAGAGGCAGTCAGTGGAAAAGCTCTTCCTAAGAACTTGATAGCGATAAGAGTCTGATCCCTGTGTGTTTGCAGGTGGCAGATCAGGACCCAAAAGATAAGAAGAGGCTGAGGATGCCGGAAATCACAAGCGGGACCCATGAGCGGGGCATGCGGGGCACGGCACTCTTTCCTAGACATAGCATTCATTTCATCTTAACGTCTCAGTTTCCCCAGCAGTAAAATGGAGATACTAACATTTATCCACCTACAGTGAAAATCAAAGGGGAGAACAAAGAAACATCCTTCTAAACTACAAAGGGGGACCCACGGGAGCTGGCTGAGCTAAGCCCTTGACTGTGTCTGTGGGACTATGTGCGCAGACCCCTTCCTGCGCAGAGCGAAAGCAGGGCCTTCTAGAGGCCCAGCGTGCAGCCTCAATGAGGAGGACGTCCAGTCTGTGTGGAAGGGCCCAAAGGAATGGAGAGAATGACCACTGACTGACCAGAAGGAAAAGGAAGGCCCTTCCTGGCCAGGTGTCCAGCAGGACAAACTTGAAGCCTGGCTTAGAAATTGTGGAGAGCTTCTGCCAAGATGTACCTCCTAGATGGTGGTTCTCTTGTCAGGGACTGTGCTGAGAGCTGGGGATACATAGGCCAAAAGACAAGAACCAAACGGTCTCTACCCTCGAGGACCTCCGGGTCTAACCTGAGTCTGGAAGGGCAGGGTGGGCAAGGGAGCTCTGCCAATCCAGCTCTACAACACTCCTTGGCTCCTCAAGCTTCTTCAGGGGACTCCCACAGAGAAAGGCCTCCTCCCAGAAGCAGCTCTGCCTCCTCCCCTGCTCCTCCTTGAAGAGCCAGGAGAGAAGAATGCCCTTGTATGGGCTCAGTCACTGGGGCCTGCACTGCCAGACACCCACAGAAACACTTGGCTCGGCTGAGTCACAGGGAACAGCTGCCAGGCCCAGACCTCTCCAGCTGGGAATATCCCTCTTCTCACAGGGGGAGGAAATATTTATTCCTTCTGCCACTTTGAGAAGTCATGGGAGGTAGAAACTGAAAACTCTGGAATGTTAATGCCCAAGAGGGTCCCAAAGGAGGGATCCCAGCAGGCTCTGCAGAGGTGGGGAACTCCAGGCGCAACATGTGGCAGAGGCCATGAGCTGATTAGCTCAGCTGCCCTGAAGCTATGACAGAGCTGGTAAAGAAGTCTGGTAAAGACAGAACAAAACAAAGATGAAGGGGGTCTCGGGAGAGGCCAAAGAGAGTCCGAACTTTCCCCTACAAGCTCTGTAGGAACCTCCCTCAAATAGAACATCAGTTTCTCAAAGCCCTTGTCTCCTTGGACATGTCCACAAATCACGCCTTAAGAAAGAAGCCCAGACCAGCCGAGGCGCACTCAGCCACGTCCTGGCTTTCAGAATTGCCTCCTGCACCGCCAGCACTGTCCAGAAGTCTAGGTCTCTGTGGCATCCATCGTTCCCTGCTGCCTCTTGGGAGCAGGCAGCTGGCCCTGGCTTTTGGACTGTCTGGACCTGTCCCCTAAGCTGGAGAAGCCTTAAGGCCCAGCCCAGCAGCCCTCTGACACTGGCTGCCAGTTTAGACCCGATGCACTGCAGAGAGAAGCTAGGCTAATGACATTATTGATCCTTGAAACGGGGAAATAAAGATGGCACCTGTTCCCCAGGAAATTGGGTGCCCAGACACCATCAGTCTGGGTCCACTTCCCAAACAGGGTTTGTAATTAAGTGAAAAATGCATATTAAGAGTTTCGACGAGGATGACAGCTCTGGGAAAAAAAGGGATGAGAAGAAGGTCCTGCCCCAGAAGGGGCCTGAACCCACGGCAGTGCTGAGTCGGTGCCACTTTCCAAGTAAATCTGGATAAAATGTGAATCTCATTTCGGGGCTCTCATGCAGCCCCCACTGCTGCCCATTTATAACAGCTCAGGGACGGCTCATGTCCGGCATACTGATCATTGTCCTGAGGACAGAAGAACCTCCCAGGACAGAAGATAAGGGATGTCAATCCTCTCTGCCCCCGGGCAGACTCTGAGCCAAGGCTTACCCCTCCCTGACCCAGGGTGGCATCGTGGGGTGTCCCCACAGGGGTGCAGCCCCAGAGGCGCAGGCTGGCTCTCACCTGCTCCACACGGGGCTCGGCAGCAAAGGAGATCCGGGCGATCGAGTGAGATGCTATACACAGCTCCTGCCCATTCACCTCGCCCTCCTCCACCTCGACAATACCTACAAGAACAAGTTCCATCCTTTAGCAGGGGCGTCCCGACAGTCTGGCATTTGGGTCTCCTGGCCAGCCCTAGATGTGTGCCCTCATCTGGCTTACACACACCCTTGAGCCGTGAAACCACCCACTTCCTCGATATTTGTGCCTTAAGTCCATCACCCAGCATCCAGGAGAGAGCCCTGATGATGCCATCACCCCATTCCAGGCCCTCATGGCTGGTGAAAGGTGGGTGCAGACACTGCCAAGCTCTGTTACCCTGGACAAGTCACTTCACCCACACCCCTACTTCCTCAGCAAGTTACTGAGTGGGCTAGAAAGCCCCCAGGATTCTGAGTCTCTTCAGTCCTACCTGAGGGTGCTGGGTTAGACAGGATCTCAAGAAGGTTCTAGGACTGCACAGCACTGAGTTAGGCCTCAATCTCTACGCTCCTGAATCTGAAACTCCCACCCTACCTCCAGGTAATGGATACACAAAAACATGGGCAGGTAGGTTCATTTCACAGAGAGATTTGTTAAACTGACATGGTGGGAATGAACCCCTGAGGATAGTCAAACCTGTCCCAGAAAGAAGCTTTCCCCCATCAGCAGACCTCGGAGATGGTGACAGAGGAGTGACCCATCACCCCTGTCCCTCCCTCAGGGCCCCCCAGGTTCAGCCAGCAGACACGGTCACCCAAAATCCCACCTGAGAGTCAACCACTCCTGGAGACTGAGGCTGTCTGAAGCCGTGGGCTTGAGGGGCAACCCTCTGCTGCTTGTTACTGGGGACGGAGGAGTGGGAGTGACTCAGTGAAAGCAGTCTTCCTGGAGGGGCCCAAATCTGAACACTTGGATTTCTGCCCTTTCTTCAAGCATGGAAACCCCATCTCCTTTCCCTCTGGAGCCAGGATGATGCTGGCACACTCTCCACGAGCCTTCTTCTGAGCCCAGCATGGCAGTGGCCTGGCCCTGCTGGCACACCTCCACCCTGCCCCAAGCGGGAGTGACCCGGGGTCCCGAGGCCCCACTCGGAGGCTGGTACCTGTGTTCTGGGCGCTGACAAAGGCCACCTTGTTGGAATCAGGCTTGAGGCGGATGAATCCACATTCTCTATGCATTGGCTTCTTAGTGTCTGGATGGAAGGCATTGAACCTAGGCAGGAAAACCATCCAAACGTAAAACCTGAGAGGCTCCAGTGAATCCCAAAACACTGCCGGGGCACACCCCATTCTCAAACGTGGCAATGATGAGCACATTTCATTCCCACTGTAGGGGCAGAGGTGTGCTCGGCTCAGGAGGAAAGCTTTGGTCTCAGAGACGTCAATTTGGTGATGGGAATTTTCTGTGTCTGACATCACTCAAATGCAGCCAAGCTCAGCGCCCCACACCAAGCCTCATGTTCAGGCAGCACGCACCCTGTAAGAGCCCGGACTGCGGCCCATGTCCTGGTGAAAGGTCTGAAAAAATGGGCATGATCTGTGACCACTCTTTCTCAGGCAACGAAGCCCCAAGGCCACAACCACTGTTCTCTTGATAAGGCCGGTGCCTGAAGCATAGCAGACCGTCAATAAATGTTTATTGACTGACTGATTAATTGATTTATGACAACATAGCAAAATCATGTGATTGATCACACTGCAAATCCATGAGACCTTTCTGAAGCCCAAATGTCTTTTCACTAAAAACAGGCAGATGGACGTGGTTGGGAGGGTGCTGCAAGGACCAAGTGAGGATGTTCACAAAGGACAAAGTGCCAGAGACACTGGCTGCCATTCTCAGCTCTGGCAGCTTGATGAGACACCAGAGAGTGGCCCATCCATCCCCCTGTGCTCAGCAATGCTTCCTCCATCAGCTCAGGGACAGGAACCCTGGGAGAACAACAGAAGGCTTCCTCAGCACCTTCCTCCCAATGAGGGAGGCAGTACAAGCTACTACCGTCCTCATTTTAAAGACAGGAAAACTGAGGCTCCGAGGGGTGTCACTCTGGCCCCTGGAGCAAAGATAAATTCCAGGACTTCTGTACTACTGGGCTCAGCTTTACAGACAACATGTAACTGTAGCTCCCATACTGAACTCCAAAACAGTAGCTGGGGTGCAGAATGCTGAGGGTGAGGAGCCTGCTGAGTCACAAGACCACCACCAGAGGAAGGAGAACGGAAGAATGGAGACTGCCAGGGACGGACAATTCCATTTCCAAGACCAAACACCAGTGAACGGCTGACCTTCTTCCACTCTTTCCTTCCCTTTCTTTTAGCAATCCTTTCCTACCCACCAACTTATCTATTTGGAGAGTACAAAACATTTTCACTATGTAGCTGCTAATTCTTTCCCACCCCAGAAAACTTAATGGGAAGGTAGGATTCCAAAAGGTCCTGTGGCCTTTCTGCTAGACATTTACCCCCATCCAAGAATAATCCTATTTGGTTAAATTAAAACTGCCTGACGTGGTCTCATGCCCTTTCATCTCACTATTCAGTTCTGTTAAATTAAATTTAGAAAGGATTTCAACAGGGGCAACTTCCAGGAGGGCAAGAACCACCCACTTAATTTGGTCATAAAAATGACCCAACTACCAACAAATGGCTAAAAACAGTGGAAATAAACCCTGTTTAAACTTCTATCACCACCCATCACTAAAAAGACCAGTTTTTAGTTTAGTGGTACAGAACACCCACTATCAGTATGACATCTGGGGGCACAGTCATGCTCTCCCTCACTAGAAGATCCACCGTGTGGACCTGAGACTTCTCAAAGACCATCTCTCAACAGCTTAGAGTCAGCAACCGGAAGACACTTTCTTTCCTCCCCACTTTCCTGGCTAAGACCAACGGGAAAAGTAGCCTCAAGAAGTCATTTTTCCACATAATGACCCTGGGGCCAGGGACCCCACATGCTACTCTTGAGGAGGGTCACTGGTGAAAGCCTAGACAAAGGCTTTCTGGGAGTGGATGTTCTTGTGCAGACCTTCCCCAATAAGCCCAAGCAGGACTCCACGGCTCAGTCTGGAGAGGTACTTTATCTCTGCCAGGCCCACCAAGCTTTCTTTAGCAAACTGGGGGCACTTGGTTTAAAAATGAGACCCCGGGAGTCTCAGCATCTCAAGGTCATCTAGGAACTGGCCTCTTAAAGTTCACTTTATTGCCTCCATCTTGTCCACTGCTGTGTTAGGCCCATGGTCTCCACATATCTCCTGATTACTTGGAATATCCCATAGCTTCAACTGAGATGGGATGTCTATGGGTATGGAATACTGTATATATTTTCAGGTTTTTCACTGCACTGATTGGTTTTTAAATTTTTTTTTCTTTGTCCTTTTTTTCTTTTCTATAAAAAATATCATTTGTTATATGGGAAAGCTTTCCAGGAACACCAAGGGACAGAGATAGTAGGAAAAATTTTGATTATATAAAAACCAAAGCTTTCTTTTAAGTAATTCTGCTCAGGTGACCCTTTTTCATTCTCAAATAATCAACAAGAATTTTAAGTTCAGGGCTGGGTGCACAGTGACACAGAGGTCACAGCCCAGGCCCTGAAAGAGCTTCCATTCTGGCCCTGGGCTTCTGGCCTTAGTGAAGAGGGAAAGCTGGAGAACCACTGGCAAGCAGCCTCTGTGTGGCCTCAAAGGCCTTGGATGTGAGTGAGCTGCCCTGTTAGGCCAAGCTGCTTGTGTGTGGAGACTCTGGGGTTCAGACACAGGGATGCCAAAGCACTGGCTCTCTGAATGACACAGTAAGCTTGATCTGCAATAACATGACTTTCATCACTTTCTTAAGTCTAGATAATCAACAAAACAATCAATCAAGCCCTGATTTATAGGCTTGCTGATTTCTGAGGTGTAAATGCTTTAACAATTAGCTCTCCTGAGCTGGAGCACACCCCTGGTTAGAGACTTAATTAAGCTAAATATGCATATGAAACATCGATCTCAGCAGGGTTTATAGCCCAAGCACTCCCCCAGAGTTCTGTGCTTGTTAAAATACCCAATAATTTTAATGGAGGTAACTTCTATGATGGCACTTGGAGGAAGCACACGGCCCATTCTGGTGAACATACAAGTCCAAGGCCTTACCAGGGCCAGAAAGGGGCATTTCTCTCAAACGCCATCATCTGGTCAGACTCCACAGCTCCCAACAGGGAGCTTTCTCATCAGGGTCGTTCTTTTTTTTTTTTTGCTTTTTGGGGGGCAATTGGGGTTAAGTGACTTGCCCAAGGTCACAGGCTAGTTTTTGTGTTAAGTGTCTGAGGCCGGATTTGAACTCGGTCCTCCTGACTCCAAGGCCGGTGCTCTATTCACTGCGCCACCTAAGCTGCCCTATCAGGGTCATTCTTAAGGAGACAAAGCCAAAGGCCAAACACAGGGTAAGAAAAGACAAACTGCATGATCGACTTACGAGAAGTTCAGCATCGGCTGCCCCACATGGGTGATGTGCACTTCCTCCAGGTAATGGAAAGGCTGCAGGGTTGGGTAGATGCCGTCTCCCGGGGGTTCAGAGAGCCAGGTGCCCAGCATCCAGGAGAGAGGCTCAATGACTGGGTTCATCTTAGGGGTCTCTGAGGATGAGAAGGAAGGCAGGGTCAGAATGTGCAGGGGCACATGTGAGGAGCTAGCCCAACCCGCTCATTTAATAGGAGGGAATGGAGGTGAAGCCAAGGGGTGAAGGGTCAGAAGGCTGATGGTGGAGTGGGTACCAGGGCAGCGCTTCTTCCTAGTTTCCTCTTGTCCATTACTATCTGAACACCCGTTGGCTCCTAATCACTTTGTGGTGGCCCACATTACTGAGAAGCTGGTAGGGCCACCAGCCAAGGTCAGTTTCCTGGGATACAGTTCCTGCCCATGGGGGGGTGGGGGCAGAGCCCGGCTGATGTAGCCCCTTCCCACCAACAGCTTTTGGCAAGGCTCCTGTTGGTCCCACTGCAGCTGTCTCTCAGAACGGGATGCTATGAGGCCAACGATGGATGGGGATGAAGAGTTGATGGTAAGGCATAAGGAGACTGACAACAGAAGGGATATTCAGCAGGAGAGATTGTGGGCCAGACTCCGGAGGTGTTCTGTTGGGGTCACACGCTATACCTGGCAGCCCCTACAAGGTGACAAGTCAATGCTGTGAGCAGCTGTGACTCTCAGCTCAACTCTACTGACAAGAGTGGGAGTCCCCTGTGTGAAGCTGCCCACCCTGGGGAACTGAGACGTGGGGGGAGAGAGAGGTGAGAAACAGGGGTGGGCAGGGGAAAGGCCACTGTTCTAATGAGTCTAAAAGGTTGCCTGAGACCTCCCCTATCAGAGTGCCACCAAAAGTCAATTCATCACATGGAAAACCAACACTGGGCTTTTCAGATAAGCAAATTTAGCTGAAAACCTTGTGGGAAACCTTGCCTGAAAGACACTTAATATTATAAAACATAAGAAAGTTTCTGAATGTGAACACTGCAGTACAAAGGTATAAATGATGAAAACATATCTCACTTAAAGGGTGAAACAAGCAGAAAACAAATCCATTTAAAAGTTGGGGAGATGTTTGTTTTAATCTACTAAGCGTAGACAGAATCAGTGAAAAGAAAAAGTCCCTGACAGCAGCTGCTGCCAAGGGACTGGATCTCATGAAAGGAGCAAGGGGCATGCCTTTGGTGGTGGGGCACCATTTTGTTTACTTAAGTTTACTGTGACAAGCGCACACACACACACACACACACACACACACACAAGAATACCAACTAAATGCCTGAAATCATTTCAATGCAATGGGAACTTCACAAAACTTGGGCTGAAAATTAAAAGTGGGCTCAGGAAAGGCTGGTATCTACCCCACAAGAATATATGGGACAGGGGGCAGTGAAACAGAAGATGCCCATTTAAGAGGAGATGTAAGCTGTGTACATGTCCCACACCCGAACTCTACTGAGTATTTTTATAATGCTTGTAATTGAGGACACTATAGAAGCAGATGGTGAGTTCTAGGAAAACACATGCCTCTTAAAGACTAGTTAAGAGAGACAAACACACCAATAATCAGCAAGTCTTGAAGCCCTGCTCTAGACCAATATTGGCTGCTCTCCACTCCCCACCCCAAGAAGTCTTGAGCTCACAGAAAATCAATGCTGGAGACTTTTCAGATTACAATACCTTTTTCTCCAAGCTGGCTGAACTCGAATTGGAATCATCTGGCTCTGGGTCACTGCTGATCAGACCCACCAGTGTTTACACGGTGCCTTAAGGTTTACAAAGCAGTTTACAAGTCTTCTCTCATATTGGCCTCACAACTCTGAGAAGGTGCCATGCTCTCCATTTTACAGATGAGGAAACTGAGGCAGCCTCTCTGCTTTGTCGCCTTCCTACTCCATAAGAGCTGCCTCACACTGCAATATCTCAAGCACCTGGGATTTCACTAACTGTAACCCCTCTGTGCCTTAGCACATGGTCTCTGAGGTTCCTGTGGCTAATCCATGGCCAATCTGATGACAAGGCCTCTCCAAACTCTACCAGACCAGGCCTTTGACATCTCCAAAGACTTTCGGCAGGAGTGCTTCATGGCCTGTCTTTAAGAACTTGGGGTTCCCTCCACTTCAGGATGAGGCCCTACTGTAAGCCTTTATTGGATGGACTGTCACAAAAGTGGGGAAATGGCCCTTTTTCTAGCTAACAGGCATCCATGTCTCCCATTGTTTTCAGAGTGAAGACGAGTGATTTGAACTTAACTAAGAAAATTTCATAGCAAAATAATAACAAAGTTCACCCAAATTGATGTTGTTATATTGCTGAAAATTCTCCTTAAAAATAATGCTAAAAAACCACATAAACAAATAAACAAACAAATGAAGTAACAAATAAAATAAAAAACAATAATCTTTCAACCTACCCCAGAGTCAGGCCAGGACCTAAAGAGCTGTTCACCTATGGTCCCCAACCATTTCTCTGCCTGACACAGGGAGAAAAGTCTTACCATCTGCGTGTCACCAGCAAATTTTCAAATGGACACCAGTAGACTCATGGGGCTTGAATTTCTGGGCATGTGTTTCACTAATGGAAGAGAAAAGCACTTCTTAATGGCTTACCCTGTGCTGAATGCTGAGACAGTCCTTGCTCTGCAGGGGCCAGTTTATATGGGGGCCAAGAGCCAGCTTCAGCCCTTGGATGATGGGAAAGGCCTGGCAGTTCTCAGGCAGATGGCAAGGTCCCCACCCCTCCACCCACCCAGCCCCTGAGTTTTAGGGAGTAATAGCAGGAAAGGAGCATTTTTTTTTCAAATTCTGACATGCAAGGAGAGTTTTCAGGCTATCTGCTACTGTAAAAACACAGGAGAGGGAAGGGAACAAGAAAGAATTAGTGCAAGGGAGAAGTCTTTGTGGGAGTCTGCCCCAGGGCAGTCAGCAGCTGCTGATTCAGAAGAAACGAGTAAGAACCAGGTAGAACCAGATCTGGTGAAACATCGAGGCAGGGGCAAAGCATTCCAGCCCCATGGAAGGCCAATTCAGGAGCCAGGAGTCTGGCAGGGGCCCAGGAGCAGGCAGGCTTGGAGTGGGCTGCTATCACTTTTGTGAGGTTTCTGCTGCCCTTCTCAAGGGCTTCCTGAGGATGTTCCAGAGTTAAGGAGTCACCGGGCTGGGAGGGGAGAGGACCAAGGAACTTTGCCACTTCTTGGAACACCAGGCATCTCTTTAAGGAGGCTCCCATCTGCCTTCTCTCCAAATCTTCTCTGTGACATAAATCACAGTCACCACAATGTTCACGTGGAAAACAGTCCATCAGTGAGCCTGGCAAAGGGCTCAGCTGGGGGGCGCGCGGACACACACACACACACACACACACACACACACACACACACACACACACACATTCTCTCTCTCTCTCCTCATCTAGGAAACAGCTCGAATGAGTTCAATGCCAACCGTCATGGATAATCAGCTGCTGGACCACGCTTGCCCCCTAGTGGACACCTGACGCCACAGTCCGCCTGGTTCATCAGCTCAGCCTCTCATCCTGCCTCTCACCCTAGGCACTGATGTTGCCCTCGCAGAAAGAAGTGACTGGACCCCTGTGCACAGGTGCCTGGTGAAGGTGGCCCCTTCTCTCCAGGCCCAGCTCCCAGCCTAGACCCCTCCTGGTTTTCCCTGGCTCCCCAGCATCTCTCCCTCGAAATCTCTCACGAAGAAGGCACTGATGGTCACTCCATCTCATTAAATCATTGGGGCCTTGGGGTGGCTAGGTGGCGCAGTGAATAGAGCGCCGGCCCTGGAATCAGAAGGACCTGAGTTCGGAGCCGGCCTCTGACACCTAATCCGCACAAACAAAAACCTAGCCGTGTAACCTTGGGCAAGTTACTTAACCCCAATTGCCCTAAAGGGGAGGCTAGGTGGCGCAGTGAGTAAGAGCGCCGGCCTCAGAGTTGGGATGACCCGAGATCAGATCCGGCCTCAGAAAATGAGCACCCACGCATAAAAATAATGACTAGCCGTGTAACCTTGAGCAAGTTACTTAACCCCAATTGCTTTAAAAAAAAAAAATCATTGGGGCCTTTCTAGGCCAGTCCTGCCCGAGGCTAGGACGGCTTCACTTGCCCAGGGTCCTTTAGGAACATGTGGCAGGGCTGGGAGGGGAGTCGGCCTGGGCACCACCTCCGGATTCGTGAAGAAGGCCCGGTGACCTTGGGCATTTTCCCAGGCAGGTTCCCCCCACCCCAAACACGAGGGTAGGGGCCATCTGTCTCACCTCAGCATTGCTTAGCAACAAAACATTTTGCCAAAATGAACACTCACCCCCCAACCACCTGCCATGTGAAAACTTCGAGAAAACACAAACTGTGAGGCATGAGGTCTGGTCAGAAGCTGTTTTCCCCAAGATGGCCTCCACCTGAACTCAATGCCCCTGACTTTCACCTCAGCCACATCCCTCCATGGTCTCCTGGCTCAGCCCAGGGACTGGCCAGAGAGCAGGCCTTGGGGCCTTGGACCCAAACTCCCACCCCTCAGAGCTGCGAGCTGCTCTGAGACCATAAGAAGAAAAGGTGCCAACCTGCATGAGGGGAGGGGGTGTCCTCTTCTGGGAGGTACCTACAGCAGCAAGGATCCCTGCTGGCCACTTTACTCATAACCACAAATGAACACGGACTATGCTGTATTTTTGTTCTGCTTTTCCCAGTTTTATTTTTGTCTGTTCCAGCTTCCTTGGGAGTTTTGTGGCCTTGCTACCCAAGCTGGAGAGCAATTTCCCCTCCTTCAGATCCTGGGCTCACAAGGAGGCAGCAGCGGGCGCTTGACTTGGTTGGCAGACAGACACACACCGGCGAGGTGAGGGGGAGACCGGGGCTCCCTGCTGGCAGGGACATCGCACCCCAACTCCCATCTGACCTCTCTGGCCCAGATCTGACTCTCATAAGCCATTGCTCTCCTCTAGGTGTCCTGGATGGTCACTGTAACCAGATTCTGTTTATAAAACAATTGTGGGATTAGGGGCTGATCCCAGTTCTCTCTGGGCCCTGAGCACCCTTAAGAAGACCCTGCTTCCCCCACCTGATTAGTCCTGCTTTAACAACACCAACTGGGTGTAAACTCCAGATGTCCCCCACTCCCTCCTTGAGTCTGGCCATGTACCTCTTCCCCAGGAACAGTATGCAATTCCTTGTCAAAAGCTCTGATGTCATCCAGGTCAATCACACTGCCAGACAGTGGGCAGAGCAGAGAGCCTGGAGTCAGAAAGACCTGAGTTCAAATCTGGCCTCAGACACTTCCTGGCTGTGTGACTCTGGACAAGTCGCTTAACCCTGTTTGCCTCAGTTTCCTCATCTTAAAAGGAGCTGAAAAAGGAAATGGCAACCCCTCCAGGATCTCTGCCAAGAAAACCCCAAATGGGGTCAGGAGAACAGAACACAGAAGGCCAGAATAGGCCCCAACCATTGGAAGGCACCTTGGGGGCCTGGGGCTCCAGCACGAGGCTCGTCTCTGCCGCACCAGGTGTGCGAGCAGCTCCCCCCGTAGTTTCATGAGAAGCAGGTGAGTGAGTCTGTGAAGCCCTCTGCAAACCTTAAAATGCCGTAGAGATGCCAGTGTCAGCACGTCCTCTGGCTGGGCTTCTTCACCTTCCCAGCAGTTAAAGCGTCCATCAAATGCTCTGCAGACAAGTGGGTGACCCTGCTCTAGCAACATATCCCGCCCCCAAAGGCTGTGAGGCTAGTCTGGTGGGACCTGCCGCTGGGGAGGCCTAGTGTCTCCTGCTGAGTGTAAGCATGGGGCCGGGAGCCAGCCTGCGCCTCCGTCCAGCTCTGAGAACCCACGGACTTCACTGGGACACAAGAGAGACATGTGCTCCTCTCCAGGGCTGGGCCCCACCAGGGCTCCATCGCCTTTCAAAGATCAATGACAATGGCCCTCCATACAGTCAGACCTGTGGGATCCTGCCTTTCTATGGGTCCGGTGTCTTGGCCTCCTCAAGGCTATCTTGGTGCTAACTGTTGCCCTATTTATCTCATGGAGAAAATGACCAGCGTGTGTGTCTATGACAAACTTCTACCCCTGAGTAGTTGGATGGTCTTCAGGGTCCCCCCTGGCCATGTGTGCCTCAGGCACCGGTGTACCCCAGGACTGTCACAGACTCCAGCCTCGCTTTGGTGTCAGAGATACCACTACACGCTGGTACTGCCTCCTACACAGGCCTAAGAGGGCTGGAATGGGGAGCCTTGGAGGCCCTTCCAGCTCCCAAACCCTTCTCGCTCTCTTGGGGGTCTGGAGAAGGGCAACCAGTGCCTGTGGAGACCAGTTAAAGCAAATGAGAAGATTGAGCTGGGAGAAGAACACCACGGCCGGTTCTGCTCCAGAGGGGAGTTCACACAAGGAGGATGGCGACTGTTGGTCTGCTGGGCCCCAGGAAGCAGAACGAGGCAAGAGGAGAGGTTTCAAAAAGCCCATCTTAGACTCAGCCCAACGAGAGACGTCTCTGTCCAAAAATGGGTAGAGTGAAGTAGGCCCACTCCCAAGAAGGCTCCAAGATGGGCCGGCTGACCACTCAGCTGGGCGTGTGGTCCAGGGCCTTCTGATGCGTATGCCAGTCCTCCCCAGTCTGGGGTTCTGTCAAGTCACGTCCTTCCCAGGGCTAGAGGCAAGTGAGTCCGGGATCCAAATGCTGGCCTTCCTCTGCTAGCTGTGTGACCCCAGATGGGCCCCTTACTGTCTTCAGACAATTAAATGAGAAGCCCTAAAGTACTTACATGGCCCAAGGCTGCTGAGAGGTTAACGAGAGGTGACAAGGTGGCATTCTATAAACCTCCAAAGTGCCATACAAGTGACAGTTAACATGTTCATTATCATTAACTATGATTATTAACCTAGAACAGTTTTGAAATATTTGGGGTTTTCTGGGTTCACATCGACATTTCTTTCTGGTCACTATGACAAGGCTTGTGTTCACTGACAATGGAATCTCTCAGCCCAAAGTCCTCCCTGCTAGAAGATCAGTTCTCCATGACTGAACACTCAGCTGATCATGAGAAGAACACAGAAAGTCAAATCTGTGTCTCCCTGTGAACATGGGACAGTTGTGAGGCCCGCCATTTACTGGCAGAGCTTACGGGGTTACCAGGGCCTACCAAGACCAAGCAGCTCATATAACAAACGCCGTGTGTCTGAAGCAATCAAGTGAAATAACAGAAACGTCATCTGGAATATCAGAAGAGATCAGTAAAGAGGAGCTCATGAAGAGGAAGTGATCATAGGCACGGCACCAGAGATGGCTGTGCCACCTGCTCCTAGGGGCAGCTCTGCAGCTCTGGCAGGGCCCAAGAGGGGGCGAGACCAGCGGCCAAACTGAGCCTTTGGAAGACTCGAAGTTGCTATTTTAGCCCTCGCCTGTGCCAGTGGCCTTGGATCTCAGCAACCAAGTGCTCCAGAGACATCTATCACAGCACAACAAAGAGAGTAAGTGGGAGGAAGCAGAACTTTCTGAGGTGGTGGGAAATATTTTACAGATACGAGTATGTGCTAATATGTAGGTACACACACACGAGTACATGCATGTGCATGCACATATACATGCATGTGACTTATAGATGAGTATGTAAATGGACACATGCATAAGGAAGGAAATAGGCATTCCTCTAGTGCCTTTGTGCCAGGCAACGGGCTAATCCCTTCATAATGAACTTTGGGAGGGAATTGCTATTATTATCCACATCTTACAGAAAGGGAAACTGAGGAAAACAGCTGCGAGTCATGCAGCTGGTCAGTCAGTGTCTTAGGCCAGATGTGAACTCAGGTCTTCCTGACTCCAGGCCCAGTGCCCTCTCCACTGTGCCACCAGTTGCCTGCTCTCTCTCTTTGTAGTGTTTGTGTGTACATATATGTATAACATATATCTTTAATTTGTAAGAATTTAAGAAAAAAGCAGGAGAAAATCCTAAAATTCTATTGAAAACGACATTTTTTTTGAAAGAGAAGATTTCTTTTGGAAAACTGGAAAAGAAGGCCTCTATTTTGAATTACTTTGACCTAAAGCCTTTGTCATGAAAGTGGCTTTAACCTGTCTTATTACGAAAGAAAAGGGACAAGTTACAAATGTTTCTAAGCCCCGGCTTGAGATGACTTTTCAGCAAGACCTTCCAGAAGCCACCAAGTCACCTGCAGACACATTCCTTCAGATTGATCTCTCGGCTGCATTGGCAAACACTCTAATTAGCCTAGTGACCTCCTTTACTCAGCACGGTGACTCGGGGTTTGGCCATATGCCTGCCCCTAGACCTCTCCCTCCCGCCAGGCACTCTCTGAGCCAACCCCACTCACCTCCCAGCTGCTCCTTGCACAAGGGCCCCCCCATCTCCTGACTTCGGGTTCTTCCTCTGGCTGTCCCTGGGGCCTGGGACACTCTCTCTCCTCATCTCAGCCTCCTTCCATCCCAGCTGACATCCACACTCCCCAGGACGCCCTTCCTGACCCTAATGGATCATTCCCAGGGCATCCTCCTTGTGGCATGTTAGGAAGTGGCTTGTTTGCATGCTGTCTTCCCGAGGAGGCAGTGAGGCCCTTGGGGGCAGGGCCTGCCTTGGCACCCCAGGGCTCTGTATAAGGCCTGGTGTGGACGCAGCAAGTGCTGAATAAATGCACTTTGATAATGAGCTCAGAAGAGGTTCCAGCACTGGTGACCCGCCCCAGGAGAAGCCACGCTCTTCTTCTCAGATTCACCCATCACGGCTGTTCAGAGGGGACAGACGCTAACCCAGAAGGCTCAGGAGACCCCTTCCCTTCCAGCTCCCCACCACTTCTGGTTTAGAAGGGAAAGGGTTTCTTGGGACCACTGCTAACACTCCAGAGCTGGCCATGTTCTACCACTATTTTCATTAAAATTTTGGAAGAAGGAAAAAGCAAGCTTCATTAACATCGTTCTTTTTAAAAACAAGGAATCCATTAAGGGGCGGCTAGGTGGTAAAGTGACTAGAACACCAGCCCTGGAGTCAGGAGGACCTGAGTTAAAATCTGGCCTCAGACACTTAACACTTACTAGCCAGGTGACCCTGGGCAAGTCACTTAATCCCAACCACCCTGCCTTCCTCCAAAAAGCAAAAAAAAAAAGAAGAAGAAGAAGAAGAAGAAGAAATCCATTAAAATCAAATGAAACAGAGGCCTTCTCATTGTCAGCCTCTCTGCACAGAGCAGGCAGGCTTGACCAGACAGTTTTTCAAGCATGAATGAGCACTTTTCTTCATGAAGTCTCTTCATGGAATCCCACCTCATATGCTTGAGGTAGAAACAATCTGGCTCTAAGTCAACAGAACTCTTGGCAGGAGCTTTCTCTGTTCTGTCCTGGAAAGTGGTGTAGTCACCCCAGGAAGTGCAAGGGAGGGATATGAGACAGGGAAGAAAGGAAAGTCTTTTGTGGCCTATCACAAGCAGGACAGCAGCCAGTGCCCAGGTCACTGCCACCTGCCTGGGGTGGGGAGCCCTATCAGGAAGAGGAGGGGCAGCCATGACTGCAGAGATGTTGCAGAAGAAGAACTGGGAGAAGGTGCAGGGATACTGCCCCTGCTCATGCCCAGGACCAGAAGCAGAAAGAAACGAAGAGAACCAGTAGAGTCACCACTGGCACTGCCCAAGGAATGAGGTGGAAAAAGTGATGAGCCACTGCTTCCACTGTGCTCCCCCCGATTTAGAGGGGATGGACGGACGCAGGACCTGGGGGGCCAGAGCTTTGAATTTCCTCCAGCCGTCCCTGGTCATCTCCCATGCTCCCACTCTGGGGTGGAAAAGGGCAGAGACAGAGCAAGAATAAAAACTGGGGCTACCCCTCTAACAATGACCACGACTGGCATTTATATAGTACTGGACAGCTGGCAGAACCTGGAGGATATCATAGATGTCATGGTGCAATGACTGCCTGTGGCCACAGACCTGGTGTGAGGGACAGGACCTGGGCCAGGCCCCCTGACTCCAGACCCACCTCGGTTTAATGTGCTGAGTGGCCACAGGCCGGGGCTGAAAACTAGCAGGAAGCAGCTCCGTGAACAAGAAGGGGAACCTAGACATTCCTGGAAACAACAGCCACTGGGGGTAACAGTGGGTAGCAAGGCTTCTCCATCCCAAGCCTTAAGACATCTGGTGGTAACCTCTAAAGACAGTCAGGTTTGTTCTCTGTCTTTCTCCTCTCTCTCTGTCTCTCACTCCTTCTCTCCTCTCTATGTCCCTTACTTTCTCTCTCAGTCTCTCACTTTCTCTCTCTTTCCTCTCTGTCTCTCACTCCCTCTCTCCTCTCTATGTCTCTCACTTTCTGTCTCTCTTCTCTCTCTCTTCCCCCCCACCCCCCATCTCACATTTTCTCTCTGTCTCTTCTCTCTGCCTGTCTCATGTGAGCACACACATATACGCACATAGACACACAGAGGACAATACAGGACAGACTTTCTCTGTAGGAAGGGGAAGGAATCTTATCTTAATTCCAAGGTCATCTGTCTTTTAAGATATTAAAGAAACGGGGCAGCTAGGTGGTGCAGTGAATAGAGCACCAGCCTTGTAGTCAGGAGGACCTGAGTTCAAATCTGGCCTAAGACACTTAGTAGCTGTGTGACCTTGGGCAAGTCACTTAACCCCAATTGCCCTGCCCTCCCCTCTCCAAAAAGAAAAAAAATAAAGAAAAATATTTTTTCTAGAAACAAGGGGGAAGGAATGTTTATCTGAGAGACAGTAAATGAGGCAAAGAAAAATGTCATTTAAACCCTTCAGTATAAATCCTACAGAAAAAAAAATCCTCCAAAACTGCATACTGACTCTGCATCAGAAAGAAAAGAAAACACCAACAGGTGAGAGAAACCCCTCACAGAGACGAAAGAAAGGCTTTCAGTTCAGCAAACTCTGTACAAAAAGCCAAGATCAAAAAAGCCAGCTCACTGACGTGTAAGGCCCAGAGCACAAAGGCCAGAAGCAGCCTGGGATGAGGAGCGGAGCCCAGGCCTGGCTGGATGGGCCTGGTTCCAAGCTGACCCTCATATCACACTGGGTTCACACAGAACCTGCAACACTCCACAGCCTGCAGCCTGCTCAGGCCCCGCCCACTTTGTACTCAGAAAGTTGATCTTTTGATGCAATCCTAAGACTTTGCATCATTTCCAGATTCAGCCTAATGTTCTCACCTGTCAAGGTCTCCAATCCTGTCCTAGTCACTGATTTTGTAGGTGAACCTTTCCATTTAGTGTCATCTGTAAATCTGATGATGAAGCTGCCTATGCCTTTGTCCATGGCCCCCGCAGGGCTGCCTGGGCATTCACTCACTGCAGAAGGGTCATTTCCCACCACCATGCTGGCCCTGAACCAGGAGTGAATGATTACTCCTGGGGGCTGGTTTCCACCAGGCCTAGATCATTCTCCTTGAAGCACTGCTGGGAAGTTCTGCCACCCCGTGCAGCCTTGAACACTAGGGCATTGGCCGCCCTCTTCTTCAGCCTATCTCTGGTCTCCCACAGGTGTTCAGAGACCAGCCAGGCCATATGCTGGCTCCTTTGGGTCCCTAGGAAGGCTGAAGTGCAATTAGACACCCTCTCAAAACCTCCTTACTTGTCTTAGGTACCAGCCCTTATTGGCCATCCTGTCTTCCAGGCCAAAGATCGGTCTCCATAGCAAAAGAAAAAAAAGATGAAAAATCAGCCTTAAGCAACACTGAATCTCTGTCACCAACTACCACTGGCCCTTGGCTCTGGATAGCAGGTCTAGCACTTCTGTGACCCTTTCCTGGGAGCCCCAGCCTGGTGCCACACTACTAGGTCCTGCTCCTCTACTCACCTGGACCCTGACCTCCCCTCCCTCTGCTCCTCAAGCCTTCTAACAATCCCTCTTCCTGGCGTCTCTTTCTTCTGACCTCTGACCTCCAGCTCTCCCCATGCCATCATTCCTAGCTGACGGAAGGACCCTTAGAAAGCACAGCTCTGGCCATGTCACTCCTTTGCTGAAACATCTTCACTCCCTCTTTCATGGCTCTCACCAATCTGGGGCACCCTGCCTCCCTTCCATGCATTTGGATACACACTGCCTAGCCAGCCTCCAAAAGGTTCCCTTTTCCCAACTCTGCACTTTTGCTCACGAAGTTCCCTAGACCAGGCAGACAGAAGTGCTCTAGGAAGACACAAACAAGAAGGAAATGCTGCTCCTCTACTGTCAACATTTGCTGAGGACTGACTCTCCAAAAACCTGGTCAGGTTGAAGAAAGACAGTAAAAACGACAAAACTCCGAAATTCATTAATTTTCTAACATAATAAAACTTGGTGAAATCATGATGAAATTTGCATGGAAAAATAAACAGTCCAGAATCACTTTCAAAAGGTTAATTTGAAAACAAAAAGGCTTAAAGATGATTGGACTGCTCAGGCATCTGATACTGGAGAGAAAATGGAAAACTGAAATACTAGGAAGGGATGTCTATCAACAAGTCTTCACTAAGCGTCTCCCACATGCCAGGTCCTGAATATAAAACCAAATACAGTAAAAAACAAACCAAACCCAAACATATCAACAATCAGGTTTGGTTATCTATAAGCAATAAAGATGGGGGGAAATGATTCACTATCTAACACTCTTTTGTTGGGAAAACTGCTTATAAAAATGACAAAAATACATTTTATATTTTTACATCATAGAATACCCAAGATAAATTCTAGCTTTATCACAAAATTAAACTAATGGGAAAAAACTATTAAAATAATTATTAAAAAGGGAATGAGATACTTATTTCAATTCTGTAGGGCAGATAAATTTTTAACTAGTAGAAAAATTACTAGGCAAAAAGGAGATACTTTTGATTATATACAAATAAAGTTCTTCATAACAAAAACAGTATAATTAAAATAAAAATCATAGACTGGGATAAATGGAATAGGTAAGAACTAAGCATCCAGAATTTTTTAGAAAACTGACATAAACATTCAACAACAGCATCCTTGAATAAAAAAGTTCCACAATGCCAGAGTGAAAGGGAAATGGTCAAAGGCTAGTAACAAATGATTTACAAAAGAGCACACACACACACACACACACACACACACACACACACACACACGTTGGAAACATGTTAGTTTAACAAACACAGAAATACACATCACAGCAACTTAAAGGTCCTATTTCATGCCCATCATATTAGCAAAAAGGACAAAATTCAGTACTGGTAGGGTTAGAGGAAAACAGGTCAGTGCATGCATTGCTGGTGGAATTGCAAATCAGTAGAGTAATTTTGGAAGTTAATTTGGTGGCATGCATCAATATTAACAGAATTTATATATATATATATCTTTATATATTTTTATATATCTTTGACCTTATATGCCATAAAAAACATGATAACAAGAGTATTATCAGGAAAAAGTGAGATTTCTGTTAAGTATTAGTGGTACATATGCCCATAGATATGGAGAGAGAAAATAAGAAAGAGGCATTTACATTTGCAAGGAATCAGAAACAATTTAAATGTCCAACACCTGGTAAATGATTCAAACTATGAATATTACGATGCCATTAAAAATAAGTATGAGGAATAAAAGAAATTTTGAGTTATAAGAAATAATGATGGGGCGGCTGGGTGGCGCAGTGAGTAGAGCGCCGGCCCTGGAATCAGAAGGACCTGAGTTCGGATCCGGCCTCAGACACTTAATCCACACAAACAAAAACCTAGCCGTGTAACCTTGGGCAAGTTACTTAACCCCAATTGCTTTAAAAAAAAGAAATAATGAAAAGTCCAAAACAGCAACAGAAGTCAGAGCCTGAAGGGCAGCATGTAGACATCCTCACACATCATGCCTCCCCGTGTGCACACACAACATACACACACCACATATGTGCACACCACACTTGCATACATGGCTCTCACACACACGCAGACATGAGCATACACAATGACTGCCCATCAGACCATACAGGAGGCACAGACACTGAGAGAAGGCCATCACACAGCGGGAGTCGCTAACGTGCTCCTGTGGCTGTCTCGGATATAAATCCATGCTTACGTACGTGGGAATAGCTGTACGTGTTTGTTGCTTGTGTTGTTTCAAGTTCAGTTCATAAAACACTGCTGAATAAAGGAGGCCCTCCCTCCCCCTTCTCTCTCTTGCTCTGGCCCTCCAGATAAATGAGCACCTTCACTTGCCCCTGTGCTTCCTGCCCCTATGCTCCCCAGTACCTGGGCTTTCTGTGCTGCTCATCTCCCTCCTGGCCAAGGTTCTTCAAGGTTGTTTCCAAGCTTTCCCCTGGGACAAGCTTTCTACCTGATTGTTAAGTAGTTGTACAGGAAGTGATTTCTAGGTCTGGAAAGTGCATCCTGGGAACTGTAGTGCTTTCTTTAAAAGATCATTCCCAAGAAGGGAGAACAATAAGAAATGGACGATGGCCAATGGAGTCCAGGGGGTGTGAAGGAAGGGCCCTCCATGGGCACCCTGGCATGAAGCCACTTCAGTGGGGCACAAACTAGCTGCCTTCTGCACTGCAGGAGATTCTCGGAAACAGCTTCTGTCTCCTTCCAAAAGTCCCTGCAGGGCTCTCAGAGCTGGGCCCAAGGGCCCCAAAGGAGAGATCAGGTGAAAGGGGCTCCCACCATTCCTTTGCAGAGGCTGGGGAGGGATCCACAGGGGAGCACTGCAGAGATTTTCAGAGGCTCTTAATGTAGTGGTCAGTTTGACTGATTTTTCTCTTCTTCCTCTTCTTTTTGTCCTTTTAAAAATTACTTACATGGTCACACAATTGTTAAATGTTATATGATCAAATAAGTTAACATGTGAAGCACTTTGTTAATCTAAAAATGCTGTATGAATGCTGTTGCATCTTTTTCTTTGGGATGGTTCTCTGGGAAGGGAGAAGAGGAGGAATACATGGGAAAATATAGGCAATCCACAAACAAAAGATATCAGTAAAAAAAAAAAACCCCAAAACCCCAAGTAGTTCCTGGTTGTTAATGATACCCTGAGTCTCAGCCACTAAATGACCAGCAATTTTGTATTTAAAAAGCACCCATGCACAAAACTGCCCCTCCCCCAAAACGATACCATCAAACAATGTTTGAAGTTTTCTCTGCAAGTCACTGATTTTATGGCAGAAGACATGGAACTTGGCCTCACTTCGTACCCTTCCCAATCACCTCTTTCTTTGGCCGTGTAGTCCTAGCTTCCCAGGTGACATCACGAGTTGAAACTGATCACTGATATCAATCACTGATACTGGGTGAGGTGTGGAGGGGCAGGCAAACTGAGGGTTCCCCAAATCATAGATTTTAAAACGGAAGGGCCTCCAGGGAACTGATCTTCCTTCAATTTACAGCTGAGGGCACTAGAGCCCTTCCACCAGCCTCACCTAGCCTTGGAAGGCCCAGGTCCCTTCCAGCACCATCTCCACCCACACTGGGGCTTGTGGAGCCCTGGCAGGGCATAGTGGTTTTCTCCCCCTACAATTACTTAGCATGTCCTTTGGGTAGCTTATACTGCATTACCTGGCTCTGTGCTATCATTACATTATAAGCTCCTTGAGGACAGGGCCTGCTTTTGACTTTCTTTGACGCTCCAGTGCCCAGCCGGAAGTAGGCCCTTCATAAAAATGCTCGCTGCTTCCCCTTAAAGAATGGAAGGTCGGGCGGCTAGGTGGCGCAGTGAATAGAGCGCCGGCCCTGGAATCAGAAGGACCTGAGTTCAGAGCCGGCCTCCGACACTTAATCCACACAAACAAACAAACAAAAAAAAACCTAGCCATGTAACCTTGGCCAAGTTACTTAACCCCAATTGCCCTAAAGGGGCGGCTAGGTGGCGCAGTGAGTAAGAGCGCCGGCCTCGGAGTTTGGATGACCCGAGATCAGATCCAGCCTCAGAAAATGAGCACCCACGCATAAATAATGACTAGCCGTGTAACCTTGAGCAAGTTACTTAACCCCAATTGCTTAAAAAAAAAAAGAAAAAAAAGAATGGAAGGTCTTTGAGGGCACGGAGTGCTCCATTTCTGTCTTCATATGCTCAGTGCCTAACACACAGTAGGGACATTTCATAAATGTTTTCTGAATTATGTGCCAACATCTCTTGCAGAGAAATTCTATGGCTTTCACAATCCACAGGATTTCACAATTAGTGAGAAGAGCAAGGCCTCCCAGCCACTCAGGGCTTCTGCTGGCTGGGCTGGCCCTCATCATGCCTCTAGGGCCCATGGCCTCCATCAAGCCCTCAGTCCCACCAAGAAACTGCCAGCTCAAAAATACCGAAAGCCCTCCCAAAGCCCAATCCACAGGCTTTTTTCACCTGGCATTGGTCCTTTTTAATTTTCTTTCAACAGGTGAAACTCTTAACTAACTCATTCTTCCTCAAATCTCCTCCTTGCTGGTCCAACTATTGTGAAATACAACTTGGAATTATGTAGGAAAAGAGACAAGATGAAAAGATCAAATCAAAGTCCTGATACACACCAGCACACTGGCCTGCCAAAGAACCAAAACCAAAGTGGGTGCCTGCCGATAGGGGAGTGGCTGCACCAACTCAATTATAGGGATGTAAGAGACACCCCTGGCTGCATGGATCTGAGCCAGTCATTTAAGGCATCTGGTCTCACATTTCCTGTAAAATAAAGGGGATGGACCCTTCCAGTGCTAACTGGATGATCCTGTCACGCTATGCAGTTAATCTGAGAATTCAAAGAAATTGGGAACTTATAGGAGCTGATGGTGAGAGAAGCAAGCCTAGTCCCACGTGCACAATGTCTACTGTTATAAAAGTGAAAAGAATACTCACTTGGGAGAACACGAAATCCTAATAAACACTAAACCAACACTAAATTCTGAGTAATGATAAGGACCAACATCGGTTCAGGATGGACAGTCTGGTTGGCTGAGCCAGAGGGTGTGTGGAGGAGGTGTGAAGGGAAGGGGTGGGTGGGCCAGGAGAGAGCACTAGACCTGGCAATGGCAGTGCTGTAAAAACACAAGGAAGCCACAAGACTTAACACCCCCCCAAAATGCCCACCTCCTTGGCCTCCTTGTAGGAGAGGATCCTTAACTCTCCTGACTCTTCCTCTTCTGTCACTGTGCTGTTTGCGCATCCTTCTAACCCTATAAGAGCTGTGCCTTTACCTTCACTCTGCAGTCCCCTGAGCCTCTTAAACTCTTCTCCCTTAGGAATCTTAGCAAATTTCATGGCTTCCAACTGCCACCTCCCTGTGAACAACTCTCAGCTCTCTCCTGAGCTTCAGACTCCCGGCCCATGACTTACATCCCTATAACTAATGTCACCCCATCAGGTCAAACTCAACATGGCTAATACTAAGATGCTGATTTCCATCAGCGCCCCACAAAACCAGTTCCTCCTCCTAATGGCAGGCCAAAGGCCTCTTGGGAGCACCTGTTTACTCTTGTGCCAGTGATGCTGCCATGCTCCCTACACTCAAAGCCTCCCGGTCATTTCTCATCCCTCGTCCTTGCCCTCCAGGTAGCCAGTTGGCCACACCTTAGGCTGCGTTTTCCTTCACCAACTTGTGGCAATGCCTCCCTCTCTTTTTACATTGCTACAACCCTAATGGGTATCCTTATCTCTTCATTCCGGACTTCAACACTCAATCCACACAAGCACCTATATGACTGGATGCCAGAACACAATACTAGGCACTCCAGTTGTGAGAGACAAGATTTGATAAAAAGTAATTCCAACTCTCACCAGCTATGGGAATGAACTATGACGTAAATCATCACGGTACACAATACTCCAAGACAAAGCCACACCAGGGGTATTTCTAGGCTCTCTCTCTCTCCCTCAGTAACCCCACCTCTTTAGAGGTCCACTCAGTCCAATCTACCACACAATCAAAATTCTGGTAGCTACTGTCAACTAAACTCCAGGACACTCCCTTTGTTTGCTCTTTGAGTTCAATCTCAGTCCTGCTCTCCTCCCCAACTACTGCCCTCTTAACAGGGGTCTTCAATATACATATTGAAATACCCCAACCTACCAGTTCCTCAACTTTCGAGACCAATTCCTCCACCCACCTCATCTACCCCAGGAGATGGCCACACCCTTGGATCTTGCCAGCAACTACAAGTGTTCCCCTTTCATGTTCCTGAACTCTGGAATTCCCTTAGCTGATCACAAGTCTGTTGTTACTCCATCTCTCCCTCTGCCTTGCTCCCAAACCTAGTTTTTCCTTCTCAGTGTGGCTTTCAGGCCCTCCGCCCCTTAGATTTTCCCCAGGCTGTCACTTCTGCACTGGTTATACTTCCCCTTCCCCGTCTTGTCCTGTCACTGATCTTAACCTGTCAAACCCCAGACTTGGGCTTCTCCCCTCTTTGGATGTGCTCACTTCTACTCACATGCTGATGAATGAAGCTGGGGAGAATCATGGAACCATGTTCAGTGGATCCACTACTGAATGGATCCATTCAGTGGATAATCGAAATTATCTAATTAGATAATGTTATCTAATTATCTAAATTACATAATCTCCTCTGGGTCTTCACTGTAGTAAGGACAATCCTTTTATTTCCCCCATCCCATTCCCACAAGGTGGAGGGCACAGAAGACACAAGGGGTGTGAGGAGGGATGACAATGTTCAGAAAAGGTGCCTCCCCTCTTTCCATTCTTTCAGCTGAGAACCTTGCTTCTTATTTCACTGCCAGATGGAAAAAGAATCTCAAAAGTTCACTGAGGAGATTCATTCCTTCAGAGTTACACTGGAGCAAATGGAAGCTAGTGACTTTATGAGAAATCAAGATGCTGTTAAGCAGATCCAAACAAATGAAAGAATAGAAGACAATGTGAAACATCTCATGGGAAAAACCACTGACCTGGAAAATAGATCCAGGAAAGATAATTTAAAAATTATTGGACTACCCGAAAGCCATGATCAAAGAAAGAACCTAGAAATCACCCTTCAAGAAATTCTCAAGGAAAATTGCCCTGATGTTTTAGATCCAGAGGGCAAAATAGAGGTTGAAAGAATCCACCGATCACTTCCTGAAAAAGATCCCAAAAAGAAAACTCCCAGGAATATTATAGCCAGGTTCCAGAATCCCCAGATCAAGGAGAAAATACTACAAGCAGCCAGGAAGAAACAATTTCAACATTGTGGAAACACAATCAGAATAGCACAGGACCTGGCAGCTTCTACACTGAGGGATCGAAGGGCATGGAATATGATATTCCAGAGGGCAAAAGAGCTGGGATTGAAGCCAAGGGTCACCTGCCCAGCAAAACTGAGTATCTTGTTTCAGGGGAAAATATGGTCATTCAGTGGAATAGAGGACTTTCAAGTATTCTTGAGGAATAAACCAGAGTTGAATAGAAAATTTGACATTCAGACAGAAGAAGCAAGAGATGCTTGAGAAGGTAATCAAGGAAAAGAAATCAAAAGGAACTTATCAAAGTTGAACTATTTGCATTCCTACATGGAAAAACAATAACTGTGACTGATGAAACCTTTCTCAGTATGAAAATAATTGAAGAAGGATATATGGGCATATGAATACATATGTGAATGTGTGTATATATGTTTACAGTTATACATGGATAGAGGGCACAGGTTGAATTTGGTGGGAAGGGATGATACTTAAGGGGTGAAGTTATGAGGTGAGAAAGGCAAGTGGCAAGGGGATACAGGGAGAGACAGGGTAGGGTAAACTATCTCATGTAGAAGAGGCAAGGGGAAGTGGCTGCAGGGGAGGGGAAGAACAGGAAGGCAAAAAGGCAAAACCATATTCTCATTGAATCTGGCTCAGGGAGAGAATGACATACATACTAAATGGGATATCTCACCCTGCTGGAGAGTAGGGGAAAGGAGGATGAGAGGGGGGATGATGGAAGGGAGGGCATCTGGGGGGAGGGGAAGTTGGAAGTACCCACTATAGAAGAGGGACAGGATCAAAGTAGGGAATGGACCAGGTAGGGGGTGGGATAGGTGGGAGGGAATTATAAGCAGTCTTTTACAATATATCTACTATGGTAATGTTTTGCATAGCTATACATGTACAACACATACCGAATTGCTTATCTTCCCAGAGGGAATGGGTGACAAAGGAGGAAGGGAATGGATCTGAAATCTGAGGTTTTAAAATTAAATGTTTCAAATATATATAAATACTATTATTAATATTATTTTACATGTAATTGGGAGATAATATGTTCAAGCATTGGGGCACAGAGACTCACCTTGCCTTAATGGTAAAGTCGAAGGGGCTATAGGAGAAGCGATAGGAGAGAACAGATTGGATGAGGGGATATTTTGTGGGACTGCTATTCTGGGGTGGTGGGTAGGGGAAAAAATTGTAACTCAAAATCTGGCGGAAATGAATGATGTAAACTAGAAATTAATAAAGCATTTGTTAAAAAAAGAAAAAAGAAAATATAAGCTGCCCAGACTAACTGAAGAGGAAGTAAACTATTTAAATATGCCATCTCAGAAAAAGAAATTGAACAAGCCATCAAGGAACTCCCTAAAAAAAAAATCTCCAGGGCCAGACGGCTTTACTAGTGAATTCTACCAAACATTTAAAGAACAACTGACTCCAATACTTTACAAACTATTTGGGAAAATTGGAGAAGAAGGAGTCCTACCAAATTCTTTTTATGACACAAATATGTTACTGATACCTAAATTGGGAAGAGACAAAACAGAGAAAGAAAATTATAGACCAATTTCCCTTATGAATATCGATGCAAAAATTCTAAATAAAGTATTAGCAAAAAGACTACAGCAATTCATTACTAGAATAATATACTCTGATCAGGTATGATTTATTTCAGGAATGCAAGGGTGGTTCAATATCAGGAAAACTATCAGTATAATTGACCACATCAACAACAAAACTAGCAGAAACCATATGATTATCTCAATAGATGCAGAAAAGGCTTTTGACAAAATATAACACCTATTCCTATTAAAAACACTGGAAAGTATAGGAATCAATGGAGTCTTCCTTAAAATAATAAGCAGCATCTATCTGAAACCATCACCAAGTATTATATGCAATGGGGATAAACTAGAAGCATTTCCAATAAGATCAGGGGTGAAACAAGGATGTCCACTATCACCCCTCTTATTCAATTTGGTACTAGAAATGTTAGCAGTAGCAATAAGAGAAGAAAAAGAAATTGAAGGAATCAAATTAGGCAAAGAAGAGACTAAGCTATCACTCTTTGCAGATAATATGATGATTACTTAGAGAATCAAGTAAAAAACTACTTGAGATAATAAACAAATTTGCCAAAGTTGCAGGATATAATATAAGTCCTTGGCATTCCTATATACCTCTAACAAACTCCAACAGCAAGAGATAGAAAGAGAAATCCCATTTAAGGTTACTGTAGACATCATAAAATATTCGAAATCTACCTATCAAACAAACCCAGGACTTATATGAACACAATTATAAAACACTTCTCACACATATAAAGTCAGATCTAACTAAATGGAAAAACATTAATTGCTCATGGCTGGGTCGAGCCAATATAATAAAAATGACAATTATACGTAAATTAAATTACATATTTAGTGCCATACCAATCAATCTACCAAAAAATTACTTTGTAGAGCTAGAAAAAATAGTAGCAAAATTCATTTGGAAGAACAAAAGGTCCAGAATATCAAGGCAATTAATGAAAAGAAATGCTAGAGAAGGTGGCCTGGCCATACCAGATTTTAACATGTATTACAAAGCATCAGTCATCAAAACTACTCGGTACTGGCTGAGGAACAGAGTGGTAGACCAATGGAATAGACTGGGTACACGAGACTCAGCAGTCAATGACTAGAGTAATCTACTGTTTGATAAACCCAAAGACCCCAGTTTTGGGGATAAAAATGAACTATTTGACAAAAACTGCTGGGAAAACTGGAACATAGTATGGCAGAAACTGGGCATAGACCAATATCTAACATCGTACACCAAAATAAAGTCGAAATGGGTGCATATCTAGGTATAAAGGATAATACTGTAAACAATCTGGGAGAGCAAGGGATAGTTTATCTGTTAGATCTATGGAGAGGGAAAGACTTTATGACCAAACAAGAGTTAGAGAGCATTATAAAATGCAAAATGGATAATTTTAATTACATTAAATTGGAAAGCTTCTGTACAAATAAAGCCAATGTCACAAGATTAAGAGGGAAGTGGAAAATTGGGAAAGAATCTTTACAACCTATGTCTCTTGTAAAGACCTCATTTCTAAAATATACAAAGAATTGAGTCAAATCTATAAGAATCCAAGCTACGCCCCAATTGATAAATGGTCAAAGGATATGAACAAGCAGTTCTCAGAAGATGAAATTAAAGATATCTATAAGCATATGAAAAAATGTTCTAAATCACTAGTGATTAGAGAAATGCAAATCAAAACAATTCTGAGGTACCACATCTCCCTGGCCAGATTGGCTCAGATGACAAAACAGGAAAATGAGAAATGCTGGAGCGGATGTGGACAAATTGTTGGTGGAGGTGTGAACTGATCCAGCCATTCTGGAGAGCAATCTGGAATTATGCCCAAAGGACTATAAAGAAGTGCACACCCTTTGACCCAGCAATACCACTTCTAGGGTTATATCCCAAAGAGATCAGAGAAGTAGGAAAAGGACCCATATGTGCAAAAATATTGATAGCAGTTCTATTTGTGGTGGCAAAGAATTGGAAATCAAGGGGATGCCCTTCTATTGGGGAATGGCTGAACAAGTTGTGGTATATGAATGTAATGGAATACCACTGTGGTATAAGAAAGGAGGAGCAGACAGACTTCATAATAACCTGGAGAGACTTATACAAACTGATGCTGAGTGAGGGGAGCAGAACCAGGAGAATCTGTACACAATCAGAGACACAACATATGTGTGACAACCAACGTCAATAGACTGGGCTCCTCTCAGCAATGTAAGACAACTCCAAAAGGCTTGTGACTGAAAGAGATGCTACATCCAGACAAAGAGATGCGGAGTCTGAATGCAGAGTGAAACAAACTACTTGCTCTGTTTCTTTTTCTTGTTTTGTTGTGTTTCCTCTTTCCCATGGATCTTTCCATCAGTTATAATCCTTCTGTACAACCTGACTACTGATTAATGTGAAGATATTTGTAGATTGTATATTTGAGTGCATGCTGCCATGATGGGGGGGGGGGGGAGAAAATTTGAAACTCAAGGGACTGTGGAACTGAATCTTGTAAACTAAAAGTAAACAAACAAACAAACAAAAACTGAGGCCATTCAGAAAGCTCCCTCTTAGCCCCTCTACCTCATTCCATATTACTAAGATGCTTTCCACAATCCTCTCCTCCCGTCTCCCATAAGTGGCCCATTTCATTGCCAAGAGAAACCATTCTTCATGCACAAGGGATCCTATGCCATTCCCTAGAGGAATGCCCCCTCTGTCATCTCTACTCTTGCTAAAACATTCAATCTCTCTCAATAATTTCCCTACTAGCTACAAACGTGTCCATGTCTCCCTCTTCTTCAGAAACCCACCCTTGCTCTATTCATCCCCACTGGCGGCAGTCTCTTAGCTTTCTTTCCTTTTGTGGCTAAATTCCTTGAGAAGGCCATTTACACTAGCTGCCCTCCCCTTCCTCTCTCACTTTCTTCATAACCCTCTGCAGTCTGGCTGCAGACTGCTCTCTCCCAAATTACCCGTCATCCCTCCACAGCCTCTAATGCTCTCCATCGCCATCGTCTCCTCGATACTCCCTTTTGGGTTTTCATGACATCGCTCCTTCCTGGCTCTCTTCCTACCTGTCTTACCCTTCCTCAGTTTCCTTTGTGGAGCTTCATCCAGCTAGGCATGGGCATCCCATACTCAAACGTTTTCTCCTTTGACACTTTCACTTGCTGATCGCATCTGTTCCCATGGCTTCAATGACCATTCCAATGCCAATGATTCCCAGACCTACTTGCCTAGCCCTAACCTCTCTCCTGACCTCCAAACTGCCCACTGAACATCTCAAACTGGATGTCTCAGAGACATATTAAACTCAACATTTCAAACACTGAACTCATCACCCCCCCAACACTCCCCTCTATCTCAAAACCCCAACCCTGTTGAGGCTCCTAATCCAGGTGTTGTTCTTAAGGCCTCACCCTCACGTCCCCTCAGGACCGAACTACTGAACAGGCTGCTGGTGAGTGTCCCTGCCTCAAGGTTCTTAGCATTCCAGTCTATTCAGCTGTAAAAGTGATCTTCATAACATACACATCTGACCCCCAAACCATGCTCAGGACAAGCTGGCCCCCTCCAGAATCTCTGGGCTCCTCCTGCCTCATTCATCCCCCGAGTTCTGTGATCCACAGTCACGGGCCCCCGTGCTGCTCCCCTCATGGCTTGGTACCCTCCCTGGCTGATGCCCAGGCCTAGGCTGCTCACTCTCCTCACCTCTGACTCCTCCTTCGAGTCCCAGCTCAAACCTCACCTTCCACAAGTGCCTTAGGGCTAATACCTTCCTTCTGTTGGTCAATACTGTATCTGTACATCGTTTTTTGCATGTTCCTTCCCCCTGGATTGTGAGCTGCTTGTCTTTCTTGGTATCCTCTGGTGCTTAGCACAGTGCCTGGTACACAGCTAGAGCCTAACCAATGCTCATTCCTCTCCCCACTGAGCTCTGGACTTCCTCAACCATGCTCCCAACTCGAACCTTCACTGGTTCCTCTCTACACTTCTAAGCCTTACCCTCCCACCCTTTCTTTTATGTGTTGTTTCCCCCCAGCAGAATGTAAGATCCTTAAAGGCAGGACCTATCTCTTTTTCTACTTGTGCTATACTCAGCACAGTACCTGGCACACAGTCAGTGTTTAATAAATGCTTGTTGATTGACTCATGGACAAATGAAGTGCTAGATCAGGGTCACGAGAAAGGTCATTGCTAGTTGTGAGGGCCAGCTTTACAGAAGAGGCAGCATTTGAGTTAGGCTTTAAAGAATGGATAAGAATTCCACAGGTTCATAGGGGGAAAGGAATAGGTGAAGCAGAGGACTAAACATGAGTAAAAGTGTGTTCGTGTGAAGGTGAGGGGTATATACAAGGACAGGTGAATGGTCTGGTATGGCTGGGCTATGAAGTACATGGAGAGGAATGAAAGGGAAGAAGGCAAGAGAGGTCAGGTGGCCCCAGGTAGTAGAAGGCATGGAACATCAAACAAACAGATCCACACATGAAGAGAATTCTTTTGGCAACAGCACGAAGGATGGACTGGGAGGAGGGAGAGAAGCAGGAAGAGCTGCCAGGAAGCTCTGGAAATAGTTCACATGGAGAGTAATGATGGGCTGCCCTACAGTGGGGACAATGGAAGCAGGAGGTGATGGATGGCAGACAGATCACAGATCTGCCAGAAGCAGATCATGAGGACTTTGTAAGTGACTGGTGAAAAGCTGAGTCAGAGAAAACTCGAAGGTTTGAGAGATGGGAGACCACGGGAAGATGGCATCCTTGCTCTGTCTAGTTAGCAGGAGGATTACCACAATGGTCTACCAGGAATGATATCCCTGCCTTTGGGATCGCCCCCACAATTCATTCTATCCTATTCCCAACAACCATAATTATCTTTTGAAAAAGCCCAATTTCACTTGGTTGGAAATCTCCTCTAGGAGATTTGGTCTGCCTACCCCTGACAAGATCCAGTCCACACTCGGCATTCTCAATCCTGTACAATCTGCCTCAGGGGACTTTTCTGGCCTTATTCCGCCACCGTTACTTTGCTCCAGTCACATCAGTCTGCTCAGAATCTTTTAGAATGTCCTATCCTCCTCTTCTCTTGGTCTATCTGAATCCCAAGAGTTCCCCAATGTGGATGATCCTTCTACTCATGTAAATAGCAACCCTTCCATATCTGACTTCCTGAGCTTCCAAAACCAACACCCACACACCCACCCTTTTAGACTAAGTCTCTCTTGGCCAAACTCATGGTCTTTGGGCAACTGTCCATTTGGCAGACCATAACTACAGCCTTTCCAGTCTGGTAGGCCCCACCAGAATTTAAATACTGGTAGCTCAGCCTTTGGCAACACCAAGAAAACTAAAAGCTAGACAGTGTTTGCTCTAGAACAAGCTGAAGACTCTGGAGTTACAAATTAGGGCATGATATTGCAGAATGCTGGGAAATGGCTAAGGAAAAAGAGGGAGGTAAAGTCTGTTCAAACACATAAACATGATGCAATAAAGAATCAAGGTGTGCTCACTTCTTGAATGCACATGATTCTAGAAACAAAGGCCAAATTAGAAGGGGTCACTCAGCCAGAATCCCTGTCTGTTAGAGGGCTTTCAAGAAACGTGAGACCACAATGCCATAGTTAGTAAAACTTTTGGTAATGGAGTTATTTTGTGATAAAGTAATCAAAGAAAAAGTTAGTGTTTTTAAAAAAACACTTTGAAAAATCATTCAAAACAACTGTAGGAAAAATCATACAGCTCAATGAGGAAGGTCTATAGAACAAAAATCCATCTCCATTCAGAGTAAATGGGGGAAAGGATGAGAGGAGCCTTGGTTTACAGTATGTGGGCATGGGTAAGCACGTGTCCATGTAGTTAGGATTGCCTTAAATCAGCCCTTTACCTTCTAATATAGCCTTCTTAGGGAGTCACAGAGGTAGGGGTGGGAATTGGGGGGGGGGGGGAAGAGGGTGGTTCTGAAAGGCTGGTCCTTACTAGCTCTGCCCCAATGCAGATATCAGAGGCTGGCCGGCCTTCGGTTTCTGAAGGTCTAAGACATTATGTCTTCTTTTCTCCCCAGACCTGCCCTCTTTCTCCAACTTTCCTATGTATCAGCAAGATTTCTGTCCTTCCCTCCCTACTTTTTAATATCTCCTCCCACACCAAGGCTCCTAAATGCCTACTGTATTTCCCCCCATTTCTGATATTCTTTTGTTTTTAGCAATGAATACTGTATTGGCACCCACAGTACCATGCCTCCCTGATTCCTGCTTTTGACTTTTGGTAACAGTTTCTAACCAAGCATAACGATGAAACACACTCTCTAATTATATGTAGAGTTGTACTTGCCTTGGAGTTTTCAGGCTTTGCACTTTTGAAAAAAAATTATCCAGTAGCCTTGAAACATTATCAGTAAAAGGATGACTTAGTATACAATAACCTTTACAAGTGCTGGTAACATTTTATAAATATTGGACATGGCCTGATTTTGCTGTGTGCTGCACTCACTCTTAAACGCAGTCCTTAAATGATCCCCCCCCCCCCACTGTAGGCACCTGTCAAAACCTGCTGAGGCATCGGCTAGTTTGCGGAACTTCTTTTCCCCTTTCTTTTCTGCTCTTTATTATAAGGGATGACTTGCTAGGTGGGATGGGAGCATACTGGGAAATGAAGTGAGAATGAAATCAAAAGATACCAATAAAAACTTAAGTATAGTTCCCCTTCAAAGAGTATTCCTGGTATGAACACTGGAAACTTCCAACCCACACACAGATCCTTCATCATAGCAAATGCATTATTACTGTCAGAGTCCCAACTCTCATCCAGGTGAACATCAAGCTTTTACCAGCCAACCCCCAAGATCTGTACAAGGAAGGTGACGAGAGGAAAATGGATGGCCAATAGACTGGTAAATGGCCATCTAGCAGCTCGACCCGACATGGGGAAAGGAGGGCAGGGTGATCTGGAAGCGAGGCGGCCCTTTTTCCTCTCTGTGTTGTTTCTACTTGGGTTTTTGTTTTGTTTAGTTTTGTTTTTCTTGGGGTTATGTGACTCCTAGGGAAAAGGGAAGAAAAATGTTAAAATACTCCACAAGAAAACAAAAAAAAAGTAAAACAGAAAATAGGGGATTTCTTTCTTTCTTTCTTTTTTTAAACTTATTTTTTTTGCCTTTTTTTTTTTTTGGAGGGCAATTGGGATTAAGTAACTTGCCCAAGGTCACAGGGCTAGGTTTTTGTCTGTGTGTGTTAAGTGTCTGAAGCTGGATTGGAACTCAGGTCCTTCTGACTCCAGGGCCAGCCCTCTACTCACTGTGCCACCTAGCCACCGGGGATTTCTGATATAACACAGCAAAGGAATCTTCAAAAGTGCTGGAAACACCAGCAATAGACCCAATCCAACATAGGCTATTTAGCACCTGCCAGGTGGATAGCACCGAGTTGGGTGCTAGAAAGACCAAAGTCTCTGCTCTCAAAAAGCATATAACCTAATGAAGGGATAAAACACATACCCAGATAAATACAAGGTAATCTGAAATAGGAGAGCAAGAACAACTGGAGGTAGGGGTTGGGAATACAGTGGAACTCTCAGCTAAGCAGTAAAGAAAACTTGGGATTCTAAGAGGCAGATGAGAGAGTGGACTCTTACCAAAGGCAGAGTGGTGGGAAATGGATTGCTGAATTGAGGGCATAGCAAATAGGTCAACTGGGTTGGAATGTAGAGGGTGTAAAGGGGAGCAATATGAAGTTAGTCTTCAAAGGTATGCAGGAGTCAGATTATGGAGAACTTGCAGGTCAGTCTGAAGAATTTGCGTTTTATCCCATGGGCAAAAGGGAGCCTAGAGCAAGAGTGACATGTTCAGACCTGCGCTTCTGAGGTATAGGTTGGTTTTGTTATATTGCTGAAACATCACGTTGGCAGCTGTGTGGAGAATGGATTGGAGAGGGAAGAGACAGAGAAAACAATTAGGAGGCCATAGCAAGAGCTTGAAAGGGGGGACTGGGTCTAAACTAGGATAATGGTGGTGGGAGTGGAGAGGAGATGGATGGGAGAGATGGTACAGCAGCAGAATCCACAGGGCTTGAAAGCTGATTAGACAGGGAGTTGGAGGAGAAGAACATACAAGAATGACTGGCAAGATGGCAGACTTGGGTGACTGTAAGGATGGTGGCATCCTCAACAGAAAGAGGGAGGTTAGGCGGAGAGATGAGTTTAAGAGAGAAAATAATGTGACATTCTTGACCTGTTGCACTTAAGATTCCAATTAAGACACCCAGATGGAGATAGTTAACATGCCCTGAGCCTGATCCCAACTCTAACCCTAACAAGACTGGAGTTCACAGGGGAAGAAGCCTGAAAAGAGAGACCTGGAAGTCACTGACATAGAGGTGATAACTGAGTCCATAGATGTGGGGGGAGGGGGGAGAGAGGAGAGTCAGAGAAAGGAGAGCAGAAGGGGAGGGAGAGGAAAGGAGAGGAGAGGGGAAGGAAGGAGGGGAGAAGAAAGGGGAGGAGAGGGGAGGGAGAGGAGAGGGGAGGGAAGGGAGGGGAGGGAGAGGAGGGGGGGAGGAGAGGGAGGAGAGGAGGAGAGAGACGTAGAGACAGAAACAGAAAGAGGAGAGACAGAGATAGTGAGAGCCTTAGGAGAAAACATACCTGGAAGTCAGAGAGAAACAAGAAACAAGGCAATATTTGCTTAGTGACAGCAAATGAATAAATGACACATTCATAAAGATTAGGCAAAAATTAACGGTAACAAGAAAATCACAAGGCCAAACAAGAGTCTGAATTAATAGAATTAAAATATGCAAAGAGAAAATACTGAAAAAAGTGACCAATATGAAGAATGGATTAGAAAACAATGGGTCAGTAGACTCAATCCACAAAAGTTAATCTGCAGGAAAATGGACTTCTAGCCAGCACTAATCAACTAGAAGAAAAAGAAGTGCCCAAATCTCAGAATAATCCTAAGAACTGAAAACAAGCAAACTCCCAGATTGTAGCTGGAAGAGAGTCCAGATGTCACAGTCTGAGGATTGCTGACATCTCAGAAAAACTACTGTTCAAAAATGTGAATTCAATATTCCTGGAAACCATCAAATAAAACTTCCCAGAATAAGCAAAAAAAAAAAAAATCTGCCAAATGAAAAGAATCTATGGGGAAAAATCAAGGTTCCTAGATATATTATGGTTATTACAATGTTAAAGGAAAAAAACCTTCAATTTGTTGAGAATAAGGGTGGGAAACATTCCTCAGGAATGCAGTAGGCTTTATCAAAGAAGACAGAGGGTGAAGGGAGAGAGAGGGCTGTGATATATACAAAATTTAAACAGCATAGACTATAAATTCGGAATGAGCTAGCCAGCTTCTTTTCAAAAGAAGAGACCACATCTGAAAAGCAATCATACTTTTCAAAAAGACAAACGCACCAGTACTTCCAGGAAGTCTAAAAGTACTTCAAACAATTCTCAAAGAAAGATAAAATCAATCGCCATCAATTTAAGAACCTGTAGAGTACAGTATTAGCAACGTTACTAAGTGTTTCATAAGGACACCCGAGAGAACTAGGCAGGGGAAGGGGCAGGATGAGATGGAAGAAAGGATGAGAACAAAGTAATCAAAAGGCAAAGTCAAATAAGAGTCCAGCACTGTTCGTAGAAAAGGATTCTGCTTAGAGCATTTAAAAGTTTGAAATAAAAACAGAAATATGAAGAATGAGAAAAGTATGTTCACTAATATGACAACTGACAAAAAGTCAAACCTAACAATTGTTTTCTTTTTTTTTTTTGGAGGGGGGAAGGCAAGGCAATTGAGGTTAAGTGACTTGCCCAAGGTCATACAGCTAGAAAAACCTAATAATTGTAAAACTAAATGTAAATAGGCTAAAAGCTCTAATAAACAACTGAAAAAAAATAAAAGAATAACATTTGTCATGACTACGGAAAAGAGAAACATTTTTGTCTGTCAAGCAAATTGTAAAAAATTATTAGAAACAAAAATCCATAGGTCTAATTACAAATGGAAAAAAAAAAGATTTTGCAGAGCAAAGAAGCATCTCCTCTAGGATTAAAAGAAATATGTGTGCCTCAGACACTTAACGCACACGCAAACAAAAACCTAGCCATGTGACCTTGGGTGAGTTACCTAACCCCGATTGCCCTCCAAAAAGCAAAAAAGAAAAAGAAAAAGAAAAAAAAGAAACACGTGCTCCTCAATGAAAGGACAGTCAAACAACAATCAAAAAAAGATCCACTTTCAAGAGAGAAAATCCAAACTAGTAAGAACCAGATAAAAAGATGCTCTAATGCCCTAATGGAGAAAGACAAATTAAGGTGTACTCAAGGTACCACTTTGTGCCGACTGGAATGGCAAAAGTAATAAATGATCAAAAATAAAGTTGGTGGGACTTCATTATTGGTGGGATTGTAGAAGGAGGTTGATCTGGCAATTTATTTACACCAAATGTAACAAAACTCATTTTTTTCATACCGATTTATTCATTCATAACCTTTTGACTGAATGATTGAATTACTAAGACTTTAATCTAGATATTATGAAAATGAGAAAAGGCTCTGGTCCCACATAAGCATTCAAAGTTGTATAAAAATATTCATCTGCTATATCGAGCCATATAAAAATACATAAACAAAACAGGTATCAGGTGACTAGCAAATGACTAAATTAAGGTAACTTACTTTACCAGCTTATGATGCCATTAATAAATATAATGACTAAGGAAACATGGCAAGATCTAAACAAAGTCATAAAGCAAGCCCAGCAGAGCTGATGCACGCTGCCTAGAAGGCAATTTTAATGACTCAAAAGAGGGCAAAGGGAGGCCAGCCTCAGCCTGACTAGCAAAGGGACACAGAGCAAAGCACTTCTTGTCTGTTGTACCATTTGCTGAACTCCATTCTGTTAAATGCTAATGGTTTTATATCAGATTTCAGTCCTTATTTTGTATGGTTTTTAGGTTTATCACTTAAAAAATCCCAGATTTCACAAACCATTCCTGAACTAGAATCCCCACTACCACATCCCCAATGGGAGAGAGAAAGGAAGAACTGAGTGCCTCCCTAGATACCCTACTCCACTTTTAGGTAGCTCTAATTGTTAGGAAGTGTTTTCTTACATGTTGAAATATCTTTTTTGCAACTTTATCAGTGCTATGAGCTCTTGATTATTCAGTTTTGTTGTTGCTTATTAAGTTCATAATTTTAAAAACTGTACACATTAAAAAAATTCTAAATAGAAAAAAAAATCCTAATCAATATTGACTGAAAAAAGAATTGCCCAAGGAGAAAGCTAGCATTAGGTTAAGTGATTGAAAAGAGCTGAAAATGAACAGCCCCTGTAGGAATACTAAGGAGGCTGGATTTCTTGAAATCTTGGTTTAACTGAGTATCTTCTTTAAATTTATTAAAAAACATCTAAGCAGAACTATTAAGGAACATGAAGATAAAGGCAGCTGGGAGCTGAGTTTTGTCTTGGTTTTTGTGAAGCAAACTGAGTAAGACTGCACTGACCAATCTGTGTATATCTCTCAGGGAATGGCGCTTATATGAGTCTGCCTGTTGGTCCCAGAAATACATCTGGAGCAGTCTCCTTTACTTCTCAGTCGAACATCCACAAAAAAGGCAGCTTTCTTCACGTATAGTCTCTTAGCTAGGAAGGCAACAGCAAATCTCATGAAAATCAACTGTCACAGGGTTCTAGAGTTGTTGTCCCTCAACTTTTTCAACCACATTCTCTAAACGTTCCAGATAAAGCAAAGACCTATCAGTGCAAGAACATGAAGATGAGCCTTCTCCAATCTGATCTAGAATCCTCAGGAGACCAAAAATCATGTCTTATGCCATTTTTGTAACTCAGGCATCTAGCAGAATATCTTAAATGTAGTATGAACTTAATGTTTGCTGATGACAATGACTAGTAATTTCCTTATTTATTTTTATCAGTGATCAAGAACACATATTCATTTTGAATACTGGTGTTCATTGGGAAATTTGTGAAAATCTCATTCTTGTCATATTCTAAGAATTCATGAAGTACATGAAATTTTACTCAAAAATTGGGTAGCCACCTTCCTACATTAGTATTCAAGGATTGCAAATCTGATCTGATTGGTTTTTCAGCATCTGCATTTGGATCATTTTACCATATAGACCAAAATCAGTCAATCCAGCAGCATTTACTTATCAATCTAGAAAACCAAGTGTAAGTAAAATGTATAGTCTCCAGACACTGGCAGCTTGTTGAGTTTGTCCATCAAGACACATCAAGCTCTTGGACCTGCAATTTGGCACACATACAAAATGTATGTGCCTGCATATACAAATATACCACATACAAGTACACATAGAGGTATACACATATGTAGACACCAATGGATGGATGGATGAATGATTGGAGAGAGAGGAGAGAGAGAGATGACAGTTAGGCAGACAGACTGACAGTCAGTTTTGACAATGAGCTGGGTCCAGAAATGACTATCAGGATATACAGTGTTTGAGAAACTATAGCATGCAACCACCCCCAAACTGCTCATGGCTACAGAAATCAAACTTTAGTTTTTAGGGTTTTTTTTTTTTTGCTTTTTGGAGGGCAGTTGGGGTTAAGTGACTTGCCCAAAGTCACATGGCTAGTAAGTGTGTCAATAATCTGAGGTCACATTTGAACTCAGGTCCTCCTGACTCCAGGGCCAGTGCTCTATTCACTGGGCCACCTAGCCGCCCCAAGAAATCCAACTTTAAAATGAAAATTTTCCTAATAACCATGGCACTTGTCCTGGCATAATCTCATGAAGGGACAAAGAAGATGGTATCTCATAAGAGCTAAATCACAAGGAAGCACAGAACAATTCAGGGTGGGTACAAATAAGCACTTTAAAGAAATGCAAGCCTGTGATCTTGTCAGCGCAGGGAGTCAACCCTCAACAAGACACATCAAGCTCTTGGACCTGCAATTTGGCACACATACAAAATGTATGTGCCTGCATATACAAATATACCACATACATGTACACACACAGAGGTTTTGGAGAGTTTTGGAGAGTTGTCCTGGGATTGTAAGTGGCATAAAAGGCCCATCCATATCATCTAGGCCATGTGGTACCCGAGAAGGAGCGGGGAGACAGAGCTCTGGCCCTACACTGGACCTCCCACCCCTGTCCCAGGACACTGAAAGAAGCTGAAGGCAGCCTTCAGCTCCAAAGGTACCTCTTGTACTCCAACCTTCTGTTCCCAGGTCTGTCATTTGAGGCTAGGCAGAATAAGGGCATCCCCTTTTCCACCTGATGGCCTTTCACGTCCTTCCCATCCCACCACGTCTTCTCTAAGCAAAGATCTCCAGGTCCTTCATGTGGTACAGTGTCCATACTGGTCACCCTGCTGCTTATCTATATGGTTCCCAATATGTAGCCTTAAGAGCTAAACCCAATCCCCTCAACATGCCTGATCTGAGCAGTGCAAAGTCCAACCAAATTCTTACCTGCCTCCTTCTAGACCTAGACCCCATGCCTCGCTTAATGATGCAGTGACCCTCATACTGAACCTACAGGCCACCAAACCCCCAGATCATTCTCAAAGCCACTCCTGTCTAGTCTCACCTCTCCCATTCTGTACTTGTAAGGTTAATTTTCTGAACCCAAAGGGAGAATTTTATACTTATCTCTATAAAATATCACCCAATCAGCTTTAGCCTATCAAGATGTTTTTGGAAGCTGTCATCCAATATCCCATCTATTCATTCTGGCTTTATTTCATCTGCAAGGACACTCTTGTCCAGATCATGAATAAAAAACGTCAGCCAGCAGAGGGCCAATAACAGATCCCTGGAATGCTCTAATGGAAACTTCCTGTCAAGCTGACATCAATCCATTAACAGTTGCTTTTGGGATCCAGTCATTCCACCTGTTCTGAATACAACTAACTTACTAGGACCTAGACTGGGGCAAATCCTTTGCTGAATTTTAAATATGCTGTTATCTACAGCATTCCTCTCCCCCACAAAAAAAAAAACCTTAACTCCACCGCCCTCTTAAAACAAAGACCCTGGCTTCACTGAAGCCATATCCTGGCAGCTCCATCAGCCTCTGCCCAGCCCTCTCCCTTTACATTACTTCTCAGAACAGCAGCATCCCAGTGATGCCTCCGCCTTCTGCTGGTGATGAGACAGTCTTGCTCCCCCATGGCAAAGCCCTCAGCCATCCTGGATGTCACTGCCCCACCTCCCCTTCATTCCCTCAATCACATGCTTGCCCATGCTCCTCTCCACTGGTTCATCCCATCGACCCCCAAAAACCCAAATCTCTTAACCCCCTTCGCTCCATCCAGCCAGGCTCATTGCTCTCTTACTTCCTGTCCTGACTGAATTCCTTCGTAGTTATCTAGACCAGGGCTTCTTTAACTTTTTCCAGTTGTGACCCCTTTGTCCCGTTGGGCAGCACTCCTTGGCACCACAAGGCCTGAGGGCTTGTGCTTTGTGTTCAGAACCCTGGCTGCAGTGAAGTCACGAAGCAAGAGGGGCGAGAGTGCCAGGAGTACCCAGGACTCATTCCCAGTTTGATTTGTAATTAATTTGTGGTTGTTGCTCATTCAGAAACCTTTCACTGTTGCCAAATTTTTCTCGACCCCACATGGGGTGGGAACCCAGAGTTTAGGAAGTGCTGTCTCCCTCCTCACTAACACTCTTCCACAACACCTCACCAGGCTTCCTCCGCCTTCTCTGTTCTCCTAAAACTGCTCTAAACTCACTAATTATTTCCTTATTATGAAATCCGGAGACCTCTTTCAGTCTCCAGCCCCTCTGACCTGTCTAAGCCCAATCAGGGGAGACTGTGGTCACTGGCTCTGGAGTCAGAGGGATCAGGTTCAAATCCTGCCTGATGCTCACTCTGTATGTGACCAGGGAATATCGTGGCCGCCTTGGCTGCCTCCTCTATCACCTGAGGAAACCGGAGAGATCTACTCAGACCCCTCGAGTTCTGGGTCTTGGATCTGCTGGATTGCCCTGGCCTACGACACAGCAGGTATCACCCTTGTGCAGACTTTCCGGGCTGCCTCACTGCAGCATTACACCAAGCTCACAAAAGTTCCTCCTGCTTCCACTCTGCATGCCCTCCATTCCACCCTTTCTCCTGCTGCAGAGTAATTATGTTCACGCATGGAGCCAAATCCTGTCACTCCAGTTCCCAAAAGCCCTCTGTGACTCTTTAATGCCCTCCTGGCAAAGCCCTCCTGGGGTTTTCAGTCTCCTAACTTATTCTAACCCACTATGATTCAGCAAAAAGGATCTCCTTTCCACCTCTGGGTCATGGCTCATACTGTGTTCCATGCCTAGAATGCCATCTCAGTGTCTTTACCCACTGATTCCTCTGGATCTTTTCAAGCTCAACTCACATGCCACTTCCTCCTGGAAGCCTGGCTTGATTCACAGTTACAGTCTCCTCAGACTTCACAGTCATTTGTGATGCAAATACTGGCTTTATTATATCAGGCAATCCATCAGAATTAGCTGTTCCTGACTTTTCTTGTCTTAGACCCACACTCCTAAATGTTACACAAGGGCAAGTATTCTGCCTTGTCTAAGTTTGGGGGCTTCTGCGGTGCCTCCCATGCAGGATACGCCACAGCTGAAGGAATGTTGAAGCAGGCTGGGCTGAGCTGGACTCCTCAGACCCCTCCCCATGTTCAGACAAACAAGAATGTCAGAAGCAAAGGAGACTAGCCTTTCCCTACTCAGAATTTGAAGGTTTTTTTGTTTTAGGCTTTCTCTTGTCATATTAAGAAGCTAATGATTATACTAGCTTCTCAACTTCCATCTACCAGCACCCACCGTGATTCTATAGTGAACAAAGATGACAGTGAGATCAGAAAGTGCAAAGTATTTAGAAGCCTTAGCATAAAAGTGACCGATAGTGATTCAGTTTAATTAAACAAAGAACCCAATGATTTACTGGCCAGTCAATGAAAGAACATCTGAAACCCGACTGGAGCCTCTTCCCCAGGCATACAAACCCGACAGTCCTCTGTCCAAGGACAAAACGGAGCCATTGTCTCATACTGGACAGCTGACTGTCCTCATGCAACGAAATACCCCGGCCTTTAGAAGAAGGGAAAAGATTTCCCTCCAAATGGCTACTACGTAAAAACGTAAACGCTAAGCCAATCTTAGACCTCGTCCTGCTCCTTATTCTCCTTATCATGACTGAACAGAATCCCAGCTTACTAGCTGCCCCCAATTCCTACTTTTTTGAACGCAGGTCCTCCTGACTCCAGGGCCAGCACTCTGTTCACTGCACCACCTAGCTGCCCCCAATTCCCACTTTTTTGGTCAAGCATATTCCCATTAGCATAATCCCACAATCTCTTGGTAGACTCTGTAGCTTAAATAAATTATAAATTCATTGTTTAAATGAATTTTTAATTCACTTGCATGGCTTTGTGCATGCTGCAATGAGCATATTTTTAAATGGTCATCTTGAATTGGTTTGGAAATGCCTTTTAGATACAACCACATTTACTTTTGCCAGTCAAAGGCCTTGAAACTACATGAAACGACAGATCTAAGGCTACTGAACAAAGCTCTCCTCTGAGAAGGAAAAGTCCTCGAAAGAAAGAACCTTAAGGAAACACCCAATTTCCGAGCCCAGAGGCTGGAGGAATACTGACCACAGTCCGGGGCTAAAATGCCGTTCAAGTAGGGCAAGGTGAGTCTCTTGACTTCCTCCAGCTTCTCCCGCAGCTTCTTCACCTGGTTGTCCGAGCGGCTCACCCGCTGTCTCAGCAGCCGAAGCTCACCGTTCTTCTTCTCTACCTGTTCCCGCAGGCAGCACACCTGGCTCTTGCTGGGCCTGGAGGAGAAGCAGTAGGAATGGAGCGAGTCAATGAGCTTGCAGGCCCCTGATGCTGACATGATGACCTCGTTGATGGACATGGGATTGGCGTCTGTGTCCCCCTTCTGCCCAAGCACGGCTTCCGTGGCGGGTTTGGGAGTGACGTCTGGCGGAGGCGCCGATGAGCTCTGGGAAGGCTTCTGTGGTGTAGCGGTCAGGGAGGAGCTCGGGGTGCTCTCTGCCAAGCCCGTGCCAGGCACCTCACTACTGCGGCTACAGCCCGGGTCTGCATCCCTCTTGAGCCTCTTCCTGTCCAACTGATCCTTTGGAAGGGAGGGCCTCTCTCGAGTGTGCCGAGAAGAGAAGCTGTAAGAGTGGAGGGAGCCAATGAACTTACACGCCCCTGACCCTGGGGGGGTAAAGTCATCGATGGAGATGCCGCTCTTGTCTGAACTCCAAGCCCCAGCCTGGGCATTTGGTTCAGAACAGACCCCCACGGCAGGTCTCTCTGGCTTGCTGGGGCCACTGGGCTCTGTGGCCAAACTGTCATCGGAAGTCCTTGGAGACCCTTCTCGCGGGGTGGGCCCCTGTGCCCCCTGCTCAGACTGAGACAAGGCTTGTTCCATCTTTCCAATTTCTTCTCTTACTGTTGGCTCTTCATCCATGGACAGTGGGGAATTCGAGGTGACTTCACTGTCAGCTTCTTCCTGGGGCTCCCTCACATCCCCTGGAGGTTGGCCAGTCTCCTTCCTCCTACCTCGCACATGACCTCGGGCACTTTTTTTCTTCTCTGCCAAGTGAAAGATGGACGGCACAGCTGTGGGTTTGAGAAGTCGGTGCTGGTCCTCCAGCCTCTTAGAGAAGCTGTCTTTGGTGAAATGCTCACTGCAGAGGAAGGAATACTTGGTAGGAGTCCAGTTATCCCTCTGAACCGCTTTCAGCCACTGGATCAGGCGTTTTGAATCCTTAAGGGGGAACCTGTAAGACAAAGTAATAAGTAAAAACTTCTTACATTCATTAAAGAAACAAAAAAAAATTCAATTATTAAAAATGAAAGGATGGTTTTTCCTAAACTCTAAGTCTTTACTAAGTTGAAATAAAATTTTCTTTCAGACTCCAGACTGACTGATTCTAACAACAATGGCAAGCTGCACCTCTACAACGGGTATCACAGGGTAACCTGGCTTTTGACATCCTATCAATCTCCTCAATAACTCAACAAATGTCATCTGTTTGCCGTTTGATGACCCTGCACCTTGTACCATGAAGCAAAGCACTAAACAGAGACTGAGGCTGATCACATCCTGGGAGGACAGATATCCCACAAAGAGAAGGGGGTTGCCCTCTAGGCTGGATTAGGAGGTCTTTCCAGGGCACCTCATTTACAGGTAATAGTGTCCTAATGGTATCAAGCAGCAAAATGTTATAGAACCCTTCAAACAGGGCCCCTGATTACTCCAATCAGCCTGATAATCTGTAATGGAAAAACCAAATTGATGAGAACTCCCCATCATCCACCCCTGGTCCAGACTATGACATGCAATCAGAAGGACAGTCCTTTGAGTTAGCCTAGGAAAACATAGAGCAGGGGATGGGGTCAAACCGGAACGGGAAGAGAAGAGCCAACACAGTGTTTTAACTCCCAAGGCAATTTTTTAACGTAAATGTTTTCTTGGTGATAATCATATTTGTAAACCTTGGAACACCAGCATTTCCAAAGAATCAGAACACCTTTGATATTAAAGGTAATGAAGAAATATATAGCAAATACAAAGCAGGCTAAAGCGTATTTCTGATGACCTAAATCATGCCATAAAAAAAGTGGCAGAAAGAATATAATTCAGGAGATGAATATTATCTGAAAAGGAGGCAGGCTGATCATGTAACCAAGGTAAGTCAACAGGCAATGATTAAACACTTAATAAGAGCCAGGCACTAGGGAGGCAAAGAAAGGCAAAAACCAGACCCTGCCCTCAAGGGGCTCACAGTCTAATGAGAGACATGCTGACAAGATACAGACAGGACAAAGTGAAGGTGTAGCTATGTCCGATTAGTGTAAATAAGGAATTGATGTGAAAATGTATCTGGTGAAGGGGTCATATTTATTTGAATGTGAACTAATCAAAGCAAAAATTATGAAAAATAAAGTCATTGGTTGCAGTCCTATAGAAAAATGCCATTGCAAATTCAAATAATGTGACCAATTTATGGGCTCTGTTATTCAAGTTAGCTGCAATCTTGGAGGGAAAGTATGAGCATTAGGAAGTTTGGGAGGGCTTCTCAAAGAAGGTCAGACTTCAGGAGAGACTAGAATGAAACCAGGGAAGCCAGCACCAGAGTGGAGATTCCAGGCATGGGAAAAAACCAGTGAAAATGCCTCCAGCTAGGAGACAGGAGTGTCTTAGACAAGGAATAGCAAAGTGGATGGCAGACTTTGTGGAGGGGAGCAAGACATAAGGTGACTGGAAAATTCAGAAGGGGCTAGGTTAGGAAGGGATTTAAAAGCCAAACAGGACTTTAGATTTGCTCCTAGAGGTGACTGGAAGTCATTGGAATTTACAGAATTGGAAGAGGGGGAGGGCAGAGAGGGTTGTGTGGTTCTGAACTATAGATGATCACGTTGATAGCCAAGTGAGGAATAGACTGGAGTGGGGTGACACCTGAGAGAGGGGGACCAGCTAGCAACTACTGAAATAATCCTGGTGTGAGATGATGAAGGCCCACCCCAGAATGGTGGTGACCATCCAGGGAGAGAAAGGACCATCACAGAGAAACAGAAGGAAGAAGGCAATGGTACCCAGGCAATGGCCGAAGATCTAGAGGAAGACCCCTAATATAGTGGGCATATTCCTTCATGGAAAAAAATGTGGACAAAAAAAGGATGGAAAAGCAAGGACAGACTGCATTCTACAAGGAGAGAAGGAAGAGCTACATGCTTAGGGTTATGAACTTTCTGAAGCAGGTGAAGGTACTGAACTATGTCCTAGGGAGGCCATGATGTTCTCAGAGCTTACAAGCTATGCGGGTTTAAGAGAAACACATGGGTGAAATGAGGGTCAAACATAAAATCAACAAATAAACAAGTGATTATTAATGGATTACTATGTGCCAGGCAGCCTGTCTGGCATCAGCCAAAATAAGAAAATGCCCTCCAACCCATCAAAAGCTTTTATCGCCAAAGAGCAATATGCATTGGGATTAGATTTTAGAATAACAAGGAAATAAATATTTTATCTGTGTCATGGATCACATGAAGTAGCCCAAACTCTATCAATGTTAGCTATGGCTGGGAAAGGAGATGGGCCAGTCCCAGAATAAGTGAGGGATAACAGCCAGCCTACCCACCGCACTGGTGCATATGAAACAGGAAGAGAATGAGAAAGAAGGCCTCAAGCATAGTGCTCTAGCACCTCTCCCAGTGCCTAGCATACAGCAGGTGCTCAATAAATGCTTGCTGATTGACTGACTGGGTGGTGATTGTTCAATCATGTTGATTCTTTGTGACTACATTCAGGGTCTTCTTGGCAAAGATACTGCAGTGGTTTGCCATTTCCTTCTCCAGTTCATTTTATAGATGGGTAAACAGAGGCACACAGGGTTAAGTGACTTGTTCAGGGTCACACAGCCAGTAAGTGTCTGAGTCCAAATTTGAACTCAGGAAGATGAGTCTTCCTGACTCCAGCCCCAGATTCCTATCCACTGAGCCACTTAGTTAACCCCGGTTTTATATTCAAGCAAAATGTAAACTCCATGAAGGCAAGAAATTGTCTTGCACTCTCTGGCATTTGATTTTTTGTCTGGCCCACAAGCACATAATAGACACATAATGAAGTGAATTGGGTAGATTGTGTTTCTGGAGGGCTTATGGAAAGACATGAGTGGAAATCAAACAGGATGATCAGGGGTGGAGAATGTAGGATGGCCTTCACTGGTAGAGAGATTAACTGCATTGTGGAAGTCAAGGATCCATCAGGTATCAAAGTAAGAAATAATTAATTCAATGGCAAGAAAGTAAACTGCTCATTGGGTCTCAGTCTCCTATCTGGGCTTCAGGGTTGATTTCTGAAGTCCCTTCCAATCTCATAATTCTCTGGGTCTAATATAGTTATGAATTTTTAAAATTCCATTTGCAGCATCCTGACCTCTTTTTCAGAAAAAGTGAGCTGGTATCACTGGCCTGAAAAATTTGTTTGTGAAGCTCAGTAATTTGTGTCCTCATTCAAAATCATTCAAACAGAGTTAAAGAATTGCAAAATCAAAGATTAACCAGAGTGTACATTTTCTAAGGAAGGCAGCAGAAGTAACAAGTTTGAATGTAAGGAGTGTCACTATCAGACTACAAGACCTTGAGAAAGAAACATACTAAATTATTATGAATTTTCACTGGCTCTTGCAGAAGGGCTAGCGAGCCCCTGGCCTAGGATAGCTTGAGAGCCTAAAATTGAAGATAAATATCGCTGCACAACATCAGACAAGAACTAAATATAATGTGTATTATATATGTATACATGTATGTACATATACGTGGTGTGCATATACATATGGTTATGTTGGCCTAGTACTGTGGGAAAAGCTTTGGATTCAGTCACAGAGTTCAAAATCCCAGCTCTGCTTTTTATAACCTGCGTGACCTTGGGTAAATCCACAATTTCTCAGGCCCTCAGTTTCTTTAGCTATAAAAGGAGGCGGTTGGTCTGATCTCTTTTTGGCTCTAAATCCTATAACCCTAGGCCCCAAGAGTTCTTCTTGGTCATGCTCTTAGGGCGCTTCCTGAAGCAGACCAAAGCAAGCAAATGGGAGCTCAGGAAATTTAAATGGGAAGACTGGAAAGAAACCGTTCAAAAGATACATTCAGATGAACATTTTAGATGGAAATAAATTCTACCGTCCAGTCAGGTTGATCTAAACCTCGTGAAATCCCTGTTAGCAGGATGCTGAAAGCTTTTGACTCCCAATGGTCCGTCTCCTGAGGGGAACCACAGCCCGGCAGCATCACTTACTACGGGATGCTGTCAAAATGGCAGCTTTATTGCGGGGTTTAAAGCTTCTCCTTAGGTATAGCGGGCGCTTCGCAAGTTGGCTTTCTGACCTTCCTAAGGAGGTGCCGGCTGACTACCTCCGGCGTCCCACTAAAGTTTCCTTGGAGCCCTCTCTATTGAGGAGGAGGGCGTGTGAATGCAGGAAGTGCTCCCTGCACCCTCCGAGGCGAGCTCCGGGCGATCAAAGGCGACCCAGGAGAGGGGCAGAGGACACAAAGAGCAACCTGGCGGAGGGGGCCGGGAGACGCAGAAGACCACCCGAAAAGGCGCTTTGCTGCAGGGCTCTGGGGGGGCAGGAGCACGCTCCGGGGCTACGGGGGAGTGGGGGCGCCGGGACTGGGCTGTGACACACAAGTTATCACCGGCCTTTGGGAGGAGCCCCCGGGGGCCCCCACCACCCAAGAGCCCCAGCCCCACGGCCCCCACTTCTTTGTCTCCGAGGGGGCCCCGGGCCCCAGCCCTGGAACCCCTGGAGAGGAGGCTCCCGGAGCCCCTGCGGAAATCGGCGGGGTGAGACGCCGATCCTGGGGAGGGGGCCAGGGTGGGAAGGGGGTCCCGGGCCAGGACGCGGACGGGGGATGGGAAAGGGGATGGGAGGGGGGAGGATGCGGACACGGACCTGGGCGGGATGGGGCTAGGGGTGAGGACGGGGCAAGGGAGAGGACGCGGAGGAGGAGGGGCGGGCCCCCCGCGGGGCAGCGGCCCCCTCCCCCCGCTCTTCCTCCTCCTCCTCTCCTCGGTCCGCGGCCTCTCCGGGACCGTATCGGGAGGTGTGGCCGGCCGGCGCGGGCCTCGGCCGGAGAAGCCGGAGCGGTTTGTGACCTTGGGCAGCCCCCGGTCCCGGCTCCGCCCTCCGGGCCTCAGTTTCCCCGGCGCTGGGGCGGCGCGGGTTACCTGTGGAAGCTCACGGCCCGCTTCTCGCCCTTGCCCTGCCGGTTGGAGCAATTCACCGCCGCGCAGCAGATCACCATCTCCAGGAGCCCCGGCCCGTCCCCGGCCTCCCTGCCCCGCTCCGCCCCAGCGGGCTGCCCGGCGGGCGGACTGACGGACGGACGGACAGACGGACTACCAGCCCCAAACCCAGAGGCGAGCGAGCTGCCAGCAGAAGCAGCGAGCGAGCGAGCGCGCGCCCGCGCCGGCCCCGAAGCTGAGGCGCGCGCGGGACGTGGGAGCCGGCCCCGCCCCCCCGCTTCCTCCCGCCACCGCCGTACCTCGACATGGCGGCTCCCATGCCTACGCCAACATGGCCGCCGCCGCTCGCGCGCCCCCACCGCGGTCCTAGGACCCCGCACGGGGTCCTGCCGCCCGAATGCACCTCTCAGATAGCTACGAGGTGCAGGCGAAGACGTCCCCGTTGTTGTCGCTGCCTCCCGAGGCGTATCCGGCCCCTACAGGCTCCCCTTTCCTCCTCCGTGACGTACGACAAGATGGCTGCCGCCTCTACGGAAACCCATCCACGCCCCGCCCCTCCTCTAACAATTAACCCCTGCGGCTGGGAGGCGCTGGGCTCAGCTCATCAGCCAACAATCATCCATGAAGCACCTACTAGGTGCCAGGCATTGAGCTGGGCTCTGGGAATGCAAAGACACAAAGGAACCGGCGCTGTCCAGCTTCTTAGAGGGGAGGGGCCAGGTTCATGGATCAATCAATCAGTAAACATCAATAAAGCACCTACTAGGTGCCAGGCTCTGGGGATGCAGATAAAAGTGCAAGGACGCCTATTCCAACTCTCACCCTGAGAAATCTGAGGCCTGGAGGTTCAGGGAAGGCTGAGTCAGTAATATCAGAATTGGAGACTCCTGGATGGGTGAACAACATATACGCATAAAAGATACAATGTAATTTTTTTGTAAATGCATTGCATGGATACTTTTTGGTTCACCTATATGCTCATTTCATTCCTGGATATGCACCCAGCCCCATCTGAACTCTCCAATGTATCCAAGAGAAATAAACAGATACACGATACAGAGAAGCCATTGGAAGATGCCTAGTACTCCCCTCAGACAAGAGGGACACAGGTTTCATCATCCATTTTGGGTAGTCACTATTGGGTATTCAGGGTCCAGCTTTTCATTGACACTGTAGTTGGTTTCATTGACAGGAGAATAAGAGAAATTTCCCCCTCTCCCCCCAACACATTGGGTAGAACCCTGGGGTGACCTTAAGGGAAAGCATGGATGATAGTCACAGAGGATGAACATCAAAGATGGCCAAAGGGACCATTCAAAGCTAAAAGATCACAGATCCCTCTGGGGATCTGGTTGTGTATGTTGTGGTTCTGTGCAAGAATGATTTTTTTGTCTTTTTTGGGGTCCCCAAACATGGTGCCTGGTGCTGTAGTCAGCACTTAACAAATGCCCATGAATGAAACTGTTGAAGTGTTTTTACAACTGATCTCACCCTCACCAGTATACCTCTAGCAGGCATTATACTGGAGGGCAAAAAGCACTGATTTACAGTAAAATATAAATCCAAAATTATAAGGTACCCAAGTGGCCTATCATAGCATCATAGTATCACAGAAGAGTGAGAAGGAATCTCAGTGGCCATCTTGTCCAACCTATCCACCCATTCATTCATTGAACTTTTGTGCCAGGTTCTGTGCTAAGTGCTGAGGATAAAAAAAAGAGTCAAAAGACAGCCCCTGCCCTAAAGAACTTAGGGGGAGGGAAGGGAAGCAACAAATCTATACAAAGCAGGCTATCACATACCTGATAAGCTAGTCTCTGGTTGAAGACCGTTGTTGGCATTTTACACAAAAGGAAATTTGGTTCCAGAAACTTAAGTTACTTGCTTCAATATATACAAATTGTCTAATCCCAAATTCAGCATTCTTTCAATGGAACATGCTACAGTAAGCCTCAACTCTATTGAACAAATATATGCATACATATATATATATACATTTTTTTTTTTTTTTTGCTTTTTGGAGGGCAATTGGGGTTAAGTGACTTGCCCAAGGTCACATAACTAGTTTTTGTGGTAAGTGTTTGAGGTCAGATTTGAACTCAGGTCCTCCTGACTCCAAGGCCAGTGCTCTATTCACTGAGCCACCTAGCCACCCTAAACAAATATATATTAGGGATCTGTTACCAACCCCAGACTGTGAGAATGTACTCAGGATACAAAGACATACAGATGTTCCTCTTCTCCAGGAGATTTCACCCCCCTGGGCATGTGCAGTATAGTAGAGATAAATAAATAGTATGTACAAAAGCATATAAAACAATTTCAAGAGGGATTGAGAAATTACCATTTGGAGGGTGGGGTAGATGTCATAAGAGCACTCTGTTTCCTCATCTTCAAATGACATTGGAATTTGTTGGTCCCTCTAGCTTTTATAAACTTGTGGACTAACTCCATTTTCCTGGTTAGGGATCCAAGGCACAATCAGCCAATAAGCCTTTGTTAAGCATTTACCATGTGCCAGGTGTTAGGGATACAGAAAACAAGCCAAAACAATCCCTGCCCACAAAGGAAGTCACATTCTCATGGTGGGGAGGGGACAATGTGTACATAATGGGAAGAGGGAATGGATCTAAATTACATTCCTGTAGGGAGGTTCTGGATGGAGCAACCTCCTCCCCTCAGCCCCATGCAGATGGGTCCCTTCTCTACAGCTTATAATCTAAGACAGGTTTCTACAACTCTTAGTGGTTGAGTTATTCTGAACCAGGATCAACACAACCAGTATGTGCACTAGCAGCTGGGCGGGGGATGGGAAAGCCCTTGGAAGAAGGGGGCCCTTGAGTCTTGAAAGGAGCCTTGGGTGGTGGTTAAGAGGTAGAAAAGGGTCAGTGTCTCCCATTGCATCCTGAATCATCTCCAGTCATCCTGATGAATATCTGGTCACTGGACCCAGATGATTCTGGAGGAGAAAGTTAGGCTGGTGACCTTGCAGAGCTCTACCTCACTAAAATCAGTCAACTGCAAGTCATGTGGCCATTCCCTGATGCCATGGTCCTCTTTAAGAACAAAGGACAAGCACAACAAGGAGGCAGAGCATTCCAGGTGAGGGGGCTGGCCAGGGCAAAGGCATGAGACAGGAAATAGGTGGTTTTGTGAGAGGAAGGGCAAGTAGTATAATCCACTTTATCCAACATCGATTAAGTGCCTACTGTGTGCGAATAATTGTGCTAAATAATGGAAACACAAAGAGCTGTCCATCCCTCAAAAAGGTAACTTTCCGATTCAATATCCACTAGACTGCTAACTCCTTGAGGGCAGGAGCTGTTTTTGCCCTTCCTTGTAGCACAAGGGCAGAAGCATAGTAGGCACTTTAAAATGCTAGCTGACTGGACAGCATGCATTTATTAAGCACCAGCTAAGAGCTAGCTGCCAGAGATACAGAGATAACTGGAAGATCAGTCCCTGCTCTCAGGGAGTTTGAATTCTCCCGGGGAGATGCCCTTAGGATACGCCTTTGCCAGAGATCCGAGGGAGAAAAAGAACTGAGGGTCCCTCATTCTCCAGTCTTGTCCAGAACCCCATGGTTCTCGCTCCACCTGCACCGCTTTCGGCGTAAAGACCACGCCCCTCCACCCGCGCACTCTACCCTGGAGACAGTTCCGTACGCCAAGATGGCGTCCCCCAGTAGTGCCTCCACTCGTTACATGCTTCCCACTTCCTCGTCCGGCTCCCTTTCCGACCCCGCCCCTTCCGTCCCGTGCTTCTTGCTCACGTGCCTCCAGGCGCGAGACTGCATCCTGATTGGCCCCGTCTCCGCGTGACGTTACGCCGCGTCGCGTAGCGGTGCCTGTGGTAGCGACGCCGCCGGTTAGTCGGTGGGTGAAGAGGGAAGATGGATGCAGGTGAGGAGGCGTCGTCCCCCCCTCTTGCGGCTGCGGTCCGGGGGGCGGAGAGGAGAGGCCGGGGGGCGGGGAGGGCGAGGCCGGGGTCGGCCGTCCCGGGTCCTACACGGCCTGGCGTACCGAGCGGGGGGGAAGGCCCCGAAGAGCCGAGGCCGCGGCCCGGGCCTCTCCCGCTCCCTCCAGGTCGCACCTCAGATGGGCCGGGCGTGCCGGGCGGCCGGGCCTTGAAGACCGAGAAAGGGCCCCACCCCGCCTCCTGCTCCGTGCTCCCCCGCGTCCATGTCCCCGAGGTCAGGCCGCCCGGGCCTGGGTCTGAGGGCGGACGAACGGACGGGAGGGAGGGAGGCCCTCGCACTGGCCCGAGCCTCGGCTGCCTGCTCCGCCCGTTCCCGGGCCCCGTGCGTGCCGCGGCTCGGCAGGGTCTGCGGGGTCTCGGGGCGGCTGCCCCGCGTCCGGCCGGCCCAAGGTTACCTTGTGCCCGCGTCCGCGGCGGCCCCGGGAGGCCGGCCCGGGAAGGGGCGCCCCGCTGATGCCCGGGGCCCTGCGCTCCCCTTCCCTGCCGTTTGTTCTTGGCCTTAGAGACCGTAACTTTCCACAAAGTTGTGAGGCCCACGTGGGCCAAACGTCCCCTGGAATAGTTAATAAAGCCCCGAGGCCCCGAGGACCGGGTTCTAGTCCCTCTGCTCCTGATTCTCCTGCGTGACTGGGGGCCCGCGTTCATTCCCTGTTCCAAAGGTGCAGAGAGAGACCCACAAAGAAAATCCTCGATTCTAGCTGGGACCCGTTGGTCCGACGGCACCAGACGCACTGTGTTTCTAGCCTTTCTAAAGGTGTTTAATGGTGTGCCCAGGAAAACAAACTAAGCCGCTGACACCGCACTGCCAAACGAAATCCTTACTGCAACAGCTCCTTAATATAAAGAAAGTAAAGAAAAAAGACCTTCCTCTGCTGCCCAGAGCCCAAAAATTCTGTTGTTTTTGCTGGGAAATATTTTGAAATTTTACGTTTTTGTACCTAACTAGTCATTCCTCCCGCGGGGTAGCTAGTGGCATAGTGGATAGAGTGGAGTCTCCCGAGTTCAAATCTGACCTCAGACACTTACTAGCTGTGTGATCCTGGGCAAGTCACTTGACCCTGTTTCCTCAGTTTTTCTCATTCCTTAGTAAAATGAGCTAGAGAAGGAAATGGAAAATCTCTCCATGGGGTAAACCCCCTCAGACCCTCCAGTATTTTTGCCAAGAAAACCCAAAATAGAAGCATCAGGTACCAAAATGGCTGAACAACTGCAACAATAAAAAAAAAAAACATACCCCACTCTTCCCTTATCTCCCTTCCACTTGCTGTTCTGAGACTTTTGCCATTTGTGTTTATTTTCCCAGTTTCATTTTGTTTTTGCCTTCCATAGCCTGGTTAGTTTATCTTTACCCTTGTTGTTTTTGTGTTTTGGCCTCCATACAATAAATGACCTTATCTGCAAGATATTGAGTGCAATTTTACCTGTCGTTATAGGATATTATTTTGTTTTTCCTGGCATTTTAAACTGAAATTAGTTTAAAATTAATGCCATTTTTACTTGGAAATGGTACTTAGAAGCCTATACTTAAGTGAATAAATGTGAAGTATATTGGAAAAACAGAATTCCTGAAATTATTTTATCATTTGAATTCTAAATAAGCACACTGAGGAAATAGTTTTAAATTTAGGAGTTTTTGTTGTTTTTTAAAATCACTGCCACTTCCCAGTAGCCCTTCCTTCCCCAGAAAGTTTCTTGTAACATAGCAGTTCAGCAGAACAAATCAGCATGTCCTATTCCTTATGTCCATTGCTTCTCTGCCAGTTGTAGCTTCACTGGCCTCTGGAGTCAGAATTGTTCATTAAATTGGTCAGAGTTTTGATGGTTTTTTGGTGTTTTCCTAAGTATTACTGTCATTTGCAAATTATTTTCTTGTTCCTGCTTAGGTTCGTGTAAGACTTCCTAAATTTCCCTGAATTTTTATCCTCATTATTCTTTATGAGTCAGTAATCTCTTTAATGCTATTTCAATAGCTGTTTTAGCCACCCCCCAATTGTTGAGCATCCACTTTGTCAAAAGTGCTGCAATTGGGGCGGCTAGGTGGCACAGTGAATGGAGCACTGGCCCTGGAGTCAGGAGGACCTAAGTTCAAAAGTGGCCTCAGACACTCAAACACTGTGTCAAGCTGTGAGACTTTGGGCAAGTCAGAACTCCAGTTGCCCTCCAGAAAGCCCCCCCCCCCCAAAAAAAAGTGCTGAAGTGAATATTTTCTCCTTTGTTTTTGGCTTCCTTGGGTATACATTGCTACTTTTGTGGATGAGTTGGACTGACAACCACTAAGACCTCTTCCATCCCTCAAATTGTGAGGGTGACCAGTAGTGATATCAGCGGGGCAAAGAGAACATACCATTTATTGATTCCAGAGAAGAAAACATTATTTTGACAGTCATTTGATTTTTTATTTTTAAAAGTGGTCCCTAAATTTGGCTGCCCTAAGGACATTGATGAGAAGGTGGTGTGACGGTGTGCTGAGAGGACTGGCCTTGAAGTCAGATCTGAGTTGGAGTCCTGTCTCTGGCGCATGTGGGCTCTGTGATGATGGGCAAGTATCTTAGGTTTCAGAGGAGTTGTCCAATCAGCAGGGGATGTATCAGTGACTTGAGGGTTTCCCCCACCCTGGCAAAAGCACGAGGACAGACCCTCCAGCTTCTCTTGCCCCAAAAGGGCTTCCATGGAAGGAATGGGATAAAGGAGGAAAATGGGCAAAAAACGTTTTCTTTGGGGTGAAAGAATGGTGTCTGGTGAGACTTTGAACTGCTTCCTTGGCTCAGTGTTGAGTTAGCCTAATGTAGATGTCTGACAATTAGAAAGGCTGTTTCTACCTACTAAGTTTGATGCCTAAGGAACAAGCTTTTGTCATAGATCATTTAGACTTAGAAAGGGTTCATTTATTTCTTAAAAGGTTATGTGCTAGAACTTGAACCAAATGTGCTGGACCCTGGACATCAAGCGACATTTTAAACATCTTTCTTTTACAACCCAAGGGGAATGCTGCTTATGTAGGCCTCCTTTTAAGGCCATGAGTTTGTTGAAACAGAATAGGATTTTAGCTTTTCTTGCTAAAATTAGGTAATTGTTTAGGAAGGACTAATATAGCCTCCTCCAGGCTGCCCCAGTGGAGTCCTGGATTCCATTAGCATTTGCATGTGATTTAAGTTCAATGCTACATTGTTATTTTTGCAAGTGTTACTTGTAAATTTCCGGTCAAGGTCTTAGATTCTTGTGATCTCTTCCTGTTAGTTCCATTCAACAGGCATGTGACATGTCAGTCCTAGAAATGTCTTAAGAATAGATAGTTACTTAATAAATAGATACTTAATAAAATATTTAATGACTTAGAGATAAACTTCTTTACTATTGTCTGGACTCCCAGAATTTCATTTTTTGCATTTTGTACATAATATTAATCTCGTATGTTGACATAACATAAAGATAAATGAAATCAAAAGGTCAGACTCAAACTGTATGGTAGCATGGATTAGAGAGATGTCATTGGAAAGGCTCTGTATAGTTTCTCAATTGCTTATTAAGCAGTCTGTCTTTATGTCTGGAGTGCACGAAGAACTAACTCTCCAGCATTTTAATGTGAATTATTTTGGGGTTTGTTAAAGGAAATCAGTTTCACACCAAGTACTTACACATGTTAAAAATGGTAAACTAAGAAAATTTTGTGAATTTCAGGTTGAAATTTCAGTTGCATTGTGTAAGCTTTCAGGTTTTTGTAGACTCTTATGATAAAAATGCTTTTGAAGCGGAAATGTGCTGTAGTTTATAAATATCATCAGTGTACATTCTTTTTGTGGGCTTTTAAGATTAGGACTGAAGGGGGCGGCTAGGTGGCGCAGTGAGTAAGAGCGCCGGCCTCAGAGTTGGGATGCCCCGGGATCGAATCCGGCCTCAGAAAATGAGCACCCACACACAAATAATGACTGGCCATGTAACCTTGAGCAAGTTACTTAACCCCAATTGCTTAAAAAAAAAAAAAGGATTAGGACTGAAGAGAAAAATCAGAGTTAAATTCTTTGTTGTTTTCCCACAAAATCAAACAGTTTTAGAGATGGAAAGGTCCTGACAGATCATCTAGTACAAGCCTTAGTTTTTATAGATGAGGGATCTGAGGCCCAGAGAAGTGAGATGATTTGTCCAAGGTCACACAGCTAGTTCCTTGCAGAATTCTATGAGAACCCAGGTCTTCTCAGTCTTAAACCAATGTTTTCTCTGTAGCATTCTCATTTTAAGAATAGGGCAAAAGGTGGTTCTACGATTTGACATTAAAACCTAGAGAAGGTTTAGACTGGATTAGTAAACAGATGATTTGTGAAAAATTAGAAATAGTGATCTGTTGGAACCAAAATTGGTTCACCAGAGTTAGTCCAAACTAATCTTATTTCCATCTGTGAAAATTTTTTAAAGATTGTTTAAACAGTTTGACTCTTCAGATGTTTCTAAAGTGGAAGTACTTCCACAGAAATTGCTCTAGAAATTTGTTGTCTGTATTCTACTTTTATTGTATTTATTTTTTTAAAGCAATTGGGGTTAAGTCACTTGCTCAAGGTTACACGGCCAGTCATTATTTGTGTGTGGGTGCTCATTTTCTGAGGCCGGAACCGATCCCGGGTCCTCCTGACTCCGGGGCTGGTGCTCTTAATCACTGCCCCACCTAGCCACCCTTCTACTTTTATTTTTAGCTTTTTAGTTTGTGGTATGAGCTCAGTTACAAGGTCACATGCTGACTAGCTAGAATAAAGTTGAAAAAACTGAAACTTGATAGGATTTCTGATGTTCTCCTTTAGTTTATTACTGTATTTTACTATAGTTTTTGCTGTATTTGTCATCCTTTAAATTGTAAAATAATTGCATATGAACTCAGGCTGCTATTCTTTTTCTTCCTTCCTTCCTAATTTGACCATATGTCAAAATGCAGAGATTATGAATGCCACTTCATATAAAGGTCATGAAATTATAGTAGAAGTAGAATCATGAGCAAAGAGATTATCTAGTCCCATTTTCTCTAATATCCATATGTTCATTGCCTTCCCTTGGATGGTTTCTTGAATTTTCTTATTGTTCAGCCTGTTTTTAAATCTGAACTCGGTGTTGTTGCTTGTCTTGGACCCCAGTGAGTTTCCAGTATAGCTACAAGTGGACTTTCCAAAAGTTTTTTTTTAATTTTTTTGTCTTTATTAAGTTGTTTGTTTACTTTTAGTTACAAGATTCAGTTTCACAATTCCTTGAGTTTCAAATTTTCTCTCCTTCCCTCCTCCCTCCATGACAGCATACAACCAAGCATAGGATCTGCAATTACTTTCACATTAGACATTAGGTTATAAAGAATGATTGTATCAGATGGAATGAACAATGGGAAAGAGGAAACAAAACCAAACAAGAAAAGGAAAAAGATCAGGTAGTTTGCAACTTTCCTAAACTTTATTCAGGTTTTCCTTTTTATACCTTGTCTCACTCTAGGTATCTATAATTTCCCAGATATTATTAACATTATTTTTATACCACTACTTAACGTTATCTTGGAGATCATGGCAGGGGTTTTCTCAAAGATTATTTTTGTAAACTGTAAATTATAGAGATTTTAAAGTTTTCTGTTTGAGTTTTTATTTTCTATTCCGACGCAGAGAGAAAGGGCTGTTTAGTGTTCCTGTGAGTGGCGAATACAGATTGGTCACAAAAATGCTAGGAGAAGTTGGTCTTTGGAAATGTCTAGACTGCTAGTGCTGAATTTGGAATGTAGGATGAAAAGTTGATTTGACTCTGAAATCTAAGAGGAAGGTGTAGAGGCATTTAGGTTTCTGTGGGGAATAGCAAAATCATCCCCCTGGAACTTTGCCAGCAGTCATCTGTCTTCTGTTTACCTTAGCATCATTATAGATCATTGAGATGCTTTGGACTATGGCCTTTGCCAAGAGCTCAGAAGACCTTCCACCTGGTACTAGGGGAGAAGAGAAGGAGACAGTGAATGGCTGATACAGTTAACTTTTCTGTTAAGCAGGATCAAGCGAGTTGGGAATAATTTGATTTCATTTATTGTTTACAGTTTGTTTTCATTAGTTGTCATGTTCTGGCCTTGGCTTATGGAGTAAATGCTTTAGGGTACAAATTTGACTTATATTCCCAGTTTCCTTAGTTAACTGATTTTACTGAGTCACCAAAATATTAGCTTTGTCATCTTAACATTACGATACGCTGGTGAGAGTTTGGCCTTCACAATTTTAATTGACTTGTTTTAGTACCTTTTCTCACATGTAGGTTGTCTTCATCTCTTTGGAATCTTTTGTACTCATCTATTTAAGTAGGTTTTAGTAACTCATAAATTTCTTAGTTACAGCAGAAGACAGGGTGTGATGTATTTGAACCTGTTTAATAAGGCTGACTAACCTGTACTGTATTGGCTATAAAGATGGCTTCCTGACCTATAAACCTTGATGATAAATATAAGAAATATGTCTGTTCTGCATTTCTCTATCCCATTAATTTAAGTAATTTTACATTAAAATAATCTTGAAAGAAAAACACATTTGGGACTTGGTTTAAAAATTAAACTCTTTTTGATCTGATGGTCATATTATATTTTGCTTTTCTCTGTGACATTTTCCTTAAATGGAAAGTGATGCCATTTTCTTAATGATTGATAGTTTCTTAGCATTTCATGGTAGTAAACCAAAGGAAAATACTCTTGTTCAAACAAAGCCTGTTGTTGCCTAGACCGATGATTGTACCCTTGACCAATTTGTATAAAGTATTTCTGTAGGAAATAAGGCCAACTGAGAGGTGAGTCTTGATGTTGGGATTAAATATCCAAAGGTCAGAAATTATTATACTGCAATATTCTGTAACTAGGATTTAGATAGTTTTTTTTTCCTTTCAACAGCCAACTTTAAATTTTGTGTCTCAATAAGGAGAAAATGACATGTAACTTAATCATTCCCCAAACTTGCCAATTGTTTTCATGGTGACATGAAGTGACAGGTATGACCTTGGTACTATCATGCTGTAGAAAAGGCAGATTTGTTCCTGGGTCACATGGCAAGTTGGTGTAGGTAAAAGAGCATTTGGGTGTGATGATTCTGAGATTTTTTCCTTCCAGAATGATCTTCAGGAAGTATAGGATTTCAAAGCTGGAAGAGGCCTTAGAAGTCACTTGGCTAGGAAACTCCATAGAGCAGTGAAATGGCCCAAGGCATGCAACTAGTTATTGACTAGGCCTGGCCTGGAACTGTGGCTTCTCACACACATGCAGTTGTTCAAGAGAGAAGGTGTTTATTAAGCGCCTGCTGTTGTCTAGGCGCTGCTTCTGCATGTTATCTGATGTGACCCCCCCCACAACAACTCTGGTGGGGGAGGACTGTTATTTTCCCCATTTTACAACAGAGATGAAGTGATTTGTCCAGGGTCACACCAGCTAGTGACTGAGGCTGGATTGGAACTCGGGTCTTCCTGACTCCATCCACTGTGCCACCAGCGGCCTCTAAAGGCCAGAGTTATCCCTGTGCTGAGACATGCTGAGGAACAACTTGCATGTTCAGTTAGGCCATGTGATTTGTAAATAACCATGGAAAATGATCGAGCTGTTGATCAAAAATGTTTGCTTAAAGAAACGTTAGGACTGAGACCTCCCCTGTTGGTGTGTTCATTGAAAAAAGACTTCAGACATTCAACTCAATACCCATGTTAAGCATTTACAAGGATTATGCTGCACTGACCAGAGAGCGCCTACATGTCACTTAATTGTATTGTGAGATTAATGTGAGTCAGGGAGATGAGGACAGTATCATTAGGTGTCATTAAAGGTTTTCTGGTAAAGGAAGCCAGTCCAGCTTTTTTATGTCTAAGGTTTAGTAGAAAGGCAGATGGAGAGCTTAGGTGCCTCTTGGAGAGAATTAGATTCGCTTTCTGATCATGTAAAGGTAGCCTACCCTGCTTCCTTCTTCTAAAGGGACTTATTTTGCTGAATGTTGCTGGTTTTAGTTTTTGTTTCTGGTTTTGGCCAAATAGATGCTGTGTAAAGCATGTTAAGAAGTTGCCAAAGCCGCCTATTTTTCTGTCTTCTGATGAATGGTCTTCCTTTGATCCAGGGGAAGTAGGGCTGATTACAAGTGAGCAGGTCGCACTAAGGGTTTTAGTCACATATATGTTGATGAAAGTGGTGATAACCTTCCCCTGCAATCTTTGTGCTGTTTCCTGAAGCCTCATGCATTTTGGGCACTACATGAAAATCACTGAGAGTAGCATCTTAACCAGGGGAGGGAACATCTCATTCACAGGCTTTCTCACCTTCCATAAGTTTCATCCTCCTAAGACAAGCCCCCTTGTGTTTGACACAAGCGAGTCAGGACTAGTCATGGTTTTGGAGAGCAGCAGGGACTCTTCCGATACCTGATGCCAGTGGAAATCTGCTCTACGCAGATGAGAAGCACATCATCCTGATGCTCCTTCACTGTTAATGTAGGTTGTTGGTGCCAATGCTCCTCCTTGTACTCATGAGTCCAGATGGGTCTTCCTTACAGGATGTGGAAGAGGGGATTGAGGCTTCCTTTTCTGTGGAGCCCCAGCAGACTCTTGAGGCCGAGAGCCTGGCAGGTGGAGTCTTTGCTTAGATGACATATAATGTGAAAAGGTGGAGTGTGTGCCTTAAAGGATGGAAAGAGGGTAGGGACACAGCCTTGCTGGACTCTGACAAGTTAGGGCACCTTGGAGAGAAGAAGGCATCAGGCCATCTTGGAGCACCCTGGCTCCATTCGTTGTATGGCTGGAAAAGAGAGGGAGACCAATAGTAGACAGACTTCCCTGTTCTCCAGGGACGATGGGTGCCTGTGCCTTGGCACTCTCCTCTTTTAGGGACACTACGTTGTGGGTCTCCAGTTCTGTATATCACTGCTCCTTGGGAAGGAAAGCCAGCTTTTGAGTCTTTGTCCTGCTCTGGCACTTCGTCTGGTTCTGACCCAGACAAGTCCCTCCACATGCCTCTTGGTGCTCTTTGCATCTCCTGGGCTGCCTTGGGAGTTTCCTTATCCAGGCTTTTCTAGCACTCAGGAGCCTACAAGGTGCTTAATGCTTCTTGATTGGATGACCACATCAGTGGATTCATAGGTCTGGTGCTGGTGCCCTAGCTGTTACCATGTACTTTGACTCAGCTCAGTGGTAAGATTTCTCTTTGTAAAAATTGGGTAAAGTTTCCACCCAGGATTATTCCATCATTTCCTATAACGCAGGTTACTGTGGTATCTCCAGAATTAGGAACCAGAGGAACCCTATTTTGGCAGCTTCAGGAAGAGAGAGAGCCCCGGATTGGCTGATTGAGGTCCTGCTCTTCTCCCAGCTCTCTGTGACCTTCTCCGTTCTGGGCTTCAGTGTCCTCCAGCTTGGAGAAAATGGCCTTTCTGTTCCCTTCTGATTCTAAATCTGTGAGCCTTTAGATTTCAAACTAGGATGAGGAACTAGATTAAGATTACCTTCAAGGCATATCTACTTCTTAAACTTTTTTTTCTTTTTTGCTTTTTGGAGGGCATTTGGGGTTAAGTGACTTGTGTAAGGTCACACAGCTTGTGTGTGTGTGTGTGTGTGTGTGTGTGAAGTGTCTGAGACTGGATTTGAACTCAGGTCCTCCTGACTCCAGGGCTGGCACTCTACTCACTGCGCCACCTAGCCATCCCCATAAACTTAAAATTCTTAAAACTCTTCTATTTCATTGAATGACTTTTTTTTCCCCTTGAAGTAATATGTTTAATTTTGTCGGGTAGGTGATTCTTGGTTGTAGTTCTAGCTCTTTTGCCATACAGAATATCTGGTGTTCTGTGACCTCTGATTATTTAATGTTGTACCTGCTAAGTCCTGTGTAATCCTGATTGTGGCTCCCCAGTGTTTAAATTGTTTCTTTCTGACCACTTGCAGTATTTTTCCATGAAATGATTGTTTTATGATTTAACTGTAATGTTCCTGGGAGTTTTTATTTGGGGATATCTTTCCTGAGGTGATCGGTATATTTTTTCAGTGCCTATTTTGCCCTCCACTTTTCTTAAAAGATGCTGTCCAGGTCCTCCTTTTGATGATGGCTTTTAGGTAGTCCAATGATTCTGACATTGTCTCTCCTGGATCCGTTTTCCAGGGAGGTGTTTTATGTTTTCTTCTGTGTTTTCATTCTTTAGAATTTGTTTGCTTGATTCTTGATGTCTCATAGAGTCATTGGCTTCTACTTGCCCAATTTTAACTTTCATGGGGTTGTTTTCCTCAGTTCACTTCTGTACTTTTCCATGAGCTGTTTTCTTCAGTGGATTTTTGTATCTCCTTTTCCACTTGGTCAGCTTTGCTTTGGTAGAAGTTGCTTCTTTTTCCCAAGCTGATGATTCTTTTTTCATAATTCTCTTCCATCACTCTCATTTGTTTTCCCAGTTTTTCTTCTGCTTCTTAAATGATTTTTAAGCATGTTTTTGAGCTCTTTCATGAGTTCTTTCTGGACTTGAGACCACTTCCCATTTTAATTTGGGATTGTGCTCACAGGTGCTTTGACGTTGTTGTCCTCTTCTGAGTTTGTGTCTTGATCTTCCCTGTCACCATAATAACTTTCTATGGTCAGATCCTTTTTTGGTTATTTTTTTTTCCTCAACTTTTTCCTTCCTTTTAAATTTGAGCTCTGCTCCTGGGGTGGAAGGCTTCTTGTGCCTGAGTCTGCAGTCCTTGTGGTGCTGCACTGATGTTGTCTTGGCGCACAGGGGACCTTCGTGTGTCTGCTGCTGTGACAAGGGAGCTGGAGGCTGGAAGGTGGCTGGTACTGCTGGAGGTCTGGCAGCTTAGCTGGAGTCTTGGTGCTGGTGTCTGTGTGCTGAGGCCAGGCTGTGTTTCTGAGTTTCCCCAGGACTATGTTGAAGCATGTGGAGGTCTGGCTGCTGCCTGTTTGCTTGGGGCTGGGCTGAAGCACGTGATAGTGGTGGCTATAGGCATAGGCTCTCCCAGGGTTGGGGGCTCCTGTTTGCCTGGGGTATGCTGAAGCACCTGGTGGCTCTTGAAGCTGAAGTCAGCCCATTCCTCTGGCTATCCTGAGGCTCATGGTGTGGGCATTTGCCTACTCTACCACATTGAATGTTAGGATCTCCTGCTGGTTTGTGGAGGTGGGTCTTGCTGTTGATTTACTGGGATGCTTCCCATTCTGGACTGTGTTCCTCCTTTATTAATTTATTTATTGCCTTTTGGAGGGGGAAGGCAGGACAGTTGGGGTAAAGTGACTTGCCCAAGGTCACACAGCTAGTAAGTGTGATCAGGTGTCTGAAGCTGGATTTAAACTCAGGTCCTCCTGACTCCAGAGCCTCCATTCACTGTGCCACCTAGCTGCCCCTTATGTGTTCCTTCTTTATTAGTGAGACAAACCTTTCTTGCCAATGTTTCAAGTTTTTTGGGCTAAGAGATTGTTTCACCCTGTTTTTTCCTGGATCTGTTTGAAGGCACTCTTTTATGGTTGCTTGGAGGTGAATGTGGAAGAGTTAGGCCAGTTTGCTGCTTCCTCCATGTTGGCTCTGGGATGTTCCAAGGTTCAAGACATTTTACTTTTTAAGCTAGGACAAGGCAAGACAGTTTCCAGGGAGCTGGCATAGTTCTTGTACAGCGATAGTAGTAGGTTTTGTGGTTGGCCAGATGGGCATTTCTTCCAGCTTTTCTTAAATATACTTTTGTTGTATTGTATGTCATGTCATGGAAGTGCTATAAGCTAAGCATGTTGTTTACTTTGTGAACTTCAAATGTACTTTAAATATATGTATCATATAATTGATGGCTTCTATTTCAACAGCAACTCTTACGTACGATACTCTCAGGTTTGCTGAATTTGAAGATTTCCCTGAGACAACAGAGCCTGTCTGGATATTGGGTAGAAAATACACCATCTTCACAGGTAATAAACTGTTCTAGACTCTTGTCTGCTTGTGTGTGTTGTATTTTGTAGGAGAGTTTCCAGCTAATCAGTTTTTTAATATCATTTTAAAAGTAAAGTTTTTCACAAGCTGGATATATTAATTATGGAAACTTTGTGTGTAACATAGTTGTAATTCAGTGGATGCATCCAGGGTTATTTGAGTCCTTGGAAAGCTTTGGGAGGGACTTTTGTTTTGTGATTATTTTGTTTTTTATTAAGAAGTTATAAAATTCTTTCAGAGAAAGAAGAGATCCTTGCAGATGTGACTTCTCGACTTTGGTTCACGTATAGGAAGAACTTTCCAGCCATTGGTAAGCACATCAGCTCAATGTACAGACAAGAGTATTGCTCATGCAGTCTTTACGTGAATGTGTGTGCTAGGTCCTGCTCTGACATATGCTGGCCAGGTGGGCCCTGCCAAGCCTATTAACATCTTGCTAAGTGCTTAATGACTTGCTTCTGGGAGTTTCCTCCTTGTAGGTTCCCTATTCCAATGAAATCTCCAGTGCAGTCCAAAAAGAAAGATGCATGTTCCTGAGTTAGTTTTATTATTTTATTCCTTTCCTCAAGAATACATTTTAAAATACATGTAAAATATAAAAATGTGATAGTTTTTTTTTCCCCCCTGGCACTCAGTCCAGATTTTTATTTTTGCATTTTGGAAGGAGAAAGGCAGGGCAGTTGGGGTTAAGTGACTTGCCCAAGGTCACATGGCTAGTAGGTGTCGAGTCTGAGGGCAGATTTGAACTCGGGTCCTCCTGACTTGAGGGCCAATGCTCTATTCACTGCTCCATGTAGCCACCCCTAAATATTCTCTTTTTTTCTTTTTGGAGGAAATGTGATCGTTTAAAAAGTTTATTTTAAAAATCTTATATTTCTGAGAACAAGCACTTGTGTGTGACATCTTCAGAAATCATAATCATTTCCTTCTTCGAGTCTACTAAGTACACCTGCAAGTCCTGGGTGAGATGCTAAGTCAGACTGGTAGCCAGGCTCAGAAGGTATTTCTTGGCTCCTCCAAAACTGTGGACTTCCCCATCTCAGAGATGTAGCTTTTCACGGATGTTAAATCATAGAACATCAGTCTTCTAGAACTGATCTCCGCATTTCAGAATTAGAGGTGCCTGAAGGGTAATATAGGTCAACTCTCCATTTTAACAGATGAAGACCAGAGACACTGGTCATACCCAAGGCCACACAGGAGCCAGGTAACCTTAAAATCTTTTAGACTATCAATGGTCACGTTAGATTCTTTCATTAAGTTCTTGATTTGGATAAAGTTGAAAGATTTCTCTTTGCCACAACCAAGAAAGTGGATAGAAAAACATTGGAGCTGAGCAGGAGCAGCTTGTGTCTCACTTCTTCTCTGACCTGTGGGGAGAGGCGTTTGGGGTGGTAGTATAAACATAGCAGTGAGCCTCTGTGGCCTTCTGATAGCCTCCCCCCATACATACACCAGTCTCTGTAGTCCGGTGGCACTGGCCCCCATGTTGTCCCCACACAAGACACTGATTGGGAGCATTTTCAGGGGCTGTCCTTCATGCCTGTTCATCCTTGTCTTCACCTGTCACCTTCCCTAGCTTCCTTCAAGTTCTGACTGAAGTCCTGCCTTCTACCAGAAGCCTTTCCCAGTTCTCCTTAGTGCTTGGGTCTTCCCTCTGTGGATCAGCTTCCCCAAGAATGGGAGCTCCCAGAGAGCAAGCATTAACATTGGCCTTTCTGCATATCTCCAGAGCTTAACCTAGTGCCTGCATACAGTAGGCACTTAATGAATTAGTTATTCTAATTGACTAGTTATAGTCTGGTTGACTGACTGAATATATACAGAGACAGGTAAACTATGGGCAAGCTTTTGACACAGGTACATGATGCAGTTCATGACAGCCTTACACGGGATCATAGGTTAGAGCAGGAAAGGGACGTTAAAGGTCAGCAGTCCAGAGGCAGCTAGGTGGCACAGTGAGTAGAGCGCCGGCCCTGGAGTCAGGAGGACCTGAGTTTGGATCCGGCCTCAGATACTTAGCACACACAAGCAAAAACCTAGCTGTGTGGCCTTGGGCGAGTTACTTAACCCCAATTGCCCTCCAAAAAGAAAAAGAAAAAAAGAAATGGTCAGCAGTCCAGCTTCTGATTTTGTGGCTCAGGAGAACCGAAGAGACACATGTGTATATGGAAGTCCATTGCACTTTGGATCACATGAACAAGTTTTTCCTTCTGTCATGTGAGCCCTAAGATTGCCTCTTGTTAACTTCTGCCCATGACTTTGGGACCAGGCAAGACCAGCTGAGCTCTGTTTGCGGTGGCTGTCACAGGCCCCCATGATGTCACTGCAGCACAGCTTCTGTGGTATCCCCTGAGGTCTGGCTGCACAGCATCCGCCTGTCACACAATGGGAGGCTCACAGCTGTGATTGCTTTCAGGGTTGTGTTTCACAAATCATCTCATTTGATCCTCATGCAACCCTAGGAAGCAGGTGTGTTATTATTCCTAGTTTACAAAAGAGGAAATGGAGGGAGACTTAGGTTAAGTGATTTGCCCAAGGTCACATAGCTAGTAAGTGTCTGAGGCTAGATTCGAACTCAGGTCTTTCCAGTTCTAGGTCCTGCACTCTATCCACTGTGCTACTTAACTGGAAATACTTTGCAGTTTATCAGCGCACTTCTAAAACATGTTAGAATTGACCATAGCACTCTAGATGTCATATGACCAAGACTAAATGAAACAAAATGTCACCTCCCTAGTCCTGGACACTTTGGTAAATCTAAAGGTCTAAAAAAAAAAAAAGAAAGAAAGGATGACTTAAGGAGTCTCGCTTTAATAGAAGCCATATGGAGAGGAGAGCCTTTCTGCTTGCCTAGAAACCTAGATGTCAAAAGGGATAGGCTTGAGGTGGCCCCAGGGAAGGCTCTGGGTTGGGTAGATTATGAATTCTGCCACAGTTTAAACATCCATAGAAGGGTTGTTCCTTTCCAAATTGTTCCTGTGATGGACGGGTTGGCTTTCAAAACAGTACAACAAAGTCCATCTCGCTACAGTGTAGCAATGTCTCTTTAAAGGTTGGGGTTTGTTGGTTTGTTTTTTGGCCAAGATCCATATTGTTGCCTCCCAGTGGCTCAATATCAAATCCATCCTCAAAGGATGAAGAGTTGCCAGTGTTGATTCTCTCATATTACAGACTCTGAAGTCACAATGATTCTAGAATTACAGCACCAGCACATTGGAGAAAGCCCTCCAAAGGGAACGGTGCCCTTTAAGGGTGATGCCACTTATTCCACATGCATTAAAGTTCGGTTGGGTTTTTTAAATTAGTCTCTTTAATTTACAGTTCTGTCTTTTATGACAAGTATAGTTAGGTAAATCCTAGGTAGGACTTGAAGAGAAGTTGAATTCAGTTGGTGGAGGGCCTTGAGGTGCCAATGAGACCTTGCATTATTTATCTGTCTTACCCCAACAGCTAAAATACTCTTGCTGTTTTATTTTCACTTCCTTTTCTTTTTTTAATCTCACTGGAATATGGTTTAATGTGGAAAGAATATTTGATAATGGGAGTGACTTGTTAACACTTAAAGACATAATGGTGACACAAGGGTGGCCTTAATGGGAGAAGCTATTGGAAGTAGAGGGCAAGCCAGGTAAGAAAGGGGAGGTTTGGTGGAAGGAGAAAATGCTTAAGCACTTTAGCTCCCCCAAAATGGTCCCAACATGGCAGGGACACAGCACTTACTTAGGTTGGAATGGGGGGTGTGTGTCCAGGAATTTCTCTGCCCACATTGAGGGCTTTTGAATCCAGAGATGAGTGGGCCTTGGGTGGAGGACCCCAGGATACTGCTAATCTACAGCAGCACACAAACTGAATTCAGTTGGTCGATTTGGAATCTTTGACAAATGCTGAAATTCAGTGTAGTGTTATGCTTGGTGAGGAAGTGCCTTTGAATTTAATCTTACTGCCCTTCATTCCCAAGAAGTAACTCATTGTTATTGAGCCCCATTCATAAGGTTACATTGTTCCTAGCAACACTTGCCATTGGATGCAGAATCCATTTCGTATTTTTGTTTAGATTGGCATTTGTAAACAAAACATTAATTTTCCTTAAGTAGATTTTTGGTTAGTACTGAAGTTGTTATAATTATTCCAATACCTGATATTACTCTGACCAATTCTAGTAAATTCTCTGCTATCAATGAGTCCAGTTGCTTCGAACCTGGGACTTGTGAAGCAGCAGTTAGTGCAGCCTTTGGGAGCCAGATAGTTCTGCTTTCTTCCATCACTGCAGACTTTGTCTTCGTTGTGGCCAAACGTTTTAAAAATCCATGCTGTTGGGCAGATAGGAGAGCAGGGAGGAGGGAATGGCTCTTTGGACAGATTCATAACTGTTCATAAAAAATTGAGACCACATGCCCTGTGCTTAGTCTTGTGTATAAAGGTGTGCATCTCTGAAATTGATTGAGAGATTTCATAAATATAATGCATTTTAGTCCTTGGAACCTCTTTCTTCCAATTCCTGTAGACCAAAAGTAGTCATCATCAATATGTTAGCATTTCTATATGTACATCTGTGTGTGTGTGTGTGTGTGTGTGTGTGTGTGTGTGTGTGTGTTTTAATGTCTACAGCAGCAGTTCTCAAATTTTTTGCACTCAGGACCCCTTTTTGGCTATTAAAAACTATCAAAGACCCTTCAAAGAGTTTTTGTTTATGTGGGTTATAGCTATCAATATTTATAATATTAGAAATTAAAGTTCTTTAGTAATATTATTATAAAATGGCTTTAACCTTGCAGCCTTCCTGAGAGGGTCTTGGTCCCCACACCACACTGAGAGCTGCTGGTACAGTATTGTGCTGCAGAAAGCACCATTCATCTGGACAGAATGCACAGAATGTAGTAGACTGGCTTTTATTCTGCTTTTTGGCTGAACCTTAAACGCTGTGTCTCTTTATGATTTCAGGAGGAACGGGCCCAACCTCAGACACTGGCTGGGGCTGCATGCTGCGCTGTGGACAGATGATCTTTGCTCAGGCCCTAGTCTGCAGGCATTTAGGCAGAGGTGAGCTACAAAACTAGATGTGTGCGTGTTGGGGGCAGGGGCCTGTTTGTTTTTTGTTGTTGCTTCTCAGTTTATGTCTTTGGAAAGAGATACGGGTTTGTATGCTAGAGTGCTGACAGAGAACTATTTACAAATATAACAAATCTAAACCTTGGGGCTATTTTTCTTAGTAAGAAGTATCGAAGATTGTTAAGAGAAGGGTTTAGTATTGCATAAAATTTACTATAGAGCTTTTAGGGATTTAAAATTAAAGCAGTGTATTAAAATTAATTTGATAGGGGTGGCTAGGTGGCGAAGTGAGTGTCAGCCCTGGAGTTGGAAGGACCTGAGTTTGGATCTGGCCTCAGACACTTAATGCACACACAAACAAAAACCTAGACCTTGGGCAAGTTACTTAATCCCAATTGCCCTCCAAAAAGCAAAAAAAAAAAAATTAATTTGATAAGCATAAACTTGTTTTTAAGAAATTCTGAACCAGTAAAATTGTATCCCTTTGACTTCAGATTTGTTCTTATCCGGTACTGTAAGTTTTGAAATATTTTTGTGTATGTGTAATTTTTTCTCCTGCTTGTTAGAATATAGTCTGAATTTATATTAAAATTAACCTACCTTTGAGGTACTTAATACCTTTTGACCAGAAATCAAATGTGTTTTCTGAGGTTTTTTCATACCTTTTTACCTTAATGAGTATAGAACCCATTCTCCATAAATTCTCTATCTAAAGGAAAGCTTTTTTATGTATCAGACATCTGCTGTCACATATTATAAAGTACATGAAATACGGATAGGAGAGCGTGTGTGTGCGCGCGCGCGCGCGTGCTCGCACTGGAGGCTGAGCCTGAAGTGTCCGCCCTTAATTTCAGAAAAAGGCTTATGTGGCTCTATTTTGTGCTAAACAGAAAATTGCAACCCAAATGGCAGTGATACAAGAGTAGCTTTTTTAGTTTCCTTCTCAGAGACTATTGGTTGCATTTCTTGCACAGTCCTAAAAGCAGTTCAGGTGTTTGTTTTTTGTACTCTGGGCACTCAACAAATTTCAGAGAATGATGTGTTTGTAACCATGAATCAGGTGCAAGTGAGTCACTCTTAATGATTGGTGGAAGCCACCCAGTTGCTTGGCTTTCGTGATCTTCTGCCTGCTTGTCCCTTTACTATACAGCAGCTGATGATTTTTACAAACATGGATATGGAAAGATGGAAAAAAGTGGGAAAATGATGTAACATTTGTTTTTGCTTAGCCTAGCTCTCTTTTCTCATGAAAAGTGCTTACTGTGTACTTGGCACTTAGTAATTTAAATTCTGGGCCCTGTTTGTCACCCCATGGAAATGTTCTCCCTGTCTACCTTGGGTAAGACCTCTCCTTTGGGCACCTGAAGATCATGGAAGTGCCTGGGGTATCCATTAAGCTCATAGGAATGAAGTCATTCCTGTTACTGGTGTCTGCCTTAAGGGGTCCTGACCAGCAGAGAAGGGCCTCGACAGTTGCCTCATTGCCACTTAGGGATTGATTGTCGACTTTGCCTTGCTGGTACCAGCTGCTGGGATCTTTGAGAGGGGTAGATGAGCTTGAGGTAAGATGTCTGGTGTTTCATACTGTTCTTTTTTATGTCACAGTCTCTTCCTTTTGTCAAGGCCATTTGTAATTGGTTAGTATCCCAAATTCCAAACAAAGACTTGCAGTAACCCTGGCTTTGTGTGTATTTCCAACAGATTGGAGATGGAAGCAAGGGAAAAGGCAGACAGATAGCTACTTCAACGTTCTCAATGCCTTCATTGACAAAAAGGATAGCTATTACTCCATCCACCAAATAGGTAGGATTGGTGGTCCCTTGGGGAGAGCCAGCAGGTTTTTCCGTTCTCTTCTGGGAACGTCTTTTACTTTTTGGGCTGGCTAATGGGCTTATTGAGGTAGTGTGACTAGAGGCATGTGTGACTTTGGAGTCAGAAGGCTGGGATTCGGTACTGATTCTGAACTTGGTGACCTTGTGCAAGGCACAGCATGCCACTGTGCCTCAGTTTCCTCTTCTGTACAATGAGAATACCTGTGCTCCCATCTCATAAAGGAAGGGACTTCTGTTCTAGGAGCTTTCTGGGAACATTTCCCCCCAGAGGATGGAGCCTTCTGGAGGGCCAGTGTCAGCAGGAAGCTTAGCTAATAAAGATGCACCTGCACTGGCAAAAGTGGTGGGAGGCTGATGTTTGAAAGGAAACCACGTGTAAAAAGTGCTGCCTTTGGGGGTAAAGGAGGATCTAGTTACTTGGCTTTGTTTTCTGTGGGGAGCTAGCTCTCTCTGCCTCTCCAGATAGTATCCTCATTCACCTGCATCTCATCCCCTTACCAGGGTGAAGAAATCAATAGATTGACAAAGTCCCTGAGAAATTGTGTTTTGTCACAACCTCTGCCTCTTGACAGGGCAGCCCTTCTCTTTGAGTGGAAATAGAGCAGCTCCTTCCCGTTCCTTTCCTTTGCCTGATAGTTTTTGTGAATGTTTGTTACACAAGTTTCTGTGGGTTTCTAAGACGCCTCATTCTGAGTAAGACTCAGCTGTGTTCTTAAGGGATGTTATAAATACGGTTATAAATGTGACTAACTTGATTCTTTTTGGTACAGCTCAAATGGGAGTCGGAGAGGGCAAATCTATAGGTCAGTGGTACGGACCAAACACAGTTGCGCAAGTACTCAAGTATGTACTGAACTTTTATTTCATTTTTTAATTTCTTTTAGGAAAAGCAGTAGTGTAACCCAAATTTGAAAACTTTCAAACTTTTCTCTAGGTCATAAGAGTATCAGAAAACATGCTCAACTGTTAGTATTGTTTGAAAGTAATTTAAAGGGGTGGCTAGGTGGTGCAGTGAATAGAGCACCGGCCCTGGAGTCAGGAGGACCTGAGTTCAAATCTGGCCTCAGACACTTAACATAAAACTAGTCGTGTGACCTTGAGCAAGTCACATAACCCCAATTGCCATAACTTCTCCCCTCCAAAAAAAAAAAAGGCAAAAAGAAAGTAATTTTAAAAAATAAAACATTATTACCCATAACATTTTTGAAGGGGCCCTTTCCATGCTTTTCTAAGTGATTAATCAGTCATTCCTAGAGTATTTTAAAATGGAAAATGAAAACAAAACTGACTGAAATTCTATAGTATCTTGTCTTCCAGGTAGCCTCTCCATGCTGTGATTTCAGGGGATGTAGGAAGACCTTGGTTCCCTTCTTTCTGCCATCACCACCAGTTCCCCATCTGCTGACTAATACCCAAAATGTCACTATCAAAGTTGCACCCAACAACATGAAAACAGTATTTTCAGAGCTTGTTTGGTCATGGAGCACTTGGGCTTGAATTACATTGAAATGGCCCACAGATAATGTTTGGTGGCAGGAAGCCTAAGGAAAGGGTGGGGACTCTAGGTATCATTGTCAGACTGGTCCATATGTGTTGAGTGAACTTGATAACATGATCTTTGTGTTTGGGACAAAATGACTTGAAAGACAAGAGAAAAGAACCCATTCGACATAGCCTGTGCTTAGACCATGGGTGGTGAGAGCCTACTGGGTTTCTGTCGGAAGGGGGTCTTCTATGGGAACTGGCCTGTGGTCATTTGTGGGGAATGAGAATGTAAGGGATGTTGGTCTGGGCTCCTTCCCTTTCTCTGGAATTGAATGGCAGGTAAGAAGTAGAAGGACAAAGGACACTGGACTCACAGACTCACTTGTAAGCACACATTCTTTTATCACCTCCCCTCAGCCAGCTTAGGCCCTTCAGCCTGTCCAGGCCCGGCCTGACCCTGCTTCTGTGAAGTTGACTCACTTATTCTTCACCAAATCCTACATTCTTTTGGAATCTCTTTGTCTACAGGTGTTATCTTGGGCTTTTCATGCTTTCTGTCTCTCCTATTTTTCCTCCACCGAAATTTAAAAAAACTTAAAATTTTAGAAGGCTAAGTGTTACTAGTATTGACATTTTCTCATGATTCCACAATTTATGTGGAATGTCTGAGAGCACAGTTTGAGCAGCATTGGCTTTGATGCTATTGAGGTTTCCCCAGGGACTAGTAAGGTTTTGTTTTGTTTTTAATCAATTTTATGTTATTTTCAGGTCTTTGTTCTCTCCTTCCCAACTTCTCATCTCCCTCCCTTACATTAAGAAAGCAAGAAAAGCAAAACTTGTTAAAAACATGTATAATCAAGCAGAACAAATGACTACACTGGCCATGTCCCCAAAATGTCTTAGGCTGTCTTTGCATCTAGCCGCCCCTGTTCACAGGTGGGCTGCAGATTTCATCATGAGTTCTGAAATTACGTCTGGTCATTGTGTTGTCAGAATCCTCGAGTCTTTCAAGGTTATTTATTTGTTGTTACAATATTGTTATGGTATACATGGTTCTGGCTCTGCTCACTTTGCCCCAGTTGGTAGAAGTCTTCCCAGCACTTTGAGACCACCCCCTTATCTTACAGCACATCAGTATTCCATCACGTGCATGCACTGTACCTTGCTCATCCCTTTTCCATGATGGGCATGCCCTTAGCTCCCAGTCCTTCCCCATCTCAAAAAGAGCTGGTATGTGGGTTCTGTTCTTCATCTTTTTTACTTCTTTTATCCCTTTGAATTATGGACTTAGTAACTGTATCTTTGACCCAAAAGGACGTGTCGGTTAATGGTTGTTTGAGAATTCCAAAGTGCTTTCCAGAATGGCGACCTCAGTATGCAGCTCCAGCACGAGTGTAGTAATGTCCCTTTTTTCCCCACAAACCCTCTAAACTGGTAGCATTTGGTGGTGCTGGCCAAAGAAGTGAAAGGCTCTTCACAGATGAGCAGAAAAGAGCAAGCCCTGGACAGAATTATGAAGGCTTGGAAGGCTTGGGGCCTTTCAACCCTTCTTCTTTCCTTGAGTGGAATTATTTCCTTAAAACCTCCCAGTGCTAACCACTTTCAGGGTTCTGATATTGTTATTTAAGTAAGCCTAAAACTTACCTTATTGCATTACTCCTTTCCTGGTTGTTGTTTTTAAAGCCCCTTCTCTTTTATTGTGGGATGAACGGCTTTGTCTTCTATTTTTAAAAAATCTCCTGTCATTCACAATGCTCCTGAAGTCTGAAGGCAGAACAGCACTCAAGGTTAACAGTATCCTCTTAGCCTTGCTTCCACCATGTGCAGTATCTGGATAACCAGAGTCAGAAGAGTCTTGTGGTCGATTTTGTTCCCCTAAGCTATAGCTGCTGAGGGTTTGTTTCTTAGTAGTTTCTTCATATGCCCTGTTGTCATTGAATTCTTGCTGCTGGGGATTGGGAACCTTGAGCGTCTCCTGCCCAAGCACAGATCCCTACTTTCTATCTAACCCTCTATCTTCCCTCTTTGTCGGATGCTTCCTTTCACCCTCAATCCTCCACTCCTGTTCTTGTGCTTCAGCCCTTTTGGATGGTAGGGCTCTCAGGATGTATTGTCCCTATTCCCATTCCTGGATGTCTGTCCCTCTCCTCTTAACTCCCTTGCAGGTGTTGGGGAGGGGGAAAAAGGAGAATCAGGGAAGGGGAGCCCCAGCTGAAGTGGAGTTGGATAGAGGACGGTTGTCTCTTAAGGGTTTGTGAGTGCCAGTTTTTTATATGTTAAAGAAACAGAACGGGGCGGCTAGGTGGCACAGTGAATAGAGTGCCGGCCCTGGAGTCAGAAGGACCTGAGTTCGGAGCCGGCCTCCGACACTTAATCCGCACAAACAAAAACCTAGCCGTGTAACCTTGGGCAAGTTACTTAACCCCAATTGCCCTAAAGGGGCGGCTAGGTGGCGCAGTGAGTAAGAGCGCCGGCTTCGGAGTTTGGATGACCCGAGATCAGATCCGGCCTCAGAAAATGAGCACCCACGCATAAATAATGACTAGCCGTGTAACCTTGAGCAAGTTACTTAACCCCAATTGCTTTAAAAAAAAAAAAGAAACAGAACACTGATACTTAAGAGACTATGGAGGAATAGTTACCAGGAGAAAGTAAACTTAAAATATTTTTGGCTTTAAAAAAATATTAATTGGGGCAGCTAGGTGGCACAATGAATAGAGCACTGGCCCTGGAGTCAAGAGGACCTGAGTTCAAATGTGACCTCAGATAGTTAACACTTATTAGCCATGTGACTTTGGGCAAGTCACTTAACGTCAGTTGCCCTGCATTCCCCCCTCTGAAAAGCAAAAAAAAACCACACACACACACACACACACACACACACACACAACCACAGGGACCTGTAAGAGCTAAAGAAAAGGGGAAAAACAAAAACAAAAAAATTATAACTGGGGCAGCTAGGTGGTGCAGTGAATAGAACATCAGCCCTGGAGTCAGGACCCGAGTTCAAATTTGGCTTCAGATGCTTGACACGCTTACCTGTATGACCTTGGGCAAGTCACTTAAACCCAGTTGCCTTGCTTTTCCTCCCCTCAAAAAAAATTAATTGCCATTCTGTATGAAAACTGCTTATCATTTATGCCTGGTTACCATGCAGTAGAACAGTGATGATTTTGCATGTTACTGTAATATGTCCAATTAACTTTAAAATAAAAGTAAACAGTGAGACTGATTGGGTGTGTGGCTTAGGGGTGCATTCTTCACAGTGCTGCTCTTGTCACATGGTCGCCTACTCTTGACTTGAACAGAGTTGGAGGCTACCAGTCACTCCTAGAGTAGTCATAGGGGTGGAGAGTAGGTCATGAGAGGTGGCCGGACTGCTTGGGGCTGGTGGGGAGGAGGCACCAGCTCCCAAGATGTGATGAGGCTCCCCACCAGGAGGCTGCTGGTTTTGTCTTGTCCTAGCCGTGCTGCTTGTTTTCTACTGGACTTGGTCACCACAGCTTTTCACTTTGAGAACCAAAGAGAAGAGAAACATACATAATTGGGTCCTTTCAAGAGCCCACTGACCTGCTTAGTTCTCTCCCACTCTTGTTTATTTTCAGGAAACTTGCTGTTTTTGATACGTGGAGTTCACTGGCCGTCCACATAGCGATGGACAACACTGTGGTGATGGAGGAGATAAGTAAGTTGCTGAAGTGTCAGGAGCTACTACACAAGCAGAATTAGCTGTAAGAAGCTTCAGATTAATCAGAACAGAATTCAGATGGTTGACAAACCTTTATTGTAAACTTGGGACCAAATAGATTGCAGAACATGAAGGGAAAACTACTCTTGGCAGCACAGGGTGGGTACTTTGAGAAGGAGGGAGAGTAGAAAGTGATTTTTAGAGTAAATTAGGTTCTCAATAAGCTTCAAAGCAGGATTGTGAGGGTAGCAGTCTATCCCATATTGTTGATGTGAAGGAAGGTTAGTGCTGGGGCCCATGCTGTAGAACTGTGGAAGTGTGCCAGTGACCTGAACTCTGCCAGACAGAAGTGCCTGATGTGAGAGTGAAACGTAGTTTCTGCCAATATTTCTGGTCTCAGCAAAAGGAAAGAAAATCAGTTGAAAACCCAAAGGGCTCCTGAGAGAGCATTGGAGAGCTGGCAGGAGGAAGGGCCAGTACACAGACCCTTCTTTAAAATGAACTTTGCAGATTAAGGGAAAGAGAATAAAAGGACGGTTCAGAGTGGCCTGCGTTTTGCTGTGCCTTTGATACAGCTGGATACAAATATGAGCCCCTTACAGATTCTGATACCTGTTGGGTCACATTTCATCCAGGAAATGTTGGTATATCAGGTGCTCAGTACCACCCTTACCCAAGCAACTCCTCCTTCAAGAATGAGATGGCCATGGACATCCAGCTGTTACCGGCAGGCCATTTTTGTCCCAAATGGTCCTCTAAGGGCAGATTTCATTAAAAAGACTGAAAATACAGGGTGCCAACTTTGCAGGAATTTAAAGCATAATTTTTTTTTTCAAATGCCTTATTACCTTCTGGTTTACATCATTCATTTCCACCAGATTTTGAGTTACAAATTTTCTCCCCATTTTTCCCCTACCCACCTCCCCAAAATAGTGGTCCCACAGGATGTCCCCTTCTCCAGTCTGTTCTCTCCCATATTTTCTGCCATACCCCCTTTGACTTTTCCCAGTAGGGCATGGTGGAGCTCTATGCCCCAGTGCTTGTATATCTTATTTCCTAGTTACATGTAAAATAGTATTAATGATAATATATATATTTTTAAACATTTGGCTTTAAAACTTTGAATTCCAGATTCATTCCCTTCCTCCCTTGTCACCCACCCTTACTGGGAAGATAAGCAATTCATTATAGGTTGTACATGTGTAGCTAAAGCAAAACATTATCATAGTAGATATATTGTAAAAGACTGATTATATTTCCCTCTCTCCTATCCCACCTCCTACTTGTTCTGTTCTCTACTTTGGTCCTGCCCCTTTTCAAAAGTGGGTGCTTCCAATTCCCTTCCCTGGGCCTGACCTCCCTTCCATCATCCCCCCCTCTCATCCCCTTCCCTCCTACTCTCCTGTAGGGTGAGATACCCTGTTTAGTGAGTTAGTCTTTCCCTCCCTGAGCCAAATTCAATGAGAATAAGGTTGACCCATTCCCTTTTGCCTTCCTGTTCTTCTCCTGCATTGTAACCATTTTCCCTTGCCTCTTCTATGTAAGATAGTTTACCACATTCTGTTTATCCCCATCTCCTCTCATTATATTCTTCTCTCACCTCTTAATTAAAGCTTAATTTTTAAATCTTTAAAAGAGTTTAGATGAGTGCTTTTACTAGTTGCCTAAGTACTGAAATTTATATATCAGTACTTGAGAATGCACAGTCTCACAAAATCACAGAATATGAGCTGGAAAAGACTTCAGAGGCAATCCTGTGCAATTGGTACCTTACAAAGAATTCACAACCCAACAAGTCAACATACGATCTTTGCTCAAGTACTTCAAGTGAAGAGGAACCCAGCACTTCTCAAAACAGCCCATTTCCCTTTTAAATAGCTCTTAAATTATTCCATGTTCCTTACATCAGGCCAATTTTATGTGATTGTAAGGAAGAGAAGCTAGTGTGTTTAGGCATGAGTAGCTTTCCACACTAGTGGAAATGCTTATCCTTTTGGGCCCTTGAATGTTGCCTTAGGAAGATTATTTTGACAAATAAGAAATGGACTGCTTGGAAACAGGAGAAATTGGAGGCAGGCAGAGGCATTGAGAAGCCATCTCCTCAGCCAGGGCCATGGGAAGCAGGGAGAGCCACCAAGGACATCAGAGGAGAAGGAAGCTGAGGAGTCCTGGGGTGATGGTGCCAGACACACAAAGAGGGAAGTTCAGAGGAGGGGGCCAGGTCAAGACGGTGAGCAATGGTGTCTGTCAGAGACATACTGCATTTGAAGTCCCAGAAGACTAACCCGTGGGGGAGAGGCTGAGTTGTAGGGGGAGCTCAGGAAGAAATGATTGGATCTATGAACTTGGGAGTCACTGGCCAACAAGAACTTAACTGTGGGCCAGGCCCTGTGCTGGGTGCTGGGATTACAGATATTAAAAAATGGAGACAATGACTCCTTCGAGGGAGTGGACGGAACCTGGTGGAGTGGATGTGCTCACTAAGGGGTGCCCACCTCAGAGAAGAGGAGGGGGATGGTGAACCAGTGAAAGAGATTGGGAAAGTGGCTTTTGGGGTGGTTTAGGAGGCACTTGCAGGAGCGGGCAGGGAGAAGTCCCCTGTTTGTGCTCTGATGAGGAGACACTCAGGCTCAATAGCAGTTGTGAACTTTTGTGTTTCTTGTCTTCAGTGTGTCCTGGAGTTACTGAGTGTTTGCTTTGAGGCTGTTGTACTCTATGCTGATTTTTGCCTTTTTTAGGGAGGTTGTGCAAGGCCAATTGTCCATGCCCCGATGCTGCTGCGTTCTCTCCAGACTCAGAGCTGCTCTCTAATGGGTACCCGCCTGGAGCCCAGGTCACCGCCAGGCTGTCACCGTGGAAGCCACTGGTGTTGCTGATCCCTCTCCGCCTTGGGCTCACAGACATCAATGAAGCTTACACTGAAACTCTCAAGGTAGGGTTTGGGAAGCAGGGGTCAGTGCTCTGGCCTGTAGCTAGGCGGGCTTTCACATTGAGGTGTGGTCAGATTTTGGGTTGCCTGTTTTTCTTCTGCCTCCAAACTAGTACTTGAAATAGAAGCTGTTTGGTCCTCTCGTGCGTGGCCGTCTAGACGCCAGACGGCTCGGTGGTTGGACGGTGGTGTCTGTGCTGGCACAGATGCTGCGTGGGGAGTTTGCAAGCTGCCCGGGCTAGGTTTGGACACAGTGCCTGGTGCTTGGCTCCCGTACTCTGGTGAATTAATATTATGGTTAGACATCAGATGAAAGTGTCAGAGGTGAAAGAGACCTGAGAGTTCCCTCCTTTTACAAGCAAGGAAAGAGCAGGGAAGTGGTGCTAAGTCACACTTTGAATTACTAACAGGCCGCCCAGAGCTGGGGCCTTTGGGTGCTTCAGGGACCAGAGTGGCCTCAAGTCACACTTATAAATGACATTTATATATGTAACAACAGATGCCATGTTCCACCTGGCTTAGCCGGATGTGGTGCTGGATGATGTAGGGAGGGTGGGGTGTAGAACCTAAATCTCCCAGGACAAGGGCCCAATCCAAACTCACTTTACAGACTCACAAAACTTTTCTGCCTCTTCTGACTCAAGGTTTAGACTCGGTGATTGGGTTTGAAGTGTGGGGAACTGTAAATCACTTTCCATGTTTAGAATCTCTCTCTCCTCTGTCCATTTGTCATCATCCTTCTTATTCCCACACATGAAGTGCATCTTGACCTCGTGTTCTCAGGATTCTGCTCTTCTTGTTCCCCCACCCTGTTCAGAGCTAATGGCACTTGGGGCCTGATCTCAGGAGGAGCCTCCCCCGAAGTCAGAGACTGAGAGGGGCCCAAGGAGCCTGCGGTTGAGCCCCCTTGTTGTACAGATCAGGAGCTCAGAGAGTATGCTTGCCTTGCCCATGGTCTCTGTGGTTTCATTTCTTCCCATTCCAAGCCATCTCACACATCACTGCCAGATGGGGGTCCCTCAAGTGCGCCTTTGATCTGGTTGCTGTACTTCAGCACATACTTCCCCAGAACCTGTCAGAAGCCTGTGTTTCTCACCCTGGCATTGAAGACCTTCCATGAGCCGGCTCATTGGGCTCATCTCTCGGGGCTCGAGTCAGGCCAGGCTCTCCGTGTACCATGATGATTTTGCCTCTAGGCCTTTCTCCTGCTGTTTTCCCTTTCCACAATGTCTTTCCCTCCATTTCTCTATGGTATTTTCTCTTGTCTCACTGATAGGCTGTCCCTTTCCCTCTAGCTCTGAACCATAGCCTTCCTGTGATGGTCTCCAGGTGTCGTGCCTTTGCGTGCGTGCACACGCTCCCCAGCAGCCCCGCCATCACATCACTGCTCCTCCAGACAGCACCGGCTTGGTTTTCTCAGGGTTGTGTTGCTCCTCCCGGCCCTCATCAGCGTATGACGTCTCAGTGTTCTCTCTCTCTTTTTCGCCCTGTCTCCTCTGCAGCACTGTTTTATGATGCCCCAGTCCCTGGGAGTAATTGGAGGGAAGCCCAACAGTGCTCACTACTTCATTGGATATGTAGGTGAGTCGCCCACAGCCTGGATTACTGTGGTATCCAAATGGCCTCGAAATTTAAAAAAGGAGAAAAAGAAAAATGCTCAGTGGATCCCATGCCTTTCAGTTCATGCCATGGAGCAATGCTGCAGTGTCTCCCTGTCCTCCTGCCTACACGCCCACTGCACACTCCTCTGTTTTGTTTTCTTCACAACACTCACCCTCCACATTGCTGGCTTCCCTTCCAGGGAGATAGCCTGGGTGGGTCCAGATTCAGGTAGACAGATCTGCCGTGCCACCCTTTTCTAAGGGATTATTCCTCCCTGGCTCTACATTTAGATCCCAAGAGGAGGCCCTTCCTTCTGTGTTTCTCTTTCCTTTTTTGGGCCTCATCACCCTAAGTTCATCTTTGTTTTTCCATCCAAAAGCTGCTTGCCTACCTGTCAATCTGTAGTTTTAATGATGCTTACTTTCTTACCCTAGTCAGTGTTTACTTTCTTTATTCTCTCACCTTTTTCCCTCAAGTTGATTTTAATGTGGCAAGGAGGGCAGGACCCTTGCCTGCTCACTTAGCTCCTTGTCCAGGATGTTTGCTCACACTCTCTCGTTTTCCCTTCTCTGCTCGCCCAGGGGAGGAGCTGATTTACCTGGACCCACATACAACCCAGCCTGCGGTGGAGCTGGCAGAAGGCGGCGTTTTCCCCGACGAGACCTTCCATTGCCAGCACCCTCCTTGCCGAATGAACATAGGGGAGCTTGACCCTTCCATTGCAGTGGTGCGTATCCAGGACCAGTTTCCATATTCTCTAAGCATTCTCTCTCTGGCCCAGCCTGTTTTTATGTTTGATCTTTATATGTCGCAGGCATTACAATCCACCCTCATCTCCTTTCAAGCTGAAGAAAAACAGTTAAGCAAAAACTTGCCATGCTGAAATCTTGGCTGGCAGTGTACCTCATGCTGTGAAGTGGAAAGGGTATTTGCTTGGGCCTTCTGGTTTTTTTTTTCCTCATTGCTCAGGAGGTCATCTTCCCTTGGGGAATCCCATTTCCACTGTTGGAGTCCTTCTTTTCTGCATCATTTCATATGGATCTTCCCACATGTGGTGGAATTCCTCCTAGTCATCATCTCTTCAGGCACAATATTCCGTCATCCTTCGATCAGTGGGCACACATTCTCCCCCTGGTGCACCTTCTCCCCCCACCCCCAGCAGTGCTGCATGGAATGGTTCTTGGTTTCTTCCTGGCCTTTCTCTTTCTTTTTGAGCTTCTTGTGGTATATGCATGGTAGGGGCATACTTACTGCCTCACCTCTCTTTTCAGTGTAGCTGTGGGTTGGAAGGTGGTTCTTCCCCTCTCATATATTCTTATTTCTGGGACCATTTGGGCCAAGGCATCTTGAAAGTAAAAGGTAACCCTTGGAATTGAAATGAACTTCCCCAGTTTAGAATGAATGTCTTCCCATTTTGTCTTTCCATTCCCTGAAGCCTGACTCTCACGCCTTATGGTGTGGTAGTAACACTGGGTTCACAAGGGCTTTGCTTTGAAAAGCTCTGCCTGAGGACGCCTGCACATCACCTGTCCGGATTCCAGTGTGAGCTCCCAAAGTGCTGTTCTCTGGGCTTACCACAGAACAATGGCTCCTTTTCAGTCTCAGCACCTTTCAGAGGCATTCTCGTAAATGTGGAAGACTTCTTATCTGTGCTGGCAGAGAAGGGTCTACATTCCCAAAATCACAGACCGAAAGTTGTTTTTCTCTACTTTCTTTGGAAATTCTTGTAACTTGTACTGAAGTCTCAAGGAGGGCTTTTTTCTTACCTCATAGTGATTTCTGAACCCTTCCTTGTGCCTGGACCCAGCAAATTTTCCCTTATAACAAATTTAAATTAAAAAAAAAACAAAACCCAAAACTTAGCAAGACCAAACATAGCGCCCTCGTCTGGCAGTGTGTGCAATGTCCCACACCTGTAATCCTTACCTTTTCAATTACTGGAGGAAGCAACATTTTCTGGTCTCTTTTCTGAGGTTATTTTAATTACATTGTTGAGTTTTGCTTTTTTTATCTTTCTTTGTACATTACTGAAGTCACATATATTGTAAAATTTATTTTTCTTAAGTCCGCTTGTCACTGCTATTTTCACATAGAGATTATCAGAAAAACACTTACTGAAGCCTGCATTAAATCAAATACCGAATCTTTAACAAGATAGAACTTGTCATTCTCTAGTAGGTCACACAGTCTGGTCCTTCCCTCAGTTAAGGCAGAACTAGGAGCAGTAGATTGGGGTTGCAGAGGCCAAATGAGGTTTGGTGTTAGGAGAAGCTTCCCTCTCCCATAGTGAAACCAATTATCTTGAAAGGGAGCAGGTTCTCATCCAAGTTGCAAGGTGTTGCTGGCTTGTGGAGTGAAATGCACTGCAAGGGCTCTAAGAGAAGAGATCCTGCCAGCCTACAAGCCGTCCAGGGACTATGGAGGCAGGTGGGCCACCAGGGCAGAAGAGACCCTCCCCTGAGGCTTCCACATGAGGCCCTACTGAAGGAAGTGTGCTCAGAGATACAACCATGACTCTGAGGAAGGAAGATTTACAGGCAGAAGAGAGTGACTGGGGAGAGAGCTCTAGGAGGCTCCCAGCCTGTCCACCAAGAGTGCTCTTTGTACCAATGCCTGAGGCTTCCCCTGAGTTTCCGCTGGTGCTCAGCTCCTGCCTCAAGGTCCCCACCTCTTGGGTAGGAAGCATCTCCCTTCCTCCTGGCATGGTGCCCAGACGGTGTCTGTTTTGTAAGCAGTTTCTGTTGTTTCCCTTGTGGAGAATGTCAGCCTCTTGAGGGTAGGTCTAGTACAGTGCCTGACACCTGGTGCTTCAGAAATGCCATACACACACATGCGCAGTGTGGCACTACATTGTGCCATAGCACTAAAGACATTCTACGCTTTCTTGGTGATGACTTGGGAAAACATGGGCTTTAGTCGCTTGATTTTTCCCACTTCTAGATGACCCTTGAAGAAATTGTGGAGCACTTTCCCTCTGCATTATGATCCTGCTTGGTTTCTTGCTGAACTTCTGTGTCCAGCATGACTGTACTGCTCTGTGTGATGGAACTGAGTGAAATACTCTTGTCATTTATTCTCATTCTCTGATGGACTGGTCCCTAGCATGTGCTCTGTGTGGTATGTGTCCAAGAGCTAAGGTTGCAAAAGCCAAAAGTTCTCACCTTTTAGAAGGTTCCATTTAACTTCAGGGCAGTGAGCAAGTGATGGGGATCCCGGAGTGATGAGCTCCTATGTGCTTCTGATTGGGAACAAAGTGTGAGATCGAGGTTGGATATTGAAAGGGCCTTAAATCTTGGGGCTGAAGTAGTTGCTCAAGGAAGGGCCCAAGGTCAGGCTCCTGAGGGGACTCCATGCCTGAACAAGTTTGAGAAAGACCAGGGAGTCAGCAGAGAAGACCGGGAAAGGGGAGGCCAAGGAGGAGAGTGTCTTGAAAGGGGATGTGATCCAGCAGAGCTGGGCATGTGGAATGGAGAGAGGATGAGCATGTCCTTGGCCAATGCACTTTGTTGTTGTTAGTAAGGAGCTGCCAGACAGAAGTTCCTCCCCATTGGCTTCTCCTTCTGAGTGATGAAATTGTCATTAAGGCAAGCAAGACCATTTGAGCTATTCTGCTTTTGGCAGAGAAAACCCTCCATGAGACGTCTAGATAATTGAAGGTTTCCTATGCTCCCCCATCAAGCCTCAGTACCAAGTTTGTGATCTGTCTCTTGTTCAAGGTCCTGTTGACTTTGCTGAAAGTTGAGGATTATTTCAAATATTTTGTTTCTTAAAAGCAATATTTGTTCTAGTAATTATATAAGTTAGTCAACTTTTTCCTTTTAAATAATATTTTATTTTTTCCAGTTACATGTAAAGACAATTTTTAATATTCATTTTTAAAATAACATTTTGAGTTCTAAATTTTTCCCCCTTTCCCCTAAGATGGTAAGCAATTTGATAATAGGTTATACATGTGTCATCAGCATCTCTTTATTAAACATTTACTGTGTGCCAGGCTCTGATGCTATAGTTTTTCAGTTTTCTCTTTTGGTATTGTTTCGGCTGCATGTGTTAACTAAAATATTTGTGGGATTTAAGATTTTGATTTTATTGTTAGCAGATTTGGAAAAAATCTGACCTTCACCATTCATAGGCAGCACTTACTTATTTAAGGAAAAAAGTTGCTAAACTATCTTGGTTTGGCTTTTGTATTTTAGTGACTTTTTCTTTAAAGCATTTCAGCTGACACAGTTGCTGGAACCAAAATCTTGTGCCTTCATTAATGCATGCAGTCAAAACAGAATTGGGAAGGAGGAAGAGGTTGAGGCTGTAAGAAGGAAGAGGGGGGGAAAAGAAGCAGAGGGTGTCCAGCCTATCTCCACTGCTCCTTTTTCAGGATTGACTAATTGGAGCCGTGTCGGTGCCTGGGCTAGACTTGGTTTGTTTTTCCACATTTCCACTTACACGAGATTTCTCTTGTAGGGTTTTTTCTGCAAGACTGAGGAAGACTTCAATGACTGGTGCCAACAAGTCAAAAAGGTTTGTCTTTTTACTTCTCTTCAGTCTTGCATAAACAAGTCTTTATAACAAAGCCAGAATCTGTGTTTCTTAAGAAACAGGGAAAATACTGGGAATAATTATGCCAAGTTATGTTTTAAAGGGAGTTTAAAGGTGGTTCTGAATTTTGTATCGACCTCGAGATGAAGCTGGTGATGATGATAATGACATTTGCTCTGAATTTGAGTTGCGATGTTTACATTAAATCTGTGCCTCAAGTTTATGACTTACTGATGTTTTTCTTTGTACCTTTAGCTATATAAGTTATAAATAGAGAGCTGACAAAGTTATCCTTGTGGAAAATAATATTGAAATTTTCCAATGGGGAACACCTTATTGGAACCTTTCTTTCCTGGTCTATCTTTGGCTCAGGAGCATTGTGGATAGGATTGTTCAGTGCACCAGGCTTCTTCTTAAGTTTTTATGTGGTTTTCCTCACAGTTATCTCGAATCCCAGGAGCCCTGCCGATGTTTGAGCTGGTTGAGCGTCAGCCTTCACACTTCTCGTGCCCAGATGTTCTGAATCTCTCACTAGGTAACATCCATGTTGTCCCTATAGTGGACAGTTTGGAAGCCCACAGGACTTCTGATGCCTCTTTTTGTACACTCTTTTGGGTATTAATTGCTCATAGTCGAGCTTTTCATTTGAATGCCACAGCTAGGGAGAAACAAGACATTGAGAAATTTCAAAGCTTAGGCCCACATTTTATCCTAAAATTCTCCCTGCACAGTTTTTTAAAATAATATACATCTGTGTTTTTGACCCAGAGAAATGAGCAGTAGTTATTTTTTCTTTACTTTAGTCTTCAATTATATGAATATTGAAGAAAGTTGTAGATCTCTAGTGAATTTTTGTGGAGTTTTGTGTTTTGTTTTATTATAAACCCTCCTGTGAACTCATGACTTTGTGGTCTTGTGTTGTGGCCCATGATTCCTGTTGCCATTTCATTTTTTAACTTATCCAAACACTTGGATTAATTGACTAATTTGTATATAGATTTTACATGTGTTTGTCTTTTCAGTTGTTAATCCTAAACTATTGCTGATGTTTTGACATAAATTAATAATGTCTAAGAGTATCTGGCACATTGTCCTTTAATTCAGCCATAGGAGTAGTAGACATCATATGATATTAAGAACTCCTCACATACCCATTTCCCTCTTTTTGGTTAGTGGTAGCCATCGTGTTTAGTTCAACAAATTTCAGTTTACCTTTTATTTCTCAATTTAAAAAAAGATATTTTGCTGCTTCTAATTTTTATCCATTCTCTACTGTCCTATTTTCTCTATTTCCTGACTTTTCTCCCCACTCATAATATTTCATCCCTCTGGTCCTTCTCAGATAGAAGCAGCATGGCCTAGTGGAAAAAGGTCTTGATTTGTAGTCAGAGAGATACCCTGGCTTCATGACCGGCTTTGCCTCAACAGCTCATTGAGAAGCCTCCCCAGTGTTCTCCCCTAGAAAACGAGGGGTCATATGAGCCCAAATCTGAAGACCTTGTTTTTTTTTAAACATGCCTTGTGGCTTGGGTGCCCACTGGGCCTACACTCTCTCTTTCTAAGTTCTAGCTAAGCCCTTACCTCTACCCTCAAACCTTTCCTGACCACACCATTTAGAAACCCTTTCCTACAAAATTTTCTTTACTGTTTCAGTTAGAATACATGCACAGGCTAGCAGCAAAAATGATCTTTTCATGTACATGTATGTCCTCTCCCCAGTTACAGTATGAACTCCCTGAAAGTGGGGGCCTGATCTTAAGCTTTATAACCCTTACCACCCCTGGTATAGATAGCACTCTGCTCATAGGAAGTACTCAGGGAGTATCTGGGACTCTTCCCTTCTCCCTCCCACCTCATCCCCACCCAACTCAAATACTCCATTGACCTGAAATGCTTGGTTTTCTCTCCCCTAGATTCTTCTGACGTAGAGAGACTGGAAAGATTCTTTGATTCAGAAGATGAAGACTTTGAAATTTTGTCCCTTTGAAAAGGCTAGGATACTGACTTGCCTGATCTGTGTTGCGTGGGGGGTGGGGGGTGGGGAGGGAAGCCCCTCTGAGAGCCCAGCTCACCGGTTTTCACAGGCGCTTGATGACATCCCAGTGTTCCATTCATCCTGGCGTGCGTGCAGCCTCAGCGCAGAGGGGGCGTTGTCTGCATTCTGTCCTTGGATCAAGAATATGTTTTCATGGAAGCCTTAATGCTTGGAGTCAGGATCCTCAGCACAAAACACTTTTTCAGGAAATGGAGACAGTGGTGCCTCGATGTTGAAAGGTCCCATGTGTGAGAGGAGCAGAGGCGAGACTGTAAAGTGTGTCTTCTGGAGAAGCCTCTCCCCGTTGGCCGGGCCCTCTTGAACAGATGAGCTCGTGTTCCACCTCCTAACTCGCTAAGCTTTGGTTTGCTTGGGATGTCAGTTCCTCTTAGTTATGCACATGAGCAAAGTAGGCTGGACATCCCTCAAGTAGAAGTCTCTGAAGCCAGGCAGAGCGCGTGTTGTACCCGGAGTGGACTGTACTCTCACACCAATGTTTCACCTATTCCACAGAGTGATGCTGCTCTTGCTTCATATGCAGTGTTTTCTTACAGACACATAATTGTCTTTCTTTGTCTTCTTTAAGCTCTATCTTACTCCATTATTTTTAAGGGCTACCCTTGGGGGGTGGGAATTGTACTGACTGAATTTTATTGCACCAGGGTTTATTGTTTTAAACGAAAAAGTCAAAATTGGCCATTTAAGATCACTACACAACACTCCAAAACAAAACCCCCTTAGTTATGAAGAGTATTTAAAATAAGAGAAAGCAAAAGAGAATTATTTCTGCCCCTGGCAAAGTGAGCATGCCCCTGAGGTCATAGATATATAAGGGATGTATTTTCTGAGTGGTTGATGCTGTTCTACAGTTTTCATCATCTCAAAGCTCCAGGTGTGTCCATCTCCTCAGTAATTCTGCATCACCATCCAAGGCCTGGAGCAGCTAGTCTATATTTCTGAGGGGGAAGAGATTAAGAAAGAGCCTCTTTCTCCCATTGAACCAAGAATCACAGGGGTCTTTGACAGGCAAGAATATTAGCAGAGAGTCTTTAAGAAGATGTCTCCCTGCCATCAGTGATGTGGAAAGGCATGAAGGAGAAAGAGGCAGGTTTAAGTTGTGTGGTTTGCCCACTCCTAGTAAGTCACAGCCAACAAACAAGAATTCCTCCATGGTTTCTGCACTCTGTGAAATATGACCTATGATGGTATTGGCTTTATGCTGTTTTCAACCGAACAGTTTGGAACTTAGGAGTCCATTGCAGTGATATATTAGAAACCAATGGCCAACCACTTTCATAGTTATCCAGTAGTTTGGCTAGCCTGGGATATCCTCATAAACGGCCTGTTTGGTTTTCTTTCACTGTTGGGGGTCTATGGTTGTATCATTCTAGTCTGTCCTGCTATATATATATATATATATATATATATATATATATATATATTCTAACCACTTTAGTCCTTAACTCACTGGCTCTTTAGCCCCTTTTTAGTATAAAGCTGCCATTTGTCCTGAAGGTGTTATCCATTCCTTAGGAAATGTTTAAAGAAAGGGAGAGGGATCTTTGTGGGCCATCTGTTAATCATGCATATAAGGAATATGGGAAAAGTGGATCTTCTATGAGGAAAAATTACATTTACTATACTTTGTTCTTAGTAAAGAGAAATTGGTATTTGCAAAAATACTAGGTGCCCAGGTTTGCCACTTTTTGACTCCTGTTCCTGTCCTCAGCAAATAAATTGTGAGGAATACCTGAATGTTCAGTTGCATAATGGCAAAGGAAATGGATTCAGTGGTTTGCCTCCAGGGCCATGTGTCAAAGGGAAGAGGCTCCAAGGCACTCTCCTGAAGTCTAGAACACACTCCCGTTTCCCTTCTTTTCCTTTTCCTATCCATTCCTTGTCTTTCACGGATATTTGGGGGTGGGTAAGGAGAGTGGGGATAGTTCTCCGTTTAGTGCTTTATGTTTTTATCTGAATAAATAACTGACAAGCTTCTTAAAAGCTCTTGGGTTTCTGAAACATCACTCTGAATTCCAAGTGAGATTGATTTGTCTGCCTTAAGTTGATGGCATGGGTTGAAGATGATTCATTTGAAATCAAAACCTTAAGAGAAGGATTCTTTTTGTTGTACTTTAGGTGGCACTTTCCCCCTTAATTTATGGAGTCATCTGGAAATGTGGAACTCGAAGATTTTAACAACAAAGTAGGCCTTGTCTCCATTAATACTGTCCATAGGTGGGACTATTCCTCCCCCTACAAGTCTGGTGCACTTGACAGATTGAGAAAGTTTGCTGGGGCAAAATCAAGGGATCCAGGATGACAGTGCTCCTGCATGGGAATTTCCCCCCTAATATGTTCTATACGTTCTCGTGCCTATTATATACTGCTATGTCGCTTACTATGGGAGGAACAGCAAGCTGTTCTTCATGCATTCCCTGAGTTAACCATCCATATCTGGTGTATTTCCTCTCCCTAAGATCACGAGACTATCAGTGAGAGTCCTCAGGCATGTACCAAGCCCAGCTTGGGCATTGATCTGCACTACCTTTGTAATGCCAAAGTTGGCTTGCAGTGTCAGCTTGTGTGTGTTGTTACCACTGTATGGATGCCAGAAACGTCTCACCTGCTCATATTATGTTGAAGTATTGGAAATGCCTCTTAGAAATTCATGGAATGTGTCACAGCATGTTTTGTATGTTGATGCCACTACAAGTGCACAGAGAATTCTCACTGCTGCTTGTTCCATACAGAATGATGGTTTGTAGTTCATTCTGTTCCCTGATTTTGTGTCCCTGGTGCTGTTCATTGAGACACCCAACTCCCTCATAGAACCTCATAGACCTCACCAGTGATCAATCTGGCGAATATTAACCCAGGGCTGTCCAAATGGAAGAGTTCCTTCGTTCCACCTTTCAGCAAGTTCTCAGGTTTTCTAACCCCCAGTCTAAGTCATCATCTGGGACCCGAAGGGTCCAAAATAACAGTCCAGCTAGTGCAGAAATGCATATAGCCTTTTGATGGAACTTTTTAAAATGGAAAAGCCTAATTAGAAGATAGTTGAAGGATGCATTCTTTTGAGTTAAGTGTACCTGAATGCTTTTCTGGTAGAATAATAGAATGAAGAACAAAATTGATCTTTTACTTGTCACTACTTGAGTGTGATTTTTCTGGTGAATTTAGGTGGTTTTGTTTTTTAGTTTTTAAGTGATAGATTAGCTAATAGCATGAAAGAATGGTCATCTAACAAATTAATTTATCCTGGTCTCATGTGAGCTCATATTCTGTCTCAGGTTTGGAGGCATCTCCAAATTTTACCTTGCCTTCCATGTGCTTAATGAAAACTTTCCTAGAAAAATATAAGAAAAGCTGTTTTAGGAAAAGTGAGTAATGTTAATTTCCTACAGTAACAGTAGACAGTTCATCTACATTAAGAGCTTAAAGGTTACTGGAGAAAGCCTCCTGACAGTGTGAGTGTGCCTTTTTACATTGAGGACACCTTCCATTTCTGTGAGATGTATGGATGCCCTTACTACATTTTGAAGGTGTTGATAGAAGTAAAACAACTGATGGGGTGAGTGGTCTGAGCCTACCCATGCATCTGGAAGTAAAAGAAATAATAGAATTATGCTCATGGAGCGTTCACATACTTGCTAATCATCCTCAAAGAGAATGTCATAGTATGAGAATGATAGGGTAGAGTTCATAGCAGCCAAGGCATTGGACAAAGTGAACTTAGTAAAATGAACATCATCCAAAGTCAGTTTTTCTACTAACAGAGACCCTTGTTCTGTTTTCTGCTTTGTTACGGAAGTTAGTATCAGGTGAATTTGTGTTGAACGCCATCTGGTATATGGGAACTAAAACAATAATCTCATCAAAACTTTGATTCACAGTGTAGACACTGAAAAGAGGGTTACATCGAGGACTTGATGTACCGCACTCTTTCATCACTTCTTGGTCGGTTTTCTCTTATTGTTGGCACTCTTCCTCTGTGAGAGCTGCAAGTCAAGGATGAAAGTGCCATAGGGGCAGAGGAAGGAATAGAAGGCCTATGTTTATTCAAAGCTTAGATAGTTTTCACTCCCAAACAGCTGGGGGTTCCTCAAAAGTATGGGAGAAACTTCATGTAAAGACACATCGGTTGCTAGCAAAAGAATATGGCAAGGCAAAGTATGTTTGCCATGTTAACTTTCATGATTGGGAACGGTGTCAGTGTTGTTACTTGTGTTAATTGGGAAGTCTGCTCTGGGACACGGTTTTATTTGACCCGCCTTTGCATGCCCACAGCATTGGACTTTGAGTGGAGTGTCTTGGTTGGTGGTGAGGTCCCAGATTGTGCTTTGGGGTATGTTAGTGCTGCTGTGGGTGCTTGAGGGGGGGGTTGCCCTTTTCTAGCGTGCCCTGCAATAGTGGTTTGGTTTTCTGTGGCCCCTCTCCCTAGCCCAATTTTACCAAGTGTTACCAGTGGAAGATTTCAGGACGTTATTAGTTTAACCTCTCAGCCATTTGCATAAGTGTCACTGATAAGCTTAAGACAGGGCCATCTCCTATAACTTTGTCATGAAAGACCCAAGCATTCGGCAGAGCGAGGGATGCCTGCTGAATCTAGCCTTTGCCTTTTGACTTGGTCTCTGGTGCGTGAAACCAAGGGGTAATGATTTCCCGGGGGGCGGGGATGCTATGTTGTCGTGCAGTGTGGTACAAGTGGAAGAAGCACTGGTTCTGGAGCCAGGACCTGGATTCGGATCCCTTCTCTGATGCATTACATGTATGACCCTGGGCAAGTCACTGATTAACCTTCCTGGGCCTGTTTCCTCATCTGTAAAATGATTCTGACTCAGAAGTCCCTTCTAGCTCTAGGCCAGTTGTGGTCCTATGACTATTTTCAAAATAAAACTGAAGACCTGTGAACAGTTTATCTGGTAATAAACATTTTGAAGGGTGGTGATAATATTTCAGAAGTCCACTCTAAAAGAATCGTGATTGGGGCTAACCCCATATTCTCTCTGTATCTATCTTGGCCTCTGTGGTTCTTGTCCATATTTTTTCCTGTATCCTCCATATTGAGTTTACTCAATTTGTTGTAGCCTTTGTTACCTTGGGGACATTAATGACTGAGCCCCTATGTGACCAGGCTGCCTTTCCCAGCCGGTTGTAGGTGCCTTGGTTCTTGTGCCACTTGTGATGGACATACTGGTGAAGTGGTTTTGCCTACTCTGTCTTTGTATCACTCTTGAATTATGGATCATTTTGTTCTTCTGAGAGCTTGGTGCGCTGTGATTTTTAGTCCCAGAGCTTCACTAGAGAAAGATTCGTGTAAAGAGATGGGCTTTGGCATCAGAATGTAATTTGGGATCAGCTGACCAGCTGCTGTCTAGATGCTTCCTTCTCCTGATGGAGCAGTGGCTCTGAAGAGGAGGGGGTAGAAAAGGTCTCCCACCGAGCTTTATATAACAGCTTTTATCTTGGTTGGGGATATTGGATATCTTGGATTGGCTGCCAGCCTTCTATAGCCAGACCTTATTGAATGAGTTCTCTTGTTTTGGGTTTGTAGGTGTGCTCTTGGACAATAAACTACTGAGGCAGCCGTGAAAGAATTGTTTGTTCATTGGAATTAGCTGTTCAGGTCAGTGTGATTAGGCTGACTAATCTGTATTGATTGAGAAAAGTAACACGGAGTTTGTTGAATGTCTTCTGTGTATGCTCCTAAGCCTGAGCAATCTCTATATTGCCATGCTCAAGAGCTTTTGGGGAGCACAGAACTTGTTTAGGGGGAAGTCCTAGAGTCCCAAGTTCTTTTTATTACATAATAAGGTTCTAGCCATGAGATTTGCCTTCTGCAATTCAGTTAGTAATCCCTGGGAAGCAGATGGCCCATTGGTCCCCCAGTAGGGCATTACCTCCAAATGACCAAAGCTATTAGTGCCTGCCAAAACCCTCAGTCAGGCGAAGAGGACCGTGTAGAACACTCTGATCTCCTTTCCAGTGCTTTGCTCTTGGTACCTCACAGAGCTGAGTAAGGGTGGTTTGACTGATTTTTGCCTCTGGCAAATATCACATCAAAGCAAAACCCATTTGTTCCAGCAGCTTTTTGCTTGTCCTCAAGTTTTTGAAATCTTGGGCATTTCTCTGCATTGCCAAAGGAAGACATTCAGTCTTTTAGTTAGTTCTCACTTACCCTGGTTAAGTGTCTTAGTCAATTCATCCAATAGAAATCTTCCGTTTTCTCTTCACTCTTGATTGTCTTGATCCGTGAAATCTTAAGAGATACAAAGATGGGCGGGGATTTAGCCCACTGGTCTCATTTGACAAATGTGGACACAAGTCAAGTGGCTCGTCCCAGGGAACAAGTGATAGACCTGGGACTTGGACCTTGGGTGGTTGCTCATGATGTTTGTGGCCCCGGGGAAGACCTTTGCTTCTCCAGTGCTGATGTGATTGTGGGGAGAACAGGCCTATGTAAGCTATCTTGGGAGGATGACTGACCTCTGGATTGTGAGGGACCAGAGAGGTTCACATGTCAGTCTTTAGCTCACTTTAAAGTACTGTGTATGTCAAATCATTAGTGCAAATCAGCTTGCAGTGTTGCAGCTCCAAAGAGGTAAGACCAGTCATTCAGCAATTTTGTTTGTGGGTTTGGCTTTTAAAGGACTATTTCTTGAGCATTACATTTTTTTTTTTTTGGTATTGCTCTCCTAAGGCAGGCAAAATCAGTCAGTGGCATTATATTTCTGCCAAGAGAGGGTGGGCCAAATGGCTAGTCCATTTAGCTTTATTTCTATTTATAATTACAGTCTGGGACCATGGGAGTTGTGAGAGCAGTAATAGTTTGCTTGTGTTTATATTGCAAGAGACATGGCAGATACTTTAACTTGATTCTCAATTCTCATGAAATAGGTGGCAAAGTATAACTCCTTGAACAGATGAGGAAAAGGCCTTTGAGAAGGAAAGTGATGTGCATCCATTCGGCCAGCTGCTGACAGGTGGCCCAAAACCAAGCCCAGTGTGCTTTCTAACTACCTCTGTTAAGTCACTCTGTATGTGCCTTTCTACAGATTTACCCAGAGATGCTCAAATTCGTTTTGAAGAGAGGTGGTCGGTACTGTTTAGAATATTTGGATTCTTATGGGGCAGGACAGATGATTTTGATTTTCTTTACTCAATTATGCTAATATAAAGAGGGCTCCATGAAGGACAAAGGTCTTTGCGTATATTATTATCTGTGGGAATGAAAGAAAATGGTATTTACTGACATAATACTTTGTGTTCAGAATCCAGTTGGAGTTGGTATGAATATGCTGTTTGCATATTCATATTAAAGCAGTGCCTTTTGAGAATAGGACATGACATCCTTTGAGGCACTCCTGAGGTTGCTTGAAGGCAAGGTCAGTGTAATGAACTTGAGCTGACCGGTACATGGTGACATGCTTTCCCATACATAGAACTTGACTGACTTCTCTGCTCTGCACTATTTGGTTTCCAAGTAAAGCTGAGCTCACCACTCAGGAGAGCTGATCATTCCTCATCCCCCACTGTCCAGTACTCACCTTGTTTTCAGTCCTGCATAGCTGTAATATTGAACAGAGGTTCACATCACATTCTTCATAGAAATCTTCCATTTTCTCTTCACTCTTGATTGTCTTGAGCCATGAAATCTTGAGAGATACAAAGACCAAAGCGGGAATTTAGCCCAGTTGTCTCATTTGACAAATGTGGACACAGAAGTCAGGTGGCTTGTCCCAGGTGACCCAGGGAACAAGTGATAGGATTGGGATTTGGACCTTGGGTGATGGGATGTGGAGAGGAAATAAGCAGGGGAAAGATACAAATACAAATAATGGCCTTGATGTCCAACATCAAAGTTAGGTATGGATTCAAGTTTTCAGGTAAGGAGGGTTTGTATTGGAATGACCTATCTGAGGGTTTGTTTATTTTTTTTAAACTCATATAACCAAGGACATGAGTTTGTGAGGTAGCTGAGGGTAGAAGAAAGGACAGTTTTGTGGGATAGCTTTTTTTTCCCCGTTATGAGTTGATTTATTTGGTAATCAAAACCATAGCTTTGGTCTCTTTGATGCCAGGATCTTACTGAACCAACTGACCTCAGCTTGTTCATAAGAGTCAAGGTGAGGTTCTGGTGCTTATGCACCCAGAACATTAGGGAAAGGGGGAAGACTTCCCAGGATTATGAACCAGTGCCATGGGGCAAGAGAAAGTGATGTCATGGTTATCTACCACCTTCCTGATCCTTTCCTTCCTCAAACCCTATTGCTCTTGTATGACCAAGAAATGACTGATTTGGGAGCCCCACTCTCCCTTTCCACACATGATAGATTGACTCATAGTTATCAACCCAGACAGAAACAGAAGGCATCTAGACCAGGGCTAGATGTGCTGTGGACTCTTGAGCAGTCTGGTTGAACATCTAGGTGCTCAGAATGTTTTTAAATGTGTAAAATGAAATACATAGGATTACAAAGGAAACTATAAAATCTGAAATTCACAGATGCCCTGATGTAGCCCAGCATACCTCAGTAAGTTCTTTTATTGTTAACTTCCTCCCTGCCATCTTCCTTTTCCCTTGACTACTCACCTGCCTTACCCATTTATATCACTTTACCTTCCCTTTCAGACTGTGTCTACCCCACAGTGCCTGTACTCTGGTCACCATCCTCCCAGAATCTTAGACAACTCTGAGGGTTTACTACTGTAGTGGAGCCTTCTCTGGCTCAGAACTGGCCTCCAGGCCCCTTGGCCATCTCTACACTGTTAGAATGTCATCCCCTCAAGGGCAGAGACTTGCTTAGCAGTGTCTAAAACATAGTCAACACTTAATAAAACGCTTGATCTAAATTTCCAGCTCCTAGTGCACTTCCTTGAATAAAGTAAGCATTTCATTAATGTTTGTTGAGATTGTCAGTTCACAGATTATCCCCATTTTATATGGGCCTCTTAGTGTGACAGCCTGTACTTGAGCTTGGTCTATTGTCTTAAGTAGGGCTCAGAGAGAGATTGTAACATTTTAAGAGCAAGTCAAGCTGAAGTTTTTCAGAATAATCCCATTAGGACAGTTAAGAAACTAGGTCTATGTTCCTACCAACAAAATTATTCTCCTTAGGTACATGCTATGAACAAACATATTGTAGGAACTGAAATCCCCTTTCTCTTCCTGCTTGTACACAGTGTAAAGAATGTTTTAGTGAAATATAGTAGAAAGGGGGAAAGAATGAAAATCAGGATGGGCTTATCTGCTCAGTAGCCATGTGAGCTTGGCTAATTCCTCTCCTGAATCTATTTTCTCTTCTATAAAATGACAGGATTCTTATCACCTTCCTACCCAGAACCATTCAGAGGCTGGCTGCTGCAGAAGATCAAATGGAAAGTCCTTAGCTACATATTTGAGGCATGAGGCTGTCTCCTCTGAGATTTATTAGATAGCTGATGATGGGCTTGTCAACTTCAATGAGGCCTCCATTTTCTCCCTTAGGGACAGTAATTATTATACATGGTGGTTGTAGGGAGTATATTTTGTGACCCATATGGCATTTCTAAGGTCCTGATTCTAAAATAATCTGTGCCTTATGCTTATGGGCATTAACATCCAGACTTCCAAGTCTGATCAGTTGATGGCTTGCTTGAGTATGTTTTTAAAATAGATGTCTTGAGGGCCCTTGATCTTTTCTGGGCCAGTGACAATCCCAAATGTATTTTGAACTTTAGATGGTTTTTTACTTAAAGAAAAAGGTCATTTTGGTTCATTAAGTAAAATGGACATCAGGAGATGGTGTAGGGCAGGAAAAAATTCCCTATTATAGGCTCAAGAGGCAACACATGGCAAGATTTGTGTGATAGGCTTCTAGTCTAAAGAAATGTTAAACCAGGTGAGTGAAATGCTTTGGTCCACCATTTTTAACTACTCCTTGGGTGGAAGATTTTCTTTGCTGGCTTTTCTACAGAAAGTTGTTAGGTTAAAATGAGTAAATATGATTGGAAAGGTCAGGACAGAGCTCAAATAAGAATCTTGTGTTTCCCCTGATTACTCATTCCACATTGTTGCTTTTGCCCAAGGGCAGAGGCAGGGAAAACTGAACCAAACCCATGATTTTACTCAGAGCTTTTGCTCCAGGGGACAGTTTGATTTCCAGGCTTCCTCTACCCAGCCAAATTAAGAGTTGACAAGAACTTAGGCAGCCATAGTTTCCCAGAACATAAGCTACATGTAGCAAAGAATCACATGTAAGGGGTACTGTGTCTGTTGTCTCCCAGGTGTTCCTTCTACAGTGATGAAGGACCAGGAGATGAGGTCTCCATTCCCATGTTTATATCTGTGTGTGGTGTTTAAAAGTTGCTTTTTCTTGTTAAATTAGTGTTTAATAGTTTTTTGTTTACTTGGTGGAATTTTCTCTGCAAAAGATGAAAATATGACTATTAGTAGACAGCTAAAACTGTCCTTACTCAGACTCCCCAGGTCTTTCTGTGATCACCCTGAGATTTCAAGCTTGGTTTCATAGTGGGAGCCTGAAATCTGACCTTCAGTTACTTACAGCCCTGTTAATTCCAAGAGCGCATTGGAGGCAACTGGGTGGCTCCCTGAATGAAGGTGCTGGACTTGGAATCAGGAAGACCTGAGTTAGTCTACTAGCCATGTGAATCTGGATGAATCACTATATCTCTTTCAGTTTCAGTTTTGATATCTGTAAAGTGGGGATATTCGCCCCTGCCCCAGCTCTACGAAATGGCTCAGGCTAATTCCCAGGTTGGCAAGTCCAACCTGTTCCTTTCTGCCCTAACCAACCAACCAACTACAGACAGTGCTGCTCATCTTTTGGACCACTGGACTGATGTCCCACTACCCCCTGCAGCAGTCAATTCTCTTACCCCAACCAGAGGGTCCTCATTCTAGCCTTGAGTCACACCACTGTTACTGTGGCTCAGTCATTTCAGTCATGTCTGACTCTTTGTGACTCCATTTGGGGTATTCTTGGCAGAAATACAGGAGTGGTTTGCCATTTCCTTCTCCAGATCATTTTATAGATGGGGAAACTGAGGCAAACAGGGTGAAGTAACTTGCTTATCTTCATAGCCAGATTTGAACTCAGGTTGATGAGTCTTCCTGACTCTAGGCCTGGCACTCTGCACCATGGAACCACCAAGCTGCTCCTTGGCTCCATTAGACCTCCCAAAAAAGGTTCATGAATGACCCACCATTTCTACTACCAATACCAAAATGCCTTAGCTCCAAAGATCTTTCTAAGATGGCTGGATAATCCTTCTAAGGACAGGCTCCAATTTTATGAGTAAAACTTGCCTCAGTGTTAGAGCTGACTACAGTGAAAGTTTTACATAGTCCTGAGCTAAAAGCTGCTTTGGTTACTCTGAGAGGTGAAAGGAGCCAAGATGACTCAGGCATAGCCTTTATTAATAAAGAGTAAGCCCATAGCCATGAGGACCCTTGAGGGATAATCTGGATAAAAGCTGACCAGTATACAATGGCTCTCTGCAGACCTGAAGAGGAAGGGCCAATTTTAAATGCTGTTTTCTGGAGAAGTAAGTATATCAGGTTTATATCAAACCCTAAAAAGACAAGAGGGCTGAGGTTCCTAAGGAGGAGAGTCTCCAAAAGAAATGCATTCCTCAAGAGCTTCCTAATGTTAAAGTCTCTATCTACAGCTTACATGAATTAATGTCTAGACTCAAGTGCATTCAACATAGAACCATCCCCAAACAACTTTGTCTTGTATTCACAAAGCACAGAAAGGCAGGTGGATAGGAATTTTCAGGTGACAAACTTAGCATTCCATGTCCAACAAGCTTGTTTTACACATGCTTGTATAAACATGAATGCCGAATCATGGTGACATTACACAGCACTACACAATTTTTCAATGTAGTTAACATGAGTTATTTCATGTAGATAGAGCATTTACTGGGTGCACAGCATTGTGCTAAGTCCATAATATACTCTGATTCTTGGAACTGGTTATTCTCTGGTTATTCCTAACGTTCTCAGATCAGACCTTCATATTTGAATAAAGGTGTTTAGAAAGAGGGTTCTTGGCATGAAGTTTTCTTAACTGAGTCTAATTTAGTTCCCAGGAACATTAGTCTCCTATAACATTCCAAGTTAGCTCTTTACCCCCTCCTCCCAAAAGGCTGTATTTTAAATTTTATTTAAGCATGGATATACAAATTCATTTTGTTTTTAAAAACATCCTAGTTCATGGAACTCGTTCATCTTTCAGATGATGGTGTCATTCCCTTGCAAAGCTTTTTTTTTTTTTAAGGCAGGTGATAGTCTTGAATGGGGATTCTTTAGATGTATGTTGTCTAAGAAAGAGGCCCTAGAAAAGGTCTGTGACATGGTGTCATTAAAACGTGGGCAGTTTCAGTGCCAGTGAGCACCTGATCTTAGGTACTTGGGAGAGTGTTCCCTTTCCAACGAGGACCACACATGCATTGCCAGCCAGAGCACCATGGGAGAACAGGTTAAAGAAGGGAGCAGAACAAGGCTTGATGGAAATGGGCTGGCAGAAACGGCCCCAAAGTACTTCTCTCCCCCCTCCCCCTCAACTGTGAATTCAGCCACCAGAACCAAGAACTCTCTGCTGAGCAAGTGAAACAAAGACAAATGCTGGCTCTCTGAAACAGGGTGGGTGATAGGAGAGAATACTCATATGGACCAAGGGCTCACTGGTTGATCCATGCTTCCTTAGAACCATATTCTTGTTCATCAAGTCCCTTCCCCCAAGAAATTTCTCCCAGAACTGAGCTATCAGATATCAGAAGCAGCTGCATTAATGTCCAGGTTAAGTTCCCTTGAAGATGTTCATGGATGGAGACCAGCTTTCCTACAGTCTCGGCAATGAAGGAGTCCTTGCCTCACCTCCCTACGTCACTGTGAGAGGTTATTAATGAATGAAACAAACACTGATCAGCATAACCCTTGTACTACTTGGACATCTGTGTCTTTTAGACATGTCTCAAAGGAAGACTGTCTGTTCTCCATTCATCCTGACATGGAAAAGAATGGTCCTTCAACCATCGGAAAGCTAACTGGGTGACTTCAAAGACCTCGCCCACCCATTCCAATGTCAGTCTTACTGAACATGCTAGGGAGATTTGGGCCATGACGTTGCTCCCACCCACCCCACTTTCCTCAGGACTGGGCTTCATTGAGGCATTTATTTCAGTAACCCTATGAGTTCTTAACGTAACCCAATCACTGTAGAGTGAAGTCAATCTTCTATACACACTAACAACTTCCTGCTTAAAATAAACTTTCTCATACTACCTTTCTGAAAAGAGCTGTCAGTTCAGAGCATTTGGAATTAAGCTACTTGGTATTAATTTATAATATGGATACAAATGAAAACATCTGACTTCATTTTATAACAGTGTAAAGGACTGTGTTTCTCTATACTGCCAATCTTTTTTTTTTTAAAGCAATTGGGGTTAAGTAACTTGCTCAAGGTTACATGGCCAGTTTTGTGTGGGTGTTAAGTTAATCTGAGGCAGGAACCTATCCGGGTCCTCCCAACTTGGCCGGTGTTCTTACTGTGACACCTAGCCGCCCCTATACTGCCAATATTGCACTGATCTCTGTTAGAACATCTCGGGCTCTCACCTACCCAGCAAAAATAAGAATAATGCTTCAGGGGGAAATATAGTCATTCAATGGAATTTCAAAGCATTCTTGATGAAAAAACCAGAGCTGAAGAGAAAATTTGACTTTCAAATTGACTTTCAAATACAAGAGGCTGGAGAAGCATGAGAAGGTAGACAGGGAAAGGAAATCATAAGGAACTTATTAAAGTTGAACTATTTACATTCCTACATGGAAAAATTATAATTGTAACTTATGAAACTTTTCTCAATATGAGGATAGTTGAAGGGAATATATATGTATATATATATATATGTATGTATAGGAGGGCATATGTGTGTATAAATACATATGTGAGTGTATACATGTTTACATGTATACTTAGGGCACAGGATCACTTGAATAGGAAGGGATGCTAACAAAAATAAAATTGAGGTGAGAGGAATATAATGGGAGGAGCAAGGGAGGGATAGAATAGGGTAAATTATCTCATATAAAAGGCAAGGGTGGAAGAACAGGAAGGTGAAAGGGAATGGGTCAACCTTACTCTTACTGAATTTGGCTTAAGGAGGGAAAAACATACATACTCAATTGGGTATCTTACCCTACAGGAAAGTAGGGGAGAAGGGAATAAGGGGGGGGTGAAAGAAGGGAGGGCAGATTGGGGGGGGAAGGATAGTTAGAAGCAATCATTTTTGCAAAGGGACAGGGTCAAAGTAGAAAAATAGAATAAGTGGGGGCGAGATAAGATGGAGGGAAATACTGTGTCTTTCACAATATAACTTTATGGAAATGTCTTGCACGTTGTACACTTGTACAACCTTTATTGAACTGTTTATCTTCTGGGAAGAGGGAAGAAGGGAAAGAGTCTGGAAATCAAAGTTTTAAAAACGTTTAAAAATTGTTTTTTATATGCCACTGGGAAATAAGATATGCAGGCACTGGGGTATAGATATCCATCTTGCCCTACTAGAAAGTTAGAGGGGGGACGGGGGAGGGTAAGAGCAGATTGGGAGAAGGGGGATTCAGTAAACTTGCTATCATGGGGGGTGGGGGAAAGACAGAAAGAAACTTTGTAACTCAAAATCTTGTGGAAATGTATGTTGGAAACGAAAAATCAATTTAAAAAACATTTTAAAAAACCCATCTCGTTCTCCAGCTGGTGCCCACCAAGAATCTCACCTCTTTATTGTATGGGCCTGTGCTTTTGATGAGAATTGAAGGGAGAGCTTAACCCATAACCTGGAAGCAGGTACAGTTTCGGTTTCTTTGGACACGACCTCTTCCAAAGGCGTTATCTTCAGCTTACCTCTTGTTCTCAGAGCCAGATGGCAGAGTCCTCCCTTTCTGCAGGACTGTCTAGTGGTCAGCACTCAAGTCTGAGGCCCACAGGACCTGCGAGTGCTTTTACTTGGTTTGGTCACAGGCCTAAGCCAGTTTTGGAGCTTTTTAATAAATAAGCTATAAACACTTGTGGCATAGGGAATGGGAGGTGGGGTGGGTGGGGGTAGAAGGGGCTGGTGAAGGGAATACTGAAGGAAAGTTCTTGTATTTCGGGTTTATAATTGTGATTAAGACAGCAGAGGAGGCAAATACCCACAAAAAGACGTCGAAGTCCAAATTCTGCACAAAGGGAGCATGTGTGATCCACCTATGAAGGGTCCCTGGTTTCCAACCAAACAAGGACCAACGCTGGCAGAGAGCGATGGCCAATGGGGTCAGAATAACAGCACTTAAGAAGATAAAGGCAACAATGAGGACTCTAGAGCACAATAAACTAGTACTTGGGGTCCAGAAAGAACAAGAAATGAAAACTGGTCTAAAAAGGGTGGGAAGAATCTGTTGTCAAACTGCAAAGCCACTGCAGCCTTTTCTTGTCCTTTAAAAAACATGAGGGGTAAAAAAGGTAGGAGGCTACAGTTTTGATTTATTTCATCCTTAACAATCTCCTGAATTGAGCTGCAGCTTAATAGAGGGCTCAGATTTGTGAGCCATAAGCCAGTGGGCCTCAGCTCCTTCTCACCCTAAGATAAGCCTTCCATTGGTACTGGGCCCTTTGTGCCTGTCCTGGCAGCTCATGCACCTCCCTCCTGTTCTGGCTTGCAGGTGACAAAGGTGAAGCCCAGCATCTGGGAAAGGGAACCGGCTCAGCTTAGGGCTATCCTCTTGGGCTGGTCCTCCTGGCTTCCAGGACTTCTTCCGCAATTCCCTTACAATTTAATAAATGTATAAGGTGTGTACACAACAGTGGGAGATTTTTCATCTGAAAATGCTTGCGATCCCAGATTCTGGTGACCACCACTAGGCGGCCCAGGATTGGAGAATTGTCCCAGGAACATCAATTCAGAGGCTCTTTCTGGGGATGGTGGTGGTGACCCCATCAACTGGCCAGTTTTTAAAATCTAAAAATATGCTCTTTCTTGGGACCTAAGTGATCAAGCTTCAGAAAACCCCATCAGACAGCAGGGACTTAGTAGGCTAACCACTGCCCATATCAGGCAGGATCAGGATGAATGCCGCATCCAATTCTGCCACTGGTCTGTTTTCATCTTGTTTACAGTTACATAGAGTGTATATCATAAACTGTAACAGGTAGATGGTTGAAAAGGGGGCACTCATCATTCAAAGAGGGGCCCTTGCCATTCATAAAGAAAAAGAACCACCTAATCCTTCCCCGTAGGACTTGGTTTCCTCATCTGTAAACTGAGGCTTGGATCTGATCATGTATCCACCGACTGAAGCCAATTTCTTCCTCCCTTTCTGATATGATAGCTCTTCCTAGGGGTCTTCTACCCAGAGCTAATGAGAGGGTCTTTCATACTCAGGCAGGATAAGCAGATGCCAGCCTTAGTTTAGGGTGTATGTAAGTAACAACCAGGAGCTTCAAGGATGGAGGAGGGGAATACCCACCCTCCTTACCAAAAGCTGCCCCTTAGAATTGTGTACCCCTAAATGGCCTATGGCCACAGCAGTGTCTGGCTTGTGGGCAGAGGTGGGGCTTCCTGTTGAATGTCTCTCACAGCATCTCTGAAAAGATGGCAACAGGAAATGACTCCAGTGGAGAATTCACTGGCTGTCCAACTCTGATTTCTCTTTTCCCGGCCCCTGCATAAACATCAAGACAGAAACCTTGATCTTGACCAAATACCAAATGGAGCCTTTATTTCATGGTGACTTACAAACACGAGTTTTCAACCTGGCAAACATAAGAGTTACAAGCTATCCATCCCCAATAATCACCAGGCCTTTGTAAGGGGAGCCGACATTTCCTTGAGTCCTTGAGGTCTAGTCTTGATGATTGCCCTGGGAGCCAAGTACCACACACTTTACCCTCATCTGTCAGATATGGAAGCCGAGGCCCAGGTAGTGACCAGATATTACTTACAGCCCAAGGTCAGAGGTGGGATTTAACCTCAGCTCTCCCACTCTTCCCAAGAGGTCCTGCTGGCTGCCTCCCCACCTTGTGCAGGAGTGACTCAAGTCACTGGAGTTTGTGTTTATTCAGGCTACTTAAGAAAGTGGACCCAGCTGATGCATTACTGATGGCTATTGACCCAAGGCAAAACTCAAAGCAAGACCTGCCTTCTGGGGCTGGGGGCTATGACCAATACTCCCTCATGGAAGCACTTGGGTGCTTCTCATTCTGTTTAAGAGTTCACATTCTGAACCCAAAGAGAAGGGGTAGGAAGCATTAAGATTCCCACAGCTATTTTCCCAGCTGAACATACATTTCTGTTGAAGAGAGGAGGTATTCCTAGTGTTTTTATTTACCCCCAAAGGATGGCTGGTACTTTAAAGGACTCGGGATAGAACATTAAGACAACTGGAACTTTTAAAAAAGAAAACATCGGGGGTGGCTAGGTGGCGCAGTGAGTAGAGCACCGGCCCTGAAGTCAGAAGGACCTGAGTTCGGATCCGGCCTCAGACACTTAACGCACACACAAACAAAAACCTAGCCGTGTGACCTTGGGCAAGTTACTTAACCCCAATAGCCCTCCAAAAAGCAAAAAGAATACATCACATAGTTCAGGTTAACATTGGGAGTGAAGTCAGCCGAGACGATCCAGGGTTATTCAAATTTAGTGTTGATCCTTAAAAACTAGATCAAACAATTCATTTATATGGATAATACTTTGATGATTCCAGTTAAAAATAAGGCTGAGAAAGGAAACTAAATCGGGCTAGAAAGGAAGGAGAATGGGCCTTCTCTAATCCCAGAACGGGAAAGAAATCCTAAACCTTCTGGCTCAGCAAAAACCTATTTCCCGTCCACTGCCTTCTTCATGCTTACTATTCTGGGGCTCCCAAGGAGGGCTGCGGTCTCACCTCAGATTAAGAACGTCCAGGTTAGGCCTCCTGACATAATCCACGGCCATCCAATAGCTTGGTCCTTTCTATGTTCTCAGGCATCAGCATTTTCTCCCTCTCGCCAGAGCTGAAGTGCTCCCTCTCCTTCCTGCTGAGAACAGAGCTGGCGGCCAGGCCCTATTTCCATAATTCCCCCATGGGTGTCTCTCTGACCATTTGAATGGTCTCTTCAGAAAGGGAGTAAATCTCCTTGTGTAAGTCTTCTACACTTTGAGAAGCATCGATAGTCTGTTTTGCCACGAGGACATGAGGGAAGAAAGAACAAAAGGGATCAGATTTTTCTAGAAAAGAATGGGTACAGAGCTGGAGGTTTGGGATGGGAGCACCAACCAGGAAAGAAGGAGCCCAAGTAACTCGCCTCTCTCCCACCATGCTAGGCCCATTGATACTCAGGCAGAAGAGATACTCCTTGGACTGGAGGAGGCTAGACCTGGAAATCACACACTAGAGCTCTAGCACCCCACAAGCCCTCCTTCTAACGATGCCTGGGGGTGAAAGGAGACCCAAGCACTTAAACCCAAGACGTGCCACCCAGCCTCATGACATCACTGGGCACTATGCAGAGCAAGCCAGTTGTGCCACAGAAGAAACTATCACAGGGCTAGAAACGTTAGTCCTACATCTTGTGCACAAAAGAAACCTGGTCCTGGAAATCAGATACCACTCAATTATGTATTTCTCATATACCAATATGATAGTGAGTCTACAGTTTAGATACTCACACAATAATAGCCAGCATTTATACAGTGTTTTAAGGTGTGGGACTGGAATCTAGGAGAGAGGTGAGGGCTTGATAGAAAGATCTGGGGGTCACATGCATGGAGGGAAGTGAATCCACGAGAGCTTATGAGATCGCCAAGGAAAAGGCTGTAAAGGGTCCCAGGGCTGACCCTTGGGGGAACGCCCACCCAGCACCAAGGGTCATGATGTTCCAGCTAAGCAGGTTCCGAAGTAAGACAGTCCTACAGACGGAGAGAAGGCGTGGACAACACTGTCAAATGCTACAGAGATAACGTAATGGAGGAGGCCTAAGAAAAGGGCATGGAACCCAACAACAAGAAGCCCACTGGTCATCTTGAAACAAGCGTTTCACCTGAATTGTGAGGCTGGCATGCAGGTGGAAGGGGGCAGGAAGGAAAGGGAAGGTGAACTGGGCCTGTGAGCAGAGAAGGTTAATGCTAAGTGCTTGGCTGTAAAAGGGAGCAATGATGGGCTTATTAGGGCTGAGGGAAGGGTTTTTTTTGGTTTTATTTTGTTTTTATTTTTAAGCATGAGGAATACATGAAGACATGGACATATCCACAGGAGATGAGAAGCAGGGGTGGGGAGGGGATCAGAGGCACAAAGCCCCAGCAGGCCAGGAGAAGGGGCACTTCCACAGGAAGAGAGAACAAGCCGTGATGCCAAGGGCCCATGAGATGGAACGGGGGGGGGGGGGGTCTCAGGAGATCAAAGTGAGAGATGACCTTCCCTCCTGGGAAGAAGACACATGAATCCCCCCAAAGAAATCTGTCAGATGCTCTACTCTGTGGGGGCCACTAACCCCATGCTGGCCAGCCCAGGGCGCTTCCTCTCACCTTCCAGTTTAACGAATCATCTCTCATGAGCTGGTAGAAGCACTGCAAAGCTTTCTCCTGGAAAGTGTGGTTTTCATAACGCTCACTGCCAAAGTCTCCCCGTTTTGCTGCTTCCTGAGGGCTCAGCTGAAGGAAGAGGATCAGGTCTGGCTTGGGGAGTCCCACATCAGGCTGCTTACACCAGTCTATTGAGAAATTCTGACAAGAAGGGGAAGCAGACGACAGGTCAGAACAGAGACAAAGGGTCCTGGTTCTTTTAATCCAAGAGAAAATGGGGCAAGTGGAGTGAGGATTCGGGTAGAGTCCTTGGAGTGGCAGTTATTGGGAGAAGGTCACACGTCCTTTACAAGACCGATGCAGCGAGACATCAAAGGTCCTCCTTGACCCTTAATTCTTTTAACAGTGGTGTCATTCAGTCATTCTAGGCCTATGGGAGGAGCACCATCCTCCTAGGATCTGCTTATTTGGCAACTGGTCAAGGAGAGGAAGATAGAGAAGCAAAGCCTCACCACACAAGGTAGCACTGTGGTAAGAGAGGCCTGCTCCAGACTGGAGAATTCATGCAAAAAGCACACAAGGAGTGAACTCCTGAAAGGGCAGGCCAACGGCCCTCATCCTCTGAAGCTCTGTGACTTTTGCCATGTCGTTTTTTTGAATGCCAGCTATCGTCATACCTCAAAATCAAGAGCGTTCCTACAGCACATACAGGGATTCTACAGTTCCCTCTCAGCCAGGACTTGGCTTTGTCCCCATTCGAGGGTCATGGGCACTTCCAATGTCAATGGCCAGACCCAACAGTGTGTCCTCAGGCCTTCCCTGGCCCTCTCACAGGTGAATTCCCCTAGAGTCTGTCCTTGGCTACCTCCTCTGCTCTCTCCACACTCCCTTCCACAGAAAGCTTGCTGCCTGCCCAGCTCCAAGGACTCACACCTTTCTTAGCCCAGGCCTGTAGCTCTAGCTTTGTAGAAGGTGGCCATGCCTCAAGGGGTCCCTCCCCCTCGGCTCATCCATCCTCTAACCACTACAACATCCAGGACGCTGTGCTAGCCCAGGCTTCCACGTGTGACTGTGTTCCTTTTTCACCTTCATCTATAATCATTCAACAATTCCCTTGGACTCCCCCCACCACAGGGCCTTTTTAACGCCTCTGGGCCCTTGCAGGCCTACAGAACCGAGGAAGCCACTCAGCCTCTTTCTTCTAAATGAGAAGGCAGACTGCAAAGGTGCCTTCCAACATTCTGACCATGTTTCTCTCTCCCCCAGACATCTTCAGGGGCCGCCTATGGAGGACAATTCAAGGGCCTGGCACTCAAGGCCCACCAACCTCAGAAACAGCCTCCTCTTCTAGCCACTCCTTTGAACTCTCGCTTCCAGACTCCACACGGCTGACTCTGGGGCCTCCCTGAACTCCAGATGTGCCCAGCATCCTCATCCTCTGGGCTCACACTTTTCCCTAACTCTAGAAGGCCCTCCCCATAATCCCCTTCTCCTCTGGGAAACCTTTCCTGGCTATCTACCTTGGGGGCCAGCTTCACAATCGGGCTTCACTGGGAGCCTTATTCCTTCTCTCTCTAGGGTATTTATCACATCATCCTGTCTACATCTGGCCATGATGGCATCGTACCCCTTGCCCAGAATAGAAACTACTAAGGGGCAGGAGCCATGTCTCATCCAAGCTTCTTATGTTCCTCCAAGTGTTCAGGATGCAGCTGGGGCTCAAGGGTCACTGCTGTTATTGTTATAAGGTGAAGGCAGACAAGCTTGGATCACTCACCTCTTTGGCACTTGTAAAGGCTACACCAGAGAAGGCATACCTGTCCACTACCAGGGTGATGCCTTGACTCAACTTTTCTTTAATCAATGGTCTAGATAATAAAGAAAGAAAAGAAGGATCACTCTCTATTCCAAATGCCCTCAAAATTTTTAAAAGTTTTGTCGAATGCCCAGGGGAAGGCCTCTACAGAGGTAGGGATATCCTAAAGGAAGAACATGGGACAATGTGGTAAGAAGGCCCAGGAGAGGGAGGGGGTGTGTGGGCACTGTAATCTGTGTCAGCCCAGGGCAAACCCACCCCACGGAAAACACAGACCTCCTAAAGTGCACAAATTCCGACTGATATACAGAAGAGGACACAAGTTTTACTGAAAGGGTGAAGGCTGAATGTACATAGCAAATATGGTCTTGGGATTGAAGCCACATTAGATTAAGGCCCAACCAGGCATAGACTAGGGAGGCCCAACACACTATGGTGGGCTGAGATTTTGCCAAAGGAAGGCTTTCTGTGAACAGAAGCAGGGAGAAACCACCCTACAGGCTTAGAAAGCAAGTGAAAAATAAAAAGGCGTGGGTGAAGAGCATGCTCTAGAACCTCGGAGGACAATGGAGAAACAAGGAAGTCCTTTGGTTTGCTCTGAACAAGGACTGGAACACTGGTAGGCAGGTCAAGGAGAGAGGTCAAGAGGGGGAGCATCGGACTGAGAGTAGCAGGCCTAGAGAACGAGGCTGAAGGAACAAGAGGACACAGCTGGGCTCCCCCACTTCCCAGGAGGCAGTGCAAGGAGTGAGGGGCTACAGGCAAGCTTGAGATCCCTGGGAGGTGCGCAGGACAGCCCACATGGACTGCCATCACTGGAAAAGGGACAGTACTGAGCAAAAGAAGTGCTGAACACAAGGACCTCTGAGGAAAAGCAGGCTGGCCTGTGCCCACTGTAAAGGAATCTCTTCTAGAAGTGGACCTCTAGGCAGATGGTCTAAATTAAGTGACAGGGACTGGGTCAGGCTGTGGCTCTGATTTTGGCCAGAGAAGCACCCACATCTCTCTCTTTGGCCTGACTTCATGCAAAGCTGGCATTCCCTAAAAATGCAGCCTAGGAGGGAAGGGCGTGTGGGAGGGCCAGAACATCCCGGAGCACCAACATCTCTGCCTTACACCTGCTCCCAGCGATTTGCAGAAAAAAGGAGATGCACCGTGTGGTCCTCCAGGTTGCTTTTCTTCTCCAGGTAAGAGCTCAGCAGTTTGCCAATTTCTGTGGATCTCTCTGCCAGGAAAAGAATCAGGGATGAGACAGGCTTAGTGCAAGGAAACGCTGTAGGCTGAGCCTTTGAACCGGATCAAGGTCCTGCCTACAAGGGCATTTCCCAAACAGCACTGAGTTTAAGCCCAGCAAAATAATATGTGAGCTATGAAAAGCACGAGAGAGGCAGATGCAAATGACAGCTGGCCAAGGTCTTGATAATTATGGCAGGAATCACGATCTCAACGAGCAAGTATTCACTGAGCGCCTGCTCAAACGCCAGGCACCAAAAGAAACACAAGCCCTGACGTTCATTCCAGAATCTTTCATTCTACTGGGGGACACAACACACACGCACACAGTCACACACACCACACATACAGACACTCACACACACACACACACACACACACACACACACACACACACACTCACTCACTCCTTCCCTCACGCCGGGTAAGCCCCTATGCTCATGCTAAAAGAGTCTGTCATTTCTGCCCATGGCCAGTGCCCCCCGCACTGACACCACCTCAGTTACTTGATGGACTCACGTAAGCGTGTTTGCACGTACCCATTACACGCGCCTATATTCAGGGCGTTCTCCGGCCACGCGCCGGGCCCTACACAACCGCGGGAGGAGTCAGGTCCGCTGCACCTGTGCCCTCGGCACTTCAGGGTTGGTGAGGGGTCTGCCCGCCAGCCCCTTGCACACGGGCACAGCTCCAGCCACGTGCATGCCTGCTGCCCTTCTGCAGGTGCCCCGGCCTGGCATCCCCAGGGGGCGGAGCCCAGCACACGGGGCTCCGAGGTTCTGCCCTAAAGGAGGGCTCTCTGGGGGTGCGGACGAGATGGATAAAAGCCTCCAAGCCAAAGGGAAGCGCGTGCTGCCCTCCTACCCGGGGGTGTGTGGGAGCAGCAGGCCACGGAGCCGGGAGGGGGCACGTGGCACCACCTGCGCAGCCCGCAGCCAGCCGCCCCACCTCCCGGGGCCTCAGTTTCCCCGGCTGTAAAAGGAAGAGGCGGCTCCGGCGCCTGCCCTCCAGGAGCTTACTGCTGGGGAGGCGGGGCAGACACCAGGCACACCTGGTCCACAAAGCGCTTTTCCTACACTAGCCGCTCTGCGAGGCAGACAGGGGGCGCCCGCGGAGCTTGGAACTGGAGCCAGGTCTCCAGCTTCCCCACGTGACGAAACTCTCACTCTCCTGAGCCTCGGACCAATCAGAGCCCCGGTGGGCGGGGGGGGGGCCTGGCCCCAGACCACGCATGCGCCCTCTCACCACCGCCTTCTGCGCAGACGCGCGCATCTCCCGTCCCGCCCCGCCCCCTCCCCAGGCCTGGCTCTTGTCTCCTACCTGGGAACCGGAGAAGTTCTGCCCGCTGTCCAGAGTTCAGCAGGGCCGCCACAAGCTTCCGACACTGGGTAGTCTTTCCGGCGCGATCCATACCTTCCAACACGATCAGGGCACCACGCCGTCCCGCCATGGCCACACGGCTACCCTGTTAGCACAGCAAAGTCTCTTCTTCCCGCCAAAGGACCACAGCTCGGCGTCATACGCTGGGGGCGGGGCGGAGGGAGCGGAAAGGCTGCGCATGTTCAGTCCTGCTCCTACTGGTGCTGGTGGGACGGTGCCCGGGCAGGCCCCTCCCCCTCTCCCCTTCCCCGCCTCCTGCTAGTTGGTGGGCGGGGAGAGGACGCTGGCTTTGCGCATGCGCACTCCGCGCCTCTGGGCGCTTAGGCTGGGGGACACGGGGACTGGGAAAGGACAGTAGGTTATGCGCATGTTCGCTCTCCGAGCCTTGGGCGGCCGAGGGGGATATTTCGAAAGTGGTAGCTTGTCTTTAGGGGCGTGGGTGTGAATGCCGACGCCGACGCTGGGGCCCCTCCCATCCTTGGGCTTCACTTGGCTACCCTGGTGGGGAGGCTAAGGCCACCGATGTGCGTGACCGCGATGGGCCCTGCCCCGGTCCGGCCGGGCCCCGGGGGGCTTCCAGTCTAGGGGGAGGGGCGCGGGGGAGCCCCTTGGAGGGGAGAGCCTCCCGGGCACTCCCCACGTGGGCCCGTCCTTCCCAGTGGCCGTGCAGCCTCAGCCTGCCCCCTACCTCGTGCTGCCTCTGATGGGCAGAGGACAGGCCCTTACCCTCAGGCCCGGCTGCCTCTGACCCCTCGTTTCTTCTCCCGCCGAAGTCGAGACCCTTCCCGGTGCCAGGCCTGTGCACGCTGGAGAGGGGGCTCTGCACTTTCCCCGAGTCTCCTCTGCAGAGGGGGCAGAAGCTTTGTGGTTGGCAGAGCATGAGTCCGAGGATTGCCCCTTGACCCCGTGCCTTTTAGTCTTGCTCCTGGAATGGCCGGGGGTTGGTATCAAGGAAATGGAAAGGCATTCAAGGACTTTACCCGTGGTAAATCCAGCCATCCACTGAGCTCAGTCAACAAGCATTTCTAAAGCTTCTGCTGAGAGTGAGGATGTTGTTAGCTGTTGACTTTCCAAGAGGACCAACTGTGCGACTCTGCCTCAAACACAATTCATGATGGAGGAGCCAGGATGCAAGGAAGGCAAAGACAGTGTTTTATAGGCTGATGCAGGAGTCCCCAGCACGAGGTGCAATGGCTTACACCAGAAGAGCCAAACTCAGACAGAAACTGGGTGGAGAGATCCTTCCTGGCCTTACCTTGGCAGTTTTTAAATGTGTACTATCTTTGAATTTGGTGTTATTTTGTTAGATATTTCCCTACATTTTGGTCTCATCCGGCACACTCGCCTGGTGGGCCTCAACTTTGGCTCCTCTGGCTAACATCAGTTGGAAGGACTTGAGAACTAAATGATTACATTGACTTTGGTTCTACTTCTGAAGTGTATATGGTTTCCCATGTTTCCTTTAACAGTTATGAAACAAAGCTACCCTGACGTTTCAGCTAGAACCACACAAGTTATGTACTTAGAAGTATAAACAGGGTAAATTGGGGGTAACAGGGAAGGCACTAGCTTTGGAAGGATGGGAAGGACCACTTGTGGAAGATGGAAGTTGAGCTGAATCTAAGGAGTACAAAAGAGCCTTCCCAGGGCTAGAGAAGCCAGGAGTTTAAATCACAAAGAGTGAAATAGCCCCAGAGCCAAATGCTGAAAGAACTGATCACATTTCCCACCTTTGCCTTCCCACCTGTCCAAGGTTGGGGGTGGGATGGAGGGAATGGGAGTAAAGGCTATATAGCAGCTAGGATCCAGCAGGTGGCAGCAGAGAGGAGCCAAAGATCCGAGATACAGGAGAAGGGACCCAAGACCCCAGCAATGAACCCAGCTCTTTGCAGACCTCCAGGAAACACCACCTCCCAACTCTGGGAAGCTGGGGGTCAAGAGAGATGGGCCTGGAGCCAGGAAGACATCTCTCTGAGTCCAAATCTGGCCCCTGATACTTCCTAGCTGTGTGACCTGGCCAGGTCACTTTACCCTGTCTGACTCCATTCCTCATCTGTAGCAGGAGCTGGCAAACCCTTTCAGTATCTGCCAAGGAAACCCCAAATGGGGTGAAGGAGAGCTGGACACAACTGAACAACAGCCTTTCAGCTCTGGGTGCTTTCCCTCCATGTCCACTGTGCCTGGGATGCTGTCCCTCCTCCTCTCTGCTTCCTGGCTTCTTCCAAGTCCCAGCTAAAATCCCACCTTCAATAAAAAAGCCTTTCTCCATCTCCCTAAATTTGAATGCCTTTCCTCTGACAATTATCTCCAGTTTATTTTGTCAGTAGCATATTTGTGCAGAATTGTCTGCACATTGTCTCACCTCTTTTTTAGCTCACCAAAGGTAGGGGCTGTCTTTTGCCTTTCTTTGTATCCCTAGCACTTAACTCAATGCTTTCTACATAGTAGGTGTTTAATAAATGCTTATTGGCTGACTAATGATAGATATTTAAATAGCAGTGACAGACGTAAAGAGGGATTCTATTTCGGATGAAGCCTAAGAAGTGGATATTATCCTGGCTATTTGGCTCCTTCTGCATGTGTTCCCTAACCAGGTGTATTCCCTAAATAAGTAGAACAATTCAAGTCAATGAGCATCTAGTAAGTTCTTACTGTATACCAGACACTATACAGGGTCTTGAGAATACCCCTAAAATGCAATTGGGGAAAACAACATGTACACATATAAGTTGATATAAATCTATATGTGTTGGGGGAAGCTAAGTGGTGCAGTGAATAGAGGACTGGCCCTGGAGCCAGGAGGACCTGAGTTCAAATTTGGCCTCAGACACTTACAAAAACTAGCTGTGTGACCTTGGGCAAGTCACTTAACCCCAACTGCCCTCCAAAAAGCAAAAGAAAAAAATCTACATGTGGCTCTTCCAGAGAAGGCTCTCACGCCACCATTGCAGCCATATCTCTTGTAATCCCCGAGAAGTTCCAGCACATTTTGAGAGTGCTCAACACCAATATTGATGGAAGGTGGAAAATAGCTTTTGCCATCACAGCTATCAAGGGTGTGGGTCAAAGATGTGCTCATGTAATACTGAGGAAAGCAGACACTGACCTCACCAAGAGGGCTGGTGAGCTCACTGAAGATCATTCAGAATCCCCAGCAATACAAGATTCCAGGCTGATTCCTTAACAGACAGAAGGATGGAAAGGATGGAAAATAAAGCCAGGTTCTGGCCAACAGTCTGGACAATGAGCTTTGTGAAGATCTGGAGCGACTGAAGAAGATTCAGGCACATCATGGGCTTCGGCATTTCTCGGGTCTCCTGGTCTGAGGCCAGCACACCAAGACTACAGGCCGCAGGGGTCACGCTGTGGGTGTGTCCAAGAAAAAGTAAACTGCTTCACTGGTCTTGTCTATTAAATAGTTTATAACAAAAAAAATCTATATATGTGTATATATGTATATACTGAATACAAGATAGTTGTTTTTGGGGTCAGGGAAATATGATAAATCTGGGGAGAAAAGGAAAGCCTTTATATTGAAGGTATTTTTTGAGCTGAGCTTTGGAGGAAGCCAGGAAGAGGTGCATTCCAGGTCTACACAAAGACAGAATAACAAAGAATGGTCGGGTTTGATGGATGGCAAATTGACCAGTATCATTCAATGGTAGAGTACATAATGGTTGCCTTGGGAAATATTGACTGGAATTTTACTGTGCTTTGAACACCACACAGAAGGGTTTGTATTCAATTCTAGAGGGAAGAGAGAGCCATTGGACCTACTTGAATAGAAGAAGGATATGATCAGAAGTGCACTTTGGAAATAGCAATTTGGCAGCTGAGGAGTATGGATTAGAGAGAGGCAAAGCCATATGCAGGGAGACCTTAGGAGGCTATTGCAATAGTCCAGGTGAGAGATAATGAGAGTCTGGACTAGGGTGGTAGTCCTGTGAATAAAGAGAAGGGGCTGGATGCAAGATATTTCTAAGAAAAAGTGATTGACAGCTTGGCAACTAATCAGCTTTGGGGGATGAGGGAGAATGAAGAGTTGAAGAAGGAAGACTGAGGGGACAAACCTGGGTGGTTGGAAGGGTGATGGTGTCCTTGACAGAAAGAGGGAAGTTGGGAAGGGGTGGATTTGGAGAGAAAGATGAGCTCTGTTTTGGACAAGTTGTGTTTGAGATGCCTATGGGACACCCATCTGGGAAGATCGGATAGTTAGCACTTCCTGATGAAAGGTTGAAGTTGGGGAGAGAGAGAAGGACTAGTGGCTAGATCTGGAAGACATCTGCAAAGATAATGATTACACTTATGGGAACCAAGTAGATCATTGGGAGAGTATTCAGGGAGAAGTGAAGTTAAATCTGTGCTCCTCCAACTAGTGGCATGAGACTCTGGGGGAGATTATACATTGTCTGTGAATAGCTTCTTTATCATTGATTTTGCTGGATTGTTGAATTGTCTTTTGCTTTGGATGGTCTGGTAAAAATAATACTGGTCTGGACTTATTAGCTATGATTTTGAGTAAGTTGAGTCAATAAGTATTTATTAATATGTCAGGCAGTATTATAAGTGCTGGGAATACAAATATAAGCCAAAAGAAGGACAGTCCATCCTTAAGGAGGTTTCATCCTAATGGCAGAAGGCAGCACATGGTGAACAGGGAAGAGGGGAAGGAGGGTCCCAAAGCAGGGCAGTGTAGGGAAAGTCAGGAGAGCTAGGAGTGAGAGTTGCATGGGTCCTGGGCTCCACAGGAAAGAGAAAGGGAGTTACAAAGATGTTGGCAGCTCCAGCTGACCCCACATGTCCCTGTGACTGGGACAGCTTTTCAGAGGCTCCCTCACAAGGCCCCTGGGTGATATTATACCTGTTCCTGGGACAGCACAGTTTCTAGTGAGATACATGTGTGAAGAACTTATGTGGCCCAACTCCTGGTTTTTGGAAGTCCTTTTGTAGGCCTTTGTAGGTCAGAAACGTGCATAGCTCAGAACAAGGGAGCAGCAACCCTGAAGGATTCTGCACACTTGGGTGTAGCTTTCTGTTGACTTTGAAGATAGAGTATAGGCCTTGGTAGAGTCTGTAGCTGATGCTTCTCTCCATCACAAGGGATTATCTTCCCTGAAGCTACCTACCTTTCCTCAGGTGACTCACTCCCAGCTGCATGTGTTGTCTGTTAAGACTTTCAGATACCAGGTCAATGCACTTTCTGTCAATGGTCCAGTTTTGGCAATGACATAGTCTATGGTGTGGGAAGGGAGAGACAGAGGCAGAGACTCAAAGATAGTCCAACTCAGGGGCTTTGCTCCAAGAGTCAAACTGGAATTCTCCTGCCATTAAACTGGTTCAGTGATTGACTGACACATTCATGAAGTCAGTCTATCTTTATGCTCACAGATTGATATTGGTGGGAGGGGGAGGGAACTCACCAAAATGAGAGATGAAGCCAATAGCAATTAACATAAGCAATTGATATTCTCTACAAAGGGATATTTACTAAGACACATAAGAGTCAAAGTACAAAACCATCCCATACTTTCCCTTCCACCACCTCCTTTGATCTCTGTTTCTACTTTGAATTTCTAGTGCTTAATTCAGTGGTTGGCAAATAATAGACACTTAGTTTGTGGCTCTTGACCTCTGCCTTTGGGAGAATGTGCTCAAACTTAAAGTAGCTTTCTACCAATACTCCTCCTACCCCTCAAGTTCATTTTAGGATGTGGCCATATCCAAAGGGAGCAGTCACTCCTTGCTTGCTTTGAGGACATGGCAATCACACTTACCAAATGGAGCTCCTTTTGGACCTGGTCAAGCAGGTCATTCATTGGGGGTGTGGCAGCTATGGTTCATGTCCTTTCAAAGTTCAAGAAGTCATTCCATCTCCAGTCTTCCTTTACCTAAGAAGAACAGGAAGGAAAAAATGTGATACAGACTAAAGTCTTTCAAGAAGCCTTTCCTGATTTTCCTCAGTGTTAGTACCTTCCCTCAATCTGTTTTGTGTGTGTATGTTTTTCTTACTTTTGAACTATGAGAGTCTGGGATTCTGTGAAAGAATCACCATGTGTTTCTTTTTAGGGGTCCTGAATTTAGTCTTATGCCCCTGGGTTACTCTTCTTATTTTAGGGGTACCTAAGTTAGTACAACCAATAACACTCTCTCCTCCCTATTTAGAGCCAAGATGGCAGAATAGAAGGAAGTAATACAACTAAGATCTCCTTGACAACTCCTCCGAACAAATCTACAAAATGTACCAGACCAAATCCTGATGGAGAAATCCAGAAAAAGGCACAGGGATGGACAGAGAGACCTGCAGATACTGGGGACAGGATTTGAGCAAGAGCATATGTGACAGGAAGCACTGTAGCCCCCGGGGAGTACCAGCACAAAAAGGAAGTCCCAGACCCACCATGGGGCACCCTCAATACTAGCTTGGGACACTACAAGAGGGACAGATACCAACTGGTAGTTTTGTCACCCACTACCCAGACCTAGCTTGCAGATCCAAAGCAGATGGGAACCTATGCTCAGCATAGTGCAATGGGCTGCCTTTCCCAGGTAAGGAAACTGTAGGTAGTGTACCAAGAAAGGACGAAGTTTAGAAGCTTCCCCAAGCAGGGATGTGGCTCAGATTCCAAGCTCAGAACAGGGTCTCACTTCCAGCATCTAGTCCAGCCTTCAGAGGAATAGCCAAGGCAGGAAACCCACATCAAACAGAAGGTTATCATTCTGCCACTTTGAAGCTGCAGAACTTTCCACCTGGCTGATAGGGGTAGGGTTTATGCTTGCACAGACCCAAACCCAGGTTGGGAAATTGTGAAGCACAGAACAAGGGAGCAGCAATCAGACTTTGTCCTGGATAAGATCACTCCGGGAGTAAAGTTTGCAAGTTTCCAGCCTGCCCCTGAGATACTAGAATAACAATACCCCAAGAAAGCAACAACAGATCTAGCACAGACCTTCCCTCCAGAATGCCACATAATGGTCCTAACATCAAGTCCAGAGTCAGGAATTAGCCTGAAAGAATTGGCAAACAAAACAAGAAGCCCACCTTAATGAGCGATGAACTAATGGTAGCGGGGATGCTCAAGACAGAATTGCAGAAGAGAATAATTCCCCAAACCTCTACAAGTAATGCCTCAGAGAAAAACAGTTTGGGCACAAACTCAAAAAGAGTACATGAAAGGGATGAAGCATGAAAAAAAACTTAATATGATATTACAAATGAATAAGAGCATTTGAGGACAAAATGAGAAAAGGAATGAGAGCTATGGAAGAATTTTAAAGGAAGTTATCAACTTGGCATAAGAGATAGAAAACCTTGCCCAAGCAGCAAACTCTCTAATGGATCAAATAGAAGCCAATCACTCCATGAGGCAACAAGAAATGTTAAAACAGAGCCAAAAGACTCAGAAGTAAGAGAAAATGTAAGATACCTCATTGTAAAAACAACTGACCTGGAAAAAATATTAAGGAGAGAAAAATTTAAGAATCATGAACTGAATGAGCACCATGGCTCTAAAAAGAGCCTAGACATAATATTTCAAGAGATGTTAAAAGAAAATTGCCCATTTCTTAGAAAAAGAGGGCAAAATAGGAATTGAAAGAACCTACCATTCAACTCCTGAAAGAAACCACAATATAAAAACTCCCAGGAATATCACCCCGGCAAAATCCAGTTTCAGGTCAAAGAATAAATAATGCAAGCAGCCAGAAAGAAAGAACTCTAGTGCCAAGGAGCCACAGCCAGGAACACACACACAATTTGGGAGCCACCACTATAAAGGACAGAGAGCTTGGAATATGGTATTCCACTAAACAAAGGATAGGGACTTTTGAGACAAGAATAACTTACCCAGCAAAACAGAATATAATGATACAGAGGAAAACAATATATCTTTAATGAAATAGAGAACTTCCAAGCATTCCTGGTGAAAAGTCAAGTGCTGTGGATAGACTTTGAGTACATAGGAGTCTTCACCCAGAAGCATTAATAGGTAAACATGAATGACCTAGAGGCCTAAAGGATAAACTGCTTACATTTGCATTGGGGAAATAATACAGATCCCTATCTTCATCATCAGGGTTAATGGAGGGAATCTAAATAGGTAAGAACTAGGAATGGTTGTATTATATCTTAATGATAACAAAAGAATGGAAAGAAAGAAGAGGAATATGCTCAGGAGGAAAGGAGAGGAGAGTTAGGGAAATTTTTCTTACATAATCAGGGTGTTCAAATAGACATCTGTACAAAGAAAGATGAGGAGATGTGAAGTAGTGGCTAAAACTTGAACCTCATTCTCAATCTGAACTAATCAAAAGAAGGAAGAACAATACACACATATACAGAAACACATTTCCCTCAAGAGGAAAATAGAAGGGCAAGGGGAAAGGTGGGGTGGGGAAATTAGGAGGATAGATTAAAGTGGAAAGGGGGAAATGAATTCTAAGCAAAACAAATTCTAAGATTATACAAAAATAAAGCTTTTTTTGAGGTGGCAAATGATAGGATCTAAGGGAATGACCATAAAGTGGTGAGTGGATGAACAAGTTATGGTATATACTATGAATGTGATGGAATGCTATTCAGCACAATGACCCAATAAGACTAATGAGGAAACAATGGTACGCACCTCCTGATGGGGAAGAACTTGGAACATAGAAGGAGACAATATTTTTTAAGACATAGCCGATGTGGAAAGGTATTTTAATTGACTATACATCTTTGTAATGGGTTTTGTATTTCTTGTGTTTCCAGCTGGGGGAGAGGATAAGAAGGAAGATCTTAGATGATTAAAACAAATGAAATATTCAAAAGCAAAAACACCCAACAAAACAATACTGAAAGAAAAGGTTTAGATTAGTTTGCCACCACTATTCTGAGCATCCCTTTGTAGGCAGCCAGAGCATTACACCTCATCAGCCCTGACTTGTTCAAGAGCTGGATTGGTCAGTTAATTATCACAAACCTTTTACAATGGCCAGCAAGGATTTTGCTAACCAATCCTTTCACAGGTTTCCTTAGTGTCTCCTGTCTCTCCTTCACTCCAGACCTGAAAGATGATTCTGTTAGCCATAGAATGTCGGAGGGGGAAGAGGCACCCTCTAGTCCAACCAAACTCAGGCTCAGGAGATCACAAAGCTTGACCAAGGTTACACAGCAGTATGAAAATAATTCTGTCCTTCTCCTCCCTTCCCTTCTATGTCAGTCACCTGTTACGTAATTGATAATAACAGATGAGACACACCTTTGAATCTCAACTCTTGCTTCCTGTTTTTCCTTTACTGATCTGTGGGGGACCCAGGGTGAGGAAACATGTAAACAACAGCACACTTTTTGGACATGTTGGCTAGTTTTGCTAAACTGTTTTTATTTATTTATTGCTAAACTTATTTTATTTAAAATTATTATTTTAAGATAATATGTTAATATAATTTATTTATTACTAAGATGTCCATCTTATTCTTTGTCAAAAGAGATTACAGAGGGAACACTGAAAGGTATAAATGATATATAAACAAAAGATGTCAATAAAATTTATTTTTAAAAGAGTAAAAGCCCAGCAAAAAACTGTATTAATTGATGTCTTCTAAAATGGGTTATCAAAGGTTTCATAGTATAAAGCTAAAGCAAACATGGTCCCAATATAAGACAAGCTAGCAAAAGGTATATTGTTTGTAATTATCTGCTGTTATCAGGGATGAAATTAGATGAGGTGTTCTCATAATGGTTTTTAAATGTAGAATTAAGATAATCCAATTTGACCCAGATAGGAAAATTATCCATTACACACACACACACACACACACACACACACACACACACACACACACCCCCTTTCAGTCTATATTCCTCTATAACTAAAAAAATTAATGAGTATATGTAATCTTATATATATATATATATATATTAAATGACATGGAACAATGTGTCTCATAGAAAGTGCAAATGAAATATATACAACTTGTTGGGGGAATGGATGATTTCAACTCATTTTCAACTCTTGTTTGTTAATGAGGAGGGAAAATAGCTATTTTTTCCATTTAATATTTAGATTAGTCATTTGCCTACCTTGGGAGTTCTTCAGTACAAAAGATCTGAGGTGGCCTACAGCAGGATAGAAGAGACAAGATAAAGACATACTAAAACAACCACAAAAACCAACTCAGTTGCAAAAATTGGGCAAGAATTGGATAAAAGAAGTCAGTTGTATTTTATTTATTAAATTCGGCCCTCTTAGCAATCCACCCACAAGTTTCTGTAAGAAAAAAGTGATCTATGTAATTGAGCATTAGCCATTCCTTATCTGCTTCTGGCTGAGCACATGTGAGTTAGCCTTGGGAGCTTTGGACATAACCAACTGGACATGAGGCAACCCAGGCTTGAATATAGCACTTGACAGTCTCTAAGTGGTCCCTTGGTCCTTCCTCTACCCCAGGAACAGAAGCTGGAGGTGGGAGTGCTGTGTCAGTGAAAAGGAGAGAAAACTTGTGGCTGTTCTGTGTAGTAAGTAATACTTGGATTCCAGAGCCATGAAGGTATTGGGCAGATAACTCAACCACGTGAGGTTATACCAGAAGCCCTGATTGTCTTTTCCTTTTTATGTTTCCTTTCCTAAGCAGGTTAATGAATGAACATTAGCCACAAGTTGAGATATCCAGGAGTGTGTTGTTTATCCTTGGAGTGACATCAGGAGAGTGATGTCTTCACTTGCAAGTGAATTGGATTTAAGTGAGGCAGGGCTGTGCAAAGTCAAAAGCCTCACTCTTTCCTCCACAGTCACTGGAGTCCTGTGGTGAGACATAAGTCAGGACTGGCAATGACTTGGCTTGGAAGTGATTGATCTCTTGAATTCATTAGGACCAGATTTCTGGACCCAATGAATAGAGCTGGTGATTGGGAGGTGAAGCCATTGACGGGAGATGGTCATTGATTAAAGGATTGGCCCATGCCTGGCTTATTTCACCAGTAGTGTGTTGAGCACAACTCCACCTTTCCCTCCCCCAACTATCAATGAGCAGGAACTTCAGCCTAGCATAAAAATCTATCCAGAGATTTCTCCATCATCCCCAGTACCTTGCCCCTCGATATTACCTGATTCAGATATGTGTCCATCCTTTGTCTCCTGCCCTCTTCCTGATCACCCCATCCCCACCCATCCTGGGCTTCCAGTCCCTCAGCCTAGGGTAAACTTCGCGAGGGGGTGGGGGGGAATTCAAATGTACACTGACCAATCACTGATTGTGGTTTCAGCTTATATAACCTGGATATTGAATCTCTTTAAAAACTGGCACACTGCCAACTCATTGCCTGATTTGGGTATGTAACCCTGACAGTCCCATGGCAATAAAATCTACTTTCAATTTTAATCTCAGTGATCTTCTGTCTTACTCCTTTAAGCTCTACAAGTGTAAGGTATGATTGAATTTTTTTTTCTTTTTGGAGGACAATTGGGGTTAAATGAGTTGCCCAAGGTCACAAGGCTAGTTTTTGTGTTAAGTATCTGAGGCTGGATTTGAATTCAGGTCCTCTTGACTCCAGGGCCAGTGCTCTATTCACTGCGACACCTAGCCACCCCTATGATTGAATTTTGTTTCCACAGAAATTACATAAAAACAGAAATTATAATTAATACTGATGGCTAATGTTCAAGACAAAAACTGCTTGTAAAGAGAGCAGTGGGGAAGGTTGGCTGCTTGAAAATCAGCATACCTACTACTTTCTTTGTTCTTAAAAGGCCTCTTCCGGTATATCAGAGGAGCTTCCAGGCCAGTTCTCATTGGCAGAGGATGAGGATGAGGGCCATAAACCCACCTTTATCATTATTATCATCAAATCTTCAGACTCAGACTTTTGTCAATTCTCCCAGCAGTTGAGGAAAAGCCTTTCTCATGCTATCTGATGCAGACAAAAGGGGAGGAGACTAGAAGCATTTTTGAACTTTTCTTTTAAGTATAAAGAAAAATGAAGATGAGACGGGAGGGGGGAATTGAAATGTGGAAATGAGAAGTTGTGATCAAGGGGCAGGATTTAGTGAACCCTAGAATCCTGACCAATGTGGTTTAAGGCTTGAAATTTGAATCTGGATGAATTAAAAAAGGACTTTGTAACTAGCTTAATGTGGTACTTGTGCCCTTCACAAGGGGTAAAAGACCAAGTTACCGGTCTGAAATGACATGAAATAAAAATATTTTTTTTCTAAATTCATTCATGGCCAGGTAAAATTATTGGTTATTTCTAACAATAGGTACCTGTATTTGTTTGGACTGTGAAGAGTCAAGGTGAAAAGAAAACACCTAATCAGAAATCCCACAAACTGCTTCATGTTCTGATGAGGTTTAAGTCTGTGTCTTCTCAAGAGATGATAACAGCAGTTATAAATTATAAATTAAGTGGAGAAATCCTGTTTTAGGTAGTGTCAATGCACACTGGTCTAGGGTTAGGGGTACTCCAGACCCCAAAATACCAACATGCAGAAAGAATTCAACTAAAGTCTTCTCTCAGCCAAAGTAAAGCAAAGTTTATTAAAGGTTTGCCATATTGGATAGACTCTTAAGGAGCCTCGGTATCTGTGACACTTGTCCTGGACAAGAGTGCCAGAATAATTTGACACAGAGTGACTCTGCACTAGATAATTCTCTGCTCCTTCATGGAGGCAAGATGGGTCTTATATACAGAAAGGTTGTGGGAGGAATCTAGGGGTGGTCTAGAGGAGGAGTTTGGGGAGGGTCTTCAGGAGGAGTCAAATGAGGTCAGACTATAGTAAGGAGAGATTAAGGGTGGGAAATAGCTGGAGGCTACCTGGAGATGACTGACAATGGAGGGCTAGGCTAGTTTAAGGGTATAGATTTGGGTATAGATATTTTGGGAGGATCTGGGATGGGGAGTTGCTGGACTGTGGGAGGGCTAGGCTAGTAACAAAGATATTGGCCAAGCTATAATGAAAGGCTTATGGCCTCAGGCAAATGCTTCTGGTGGGAAGATTCTAGGAGAGCTCAAGGGGGTACTCAGATCCTGTACCTCATCAGTGAGGCAGTTATGTTTTAGTATTCTTTTTGTATAGGGGCAATAATTACCTGTCCCCTACTTGATTCTTATTGGACATTGAAGATGTTTCTTACTCTCCCCCTAGACCCAAGCCAGTGACTAAGCTTTAAACCATTCATCCCTGGGGCATTGGGGTGGGGTTTAATAAACCAAAGAGCATGGAAAAAAGGAGCCTAGATCCTCTCTCATTAAAGGACAGGTGCCCCCAAGACTGAATCAAATGCAACTAAATATATGGGGCCAGAGCAGAGGGGGCTCCTTAGGAAGAGGTAATGAGCACAGTGTCCTAGCCCTTTGGGGTATCATTCAGGCTTATCTTGAAAGCACAAGGCCACTTCCAAGCATGAACATGTCTGCCTGTAGTCTGATGCTTGGTTACCTCCTCAAGAAAGGAAACACAAAGAGGAAAAGGCAGCCATGGGCCCAGGGGCAGCCTTGACTAGTTGAGTCCATGTTCAACAGTGGAGTGGCAGTTGTGGGAGCACAAAATCCCTCCTTTCCCTTTCACAGGGAATCCAGAGACAGAAGACATGAACTCTATATATGAGTCCAAGCAAGACAGTGAGTGGGAAGGGCATTAATTTCTCAGATTAGTTTGAATATATGTTATAGTGGAAAGATGAATCAGGGGTTTAAAATCTAGGCTCCTACATTTAGTGGCAAGTGATTTGATCTCTTCCAGCCTCAGTTTCCTCATCTGTAAAATGGGTATATGTGGGATTAAGCTTTAAATCCTTCAGTCCTACAGTATATGGTCTCAAATATGAAAAGATTTTTGACTCACTACTGATTCAAAATGGAATTAATAACCCTAACACTAACTCTACATTTAAATAGACATAGATAAAAGATTTATTAACCACTTACAATGCATTAGACACACTACTAATCCTGGGATACAAGAACAAGCAAGCAAGACAGTCCCTGCCCTTAAGGGGTTTCTTTTCTAGTAGAGGAAGACAACTCCTACTGAGGAGCTGGGTGACTAGGGAAACTCCATGCCTGCAGAGCCCAGGTGGTTCCGGGGAGGAGGTGGAGAAGGCCTTAGGTAACCTTGTCACCCTTCACTTTGTCACTGAGAAATCAGAAGGTGGGCTTGACTTTGATCAAATCTCCAGTTACCTTCTTCTATTGACCTCAGTCTATGTATCTGGCAGAAGGAGGGCCCAGGACATTCTCTCATGCTATTCTTGTGGAAGAGACTGAGAGACAGAGAGATGGACTATAATTTAGTCCCCTTAATAAATGATTTGTTCTGTGAAGTTTGGATTCAGTCTAAGGGCTGCACTTGAGGACTTAGTGGGCCACATGTAGCCTCGAGGCACAAGGTTCTCTGCCCCTGGACTAGACACAATCAGTACAGTTAGAGCAAGAAGGCTTTGGTTCAAATCTTGCTTCTAAGGCTTATGTGACCTTGGGCAAGTGACTTAACCTCTCTTAGTCTGAGCTTCCTTGTATGTGACATGAAGCAGTTGGAACAGACAGCCTCAGAGAGCCCACTTAGCTCTGAATCTATGATCCTAATGATGGGGATGGGATCTGAACCCCCCTCCCAAAAAAACAAACAAACAAAAAACATGTATTTGGGATGTGGACCCAAAAAGGAAAAGCCTTTGGACTTTCCCTCTAGCTCTAGGTCCCTGGCAATCAGCCCTTCCCAGTTAATTAACTGCCCTTTCATAATCTGCATCTGGCCCCACCTTAGACCACCAGTCCCTTAATTCTATCTAGACCCGTTCTCTGTTCCCACAGTTTTCTGTATATAAGATCCATCTTGCCTCCATTAAAGTGCTCAGATTCAATCTGGCCTTCTTGTCAACACAAGTGTCACCAATGCTAGGATTCCTTAAGAGTCTGGCCAATATGGCAGAGTTTTAGAATCATACCCACCCTCTACTGGTGTTTTAATAAACCTCGTCTGTGGCTGAAAGAAGGCTTAGGTTGTATTCATTCAGGCAGGACCTGCATGTTGCCAATTTGGGGTCCCAGCACCCTTAAACCTCAATATATAACCTCAACACTACTATCATCCATCATCCAAGATGCTCCATCTTGACTCTGGATATTTTCTCTGACTGTGTCCCGTGCCTGGAATGCTCTCCCTCCTTATCTCAGCTTGTTGTGCTCCCTGGCTTCCTTTAAGTCCCAACTAAAACCTAGATTTTTTTTTCTTTTTGGAGGGCAATTGGGGTTAAGTAACTTGCCCAAGGTGACACGGCTAGGTTTTTTTTGTTTGTGTGTGTTAAGTGTCTGAGGCCAGATCCGAACTCAGGTCCTTCTGACTCCAGGGCCAGCGCTCTACTGACTGCGCCACCTAGCGGCCCCTAAAGCCTAGATCTTACAGGAAGTCTTTCCCAGCCCTCTTCATTCTGGCGCCTTCTCTCTTAACGACTTCCTATTCTTTTATATATACCTTGTTGGTATATATGTATTTGCTTGTCATCTCCCCCATTTGAGAGGCAGCTCCTTGTGGTTAGGGAACTATCTTTTGAGACACACACACACACACACACACACACACACACACACACACATACATACACACATATACATATACACACACACACATACATACACACACATACATATACATACACACATACATATACACACATACATATACATACATACACACACGTATACATATAAACATGTATACGTGTGTGTATGTAACTCCAGTGCTAAACAGTGCCTGGCACAGAGTAGGTAATTATTAAATGTTTATTGACTAATTATCCTATGAATGAACACACTCAATGGGCAGTGATAAATAGTCTGATATTGATTTGGAAAACAAGTCTCTGGCTCAGTCGCCCAGGGATTTCTGCTTGAATCTTAGGGTTCTGGGCTGAGTGATGCTTTTGTCAATGACTTCAATGAAAGTACACATGACTTGCTTAATGAATTTGCAGAGAAAACAAAGTGGGAGGGGAAGAGAGAGAGAGGGACTGAGACAGACACATAAACACAGTGTTGGGGGGCAGAATCGGGGTACAAAAAGATCTCAGCAGATTAAAACACTGGGCAAAATGAATTGAATGAAATTTCATAAGGATAAACACAAAGTCCTCAGTTACAAAAACTGGGCAAGAGTTGGATAAAAAAAGTCAATTGTATATTATTGATTAGGTCCCCAGAACCTTGTTAAAAATTGACCTGCAGGTCTCTGTAGGAAAAAAAAATCTCTGTAACATGGGTTTTACAGAGCATGCAGACATTCCCTGACCGGTTCTGGCTGAGCAGGTAGGCCAGCCTTGGGGAGCTTTGGAGATAAACAGCCCAGCTGCTTCTGGAGACTTGGTGACCTGGGTCTCAAAGGTTAGGACTTGGTCCTTTGGTACTTCCTCCACTCCAGGAATGAAGCTGGGGGTTAGAGGTCCTTTGTCAGTGAAAAGAAGAGAAAACTTGTGGTGTGTTCTCTGGTCTAGGCCCTTCTGTGTAGCAGGTAGCCCTCCGATTCCCTATTCCCCATGAAGAGGCTGAGCAGATGAGCTGTGTCCCTGAGGTTGCTCCAGATCTTAGTGGGTGGGGGCCTGGTAGCCTCTTCTAGAGTCTGAAGTGGCTTGATAGGGCAGAGCCAGGAGCCCTGGCTGGAAGTTGCAAAGAGGCAGATTTCAGCTTGATAAAAGTAAAAAAAAAAACCCACCCCCAAATATCCTAACAATGAGAACTCTGGAAAGGCAGGGTGAATGGGCTAGTCAGGTTCCTTTGTTGTTTTATGGTGGGGGTGGTGTAGAAAAGGAATGTGCATCTTTATTCCAAGTCCCTTAAATAATTTAGTGCCACCTAAGAGAGTCTTCCTGGCCACCTTCAAATGATGCTGCCCTCTCTCTAGTCACCATGTCACTTCTCTGCCCCCTCCCACCACATGCCTCTCTTGGAGCCACTTTGGCCACATTTTCCTGTTTTCTTGCCGGGATCCAGGCCCCTACTTCACTGCCTAGTCAGCTCCAGACCACATGGAGCCTGTATTTTAACTCTCTCCCTGCTGGGAGTTCTCCTTTATGTCTTGTCTTCCCCTGTTAGAATGTAAGCTTCTCTAGGGCAGACTGTTGTGCTTAAGGGAATAATGCTTCCTCCTCAGGGAAGCATCGCCTGGACCCTCATGGAGTGGGGAGGTTTTTGCTCATCTCTTCAGGGAATAAAATATTGCATGGTTTGGGACTAAGATGTGAAGAAAAGGAAAGGTAGAGCTCTGAAAACAGGAGGAAATCCATAGCGGAGAGCAGGACATGGTGGGTCTTTCCCTAGCAACATGGAAGCAGTTCATGGGCTGTGACATCAGCAGCTCTCCTCCTCACAGTTTTGCCTCCTGGCAGATTGGAGAATTTGGGAAGGCAAAACAGGCAAATGCAAGGAGTAAAATTGAGTTTCTTTTTTTATATCATGGGCTCTTGATCAGGTGGATGAAGCACTAAAGAAAAAATAGAAATGAAGAAACTGCAGATCCTCATGTCCTTCCCCTGCCATATTTCAGCTGGTGGGTCTGGAGCTCATTTCCAGGTGTGTCCTTTTATTCTGTCAAAGAAGGCATTTTAGCTTATGTCCAATGCACACCTGCGGCTGACCTGTCCTGCCACTTTCCTTGTGTCCCTCTGTTCCAGCCATGAGGGTGCCACATGCCAAAGGGTGACCTTCCCCAGTATAGGGCTGGGATCTATTCTAACTGGGGGCATAGTCATGCTTCCTAACCACAGCTGGGTCCTAACTACCCTCCCCAGGGCTCAGTCAGATGTACCTGGGCTTTTTCCTGGGCTAGCAGTAATGACACCTGGTGGCATGTTTCTTTCTGTTTGTATCCCAGGCCTTTAGCACAGTGTTGGCCCATAGGAAATGCTTCATAAATGCTGTGCCATCTCTCTATCTCTCCTCTGCCCCCATTATTTATCATCTATCCATCTATTATCTATCCATCCAGCCACCTAAGTCTTCAAGGTTTGTCTACTAAAGAAAAGAATAACTTTATTTGAGATCTCTTTGATAAGAGAAACGTTGGTCCTTATGAGGAATAAAGAATACTTAAGATAGAAAAAGAAAGCACAATTTTGGGCATCAGTCCTCCCACCTCTTCCAGTCATTTCCAAATGGTAGCTCCAATCTCCTTGGATCTTTGTGGCCAGGTGCTTAGAGGAGGAAATTAGAATACTTGGAATGAAAAAAGGAGGCAAGGTTCATACTCCATTCAGTCTGTCTTTCTGAGCTTCATTTCCCTGGATCTCTCTTCTTAGCCTTGCAAGAATTAAATTAAGGGTGGAATTGAGCTAAACATAGCTGAACTGGTCCACTAAACCGGGCAAGATAATAGTCAAGATCAATACAATCGCCATTTTTACGGCCTCGTCTTTAATGACATCTGATCTCAGTCAACAAGCATTTGTTAAGTACCTATGCCTGTCAGGCACTGTGCAGAGGGCCTTACAAATACAGCCTCATTTGATTATCTCAACAGTCTTGTGAGACAGCTGCTATTATTACCAGCCCCACTTTATGGCTGGGTAGACTGAGGCAGAAGTTAAGTGACTTATACAAGATCACACAGCTAGTGTTGGAGGCTGGGTTTGAACTTGGTTCTTTCTGATTTCAGGCTCAGTGATCTATTCACTGTGCCAACCTAGCTGCCCAGGTCTAGTGCACCTTCATTAAATGCCCCCCCCAACTTTCTCTCATATGTATATGTATATATATGTATATATATATATATACACACACACGCATGCATATATATGTGTTATATATGTATATTTGGAGAAATATAAATGGAGAGGGAAATAAAATGTGTGTATATATGTACATAAAATATATATAATGTATGTTTGTATATACATATGTACATAAATATATGTATATATGTGTATACACATACATAAAATGTGTGTATATATGTATATACTATGTGTATATATGTATGTGTGTATATCTATCTAGCCATCTGTGTATCTATCCGTGTACCTATCCATGTATCTATCCATCTATCTATCTATCTATCTATCTATCTATCTATCTATCTATCTATCTACCCATCACACAAAAACTCATTAAAAACATTTGGCATGGTAGAACAAGGCCCAGCCTCAAGGGCTCTCCTCTGATGAGGCTTCAGCCAGCTCTAATGCAGAGCTGAATTTTTCCAGTTATCCACTGAGTGGCACCATCAAGTCCAGTCTCCAGGAGTTGAGAAAGGGCTTTGTGAGCCCTGAAGCACTAGGTAGCATGGTGAATGCCCCTTGATACTCAGGGCAGCCATGACAGCCCCTGGCAGGCTCCTTCCCCTGTTGGAGATGAGGGGCCGGAGGATCAGAGAGGAGCAGCCACACAGCTCACACATGGCAGAGGGGATCTGAACTCAGTCTTCTGACCCTTTATGCTAAGTCAGGTCCCTTCCAGCTCAAAGACCCAGGGGATGCAAGCTCCTTGGGGCAGAGTCTGTTGTTTCCTCAGCACTTAGAACAGCTCCTGGCATACAGGAGAAGCTTAATGAATGCCTGCTGATCTGATTTCCCCAACAAGCTGGGTGAAGACAGTGTGCATGATCTGGGCTTGAGGCTATTTTGGGCTGGGACTGGTTTCTGCTAGTAAGAGTCAGAAGCCATTAAACCAGTGCTGTGGGAATGATGATCATCTTCAAATTTGGATGATTTGGGTCCAAGCTTTGGCTTTGTCCCTTCCATCTGTGTGAGCCTCCTTTTCCTCATCTGTAAACTGAGAGAGTCGCCCAAGATGGCTGCTAACTTTTCAGCTTTAAATCTGTGATCCTCAGGTCAGTGCTTTGGGATTCCTGGGAGTAAAACTGGTTAGCTGCTGGCAGGGGAATCAAGCCCTGGACTCGGGAGATGAAGCTTGGATAAAAGGGCACCACAGACTCATAGCAAAGGCCTTGGGTAAAGGTGGGGGTCAAACATTCACAGCTGATGCCAGAGAAAAGATCAAAGGTACAAGTACGGGACCTTGGCCTTGGCAAGAAGGGCCAACTCTTCATCAGAGACGAAAAGAGAAGAGGAACAGTTCTGAGGTAGGGAATGTGGGAGGGGAGGGTCTTTACAAGGCATGGCTCCTTTTCTCAGTAAAGCAGGAGCTGAGGTCTGCTGAGAAGGGCTTGGGAAGGTTGGCAGAGGAGGGTGGAAGAGAGAGGAAGGTTCAAGTAGCCACTGTGGAGAGGATGACAGATAAAGGGTCCCAGTGTGGCTGCAAAGGCCTAGCTGACATTACATAATGAGTTTGGGGGGAACCAAGCAGCCACAGCTGCCTGACCTTCTCTAGCCATGTTCAGTGGTGCCTGAGGAAGCGTGGTGGCAGTAATCTGGGGGACCTGGACCATGGAGCTTGTGTTTGTCAACCTTTGGGCCACATCTGTGAAGGGAGGCCTTTGCAGAAGCGAGGGACTGGGAGAAGAAAGAAAGAAGAAGGGGCTGGAAGGGAGAGATTGTGGCCGCAGACAGGAAGTGAGACTTTTGAATCTTGCTCTGGGCACCCCCACCTGAACCAACATCCACCAGTGGTCAAAGAAGCCCGAGAGCCCCAGGAATGGCAGGACCACCCTAAGCCAGCCATTATGCTTTCCGGCCAGCTCCTGCAGCCCCTGGTAACTGAAGCTACAGGTGCTGTACCCCTGGGCCCCTGAAGTTACTGAAGACCCCAGAAAGGACCCTCTCATCACCCAAATCCTTGGCGTTGTCAACTGGTTTGATACCAGAAACAGGTGTGGCTTTAGCAGTACAAACGACACGCTAAAGAGGTATGAATGTAGTGGGACCTTTCCATCTGACTTGGTGCTGAAATGCCCTCCATCTGGGTGTGCTCCCCCCAGGATGGGAGGGCGATCCACCAGGCTTTTCTCTCTCTAGCCCAGGGCTCTGGGCCTCCTAATCACTTTATAAAGGCTCATCCATCCACGAATGAAAGTGGTATTTAGAGGTGATGCAGAAAACAAGCATGCTTGTGCATCAGCGACACAGAGTGAAGGTGGTAACTCCCACTGACATGACACTCTAAGGTTTGAAAAGCATTGATACATGATTTCATTTGGTCCTCAACAGCTGCCTTGTGAAGTAGGCCGTCATTATCCCTGGTTTTATAGATGAAGGGGTTGAGTGACTTGCCCAAGGTCACCTAGATTGCTTGAAGCAGCACTGGAACCCAGAGCCCTCATCTCCAGTGCTGCCCGCACTGCTTCTGGTGGCCTGTGAAGAGATCAGGGAGTCCGGGGTGTAGGAGGTAATGCTGCCGGGCGTGCTGGGCTTGCCGGACAGAGGATCAGGGCAGGGGCTGGGATGGGAGAGGAGGGAGGAAGGCGGAGGATTAGAGGGTCGGGGTGTGTGCGCGTGTGCATATGTATATGTGTGCACCTGTATATGTGTGCACACTCGCGCGAGTATGTGTGTGCATGCACGTGCAACGGGCGTGTGAGCACACATGTGCGCACGTGGATGCATGCGCACGTGTGTAGCGGGCTGTGCACGCATGCACACACATGTGCACGTGGGCGCACATTCCCGGGGCAAGCAGGTTGCACACATCACACTGGCGCCAGAGGCAGCCCGCAGGCCCCCCGCGGGGCTCGCTCCTGCTCGCGGGGCTTCGCGGTGGGGACCCTGCGGGGCAGTCCCCTGCCTCAATTTCCCCTCTGGCCCCCGCGGGCAGTCCACCCGGCGCAGCGTGCAGCCCATGCCCGGAGACCTCGGCTGGGCCGCCCGGCCCGGGACCCACGAGGCTGGGCGTGGGCGTGGGCGGCCCCGGCAGGCTTTGCCGGCTCCGCTCCGCTCCGGCTCGGAGCCCGCGCGCCCCTTCTGGCCCATGCCCGCGCGCCGCGGGGCACGCCTGCCGAGGGGCGGGGCCTGCCCTGCGCCGAGCGGGCCGGCCAATGGGCAGGCGCCCCTCATGAATAGGCAATGAGTCTGCGGCGGCCCGACAGCGAGGCCGCTCCGCCCCCTCGCTCTCGCGCCCGCGCGCTCGCTCGCGCCCACCCTCGCCCACACACGCGCCGCCGGGGCCGCAGGACGAAGATGGCGACCGCCATGTACTTGGAGCACTACCTGGACAGTGAGTCCGCTCCCCGCCCGGGCCGGGGACGGGGCCGGGACCGGGGCCGCCCGGCGGAGCACCCTGCCTCGCGTCGCTGGGGGCCTCGCGGCGGGGGCAGCAGCCCGGGCTCGGGAGGGCGGGGGCTCGCGGGGAAGGGTGGCCCCTGAGCGGGAGGGGGACCGGGGGGAGGGGCGGGGGCGGGGGCGGCTGCGCGCACGAGGGGAGGGGCGGCCGCGGGGGCGCGCCGCGGGAGGCGGGAGGGCGGGCTCGGCGGGAATTAAGAGGTGCGTCACGGGTCCTCCAGGGGAGGGAGGGCGAACGAGGGTGGGAGGGCGGAGCGAGGTGACGCGAGGCGGGGGCGGAGCCCGCGGCCGCTATGGCGATGTAGGAGACTCGGTGGCGTCACTGTCCGCGGGACACGCCCTCTCACCCTCTCCGCGAGCTCGACCGCCTCCAGGCGGCTCCTGGCGCCCCCTGGCGAGCGGGCGGCGTGTAGAACGGTCCCGAGGGCTGCATCTGGAGCTGGGGGCGGGGACACACTAGGCCAATGGGGCTAGAGCCGGAGGGGGAGCAGGCTGACCTGGGGGGGGGGGGCGTGCCGGGCCCATGGGGCTAGAACTGGGGGCAGTGCTAGGTCAGCAGATCTAGAACTTGGGGGGCCGTGCCAGGCCGATGGATCTAGACCTGGGGGTCAGTGGATCAAGAACTGGGGGAGCATACCAGGCCAGTGGATCTAGAGCATGGGGCGAGCCCATTGATCTGGATCTAGAGCTGGGAGAACATGCTAGGTCAGTGGATCTAGAGCTGGGCAGTGGAACTGTTGGTCTGATGGATCCAGAACTGGGGTACCATGGATCTAGAACCAGGAGAGCATGATGGCCCCACAGGGAGCTGGGAGAGGGTAGGTCTGTGTTCTAGAGCCAGGAGAATGTTCTAGGCTTCTGGGACCTAGAACTTGGGGAGCTGGGGGATTTTCCCAGGCATCAGATTCTCCAGAACACTGGGCCTATCCTCAGGGAGCTTCAATTCTGGAGAAGTGGACCAGTGCCTCCCGCCATCCACCTGGTTCCAAGCCCACTTTGGGGGTGTGGCTGCCTCCCCTGACCTGAATTCTCCTTCCACCCCTGCATGGAGCCCTGGGTCTGGAGCTTCTTGACTCGTATGTGATCCACAGGAGGGAGGGGCCGTACCTCCATCAGATTGCCGCCACCTTGGATCTGGCTGGGGAACACTGAGGCTGGGGCTTTCTGATCCCCTGGGGAGAGCCCAGACTTCTTGTCTGAGCAGGCAGCCTCTAGTACCCCTGCTCCCTCCAGACCTGCCCTCTACCCGAGCGGCGCGTTCAGAGGACTCTTTCCAAGTTGTTTTTTTACTTTTTTTTTTTTTGCTTTTTGGAGAGCAGTTGGGGTTAAGTAACTTGCCCAAGGTCACATGGCTAGGTTTTTGTTTGTGTGCGTTAAGTGTCTGAGGCCGGATCCGAACTCAGGTCTTTCTGACTCCAGGGCCGGCGCTCTACTCACTGTGCCACCTAGCCGCCTCTCCAAGTTGTTTTTAACTGTTTATGAAGCCCTCAGCACCGTGCCTGACACATAGTAGGATGCTTAATGAATGCCCTCGGGCTGCTTGCTACCTTAGTGCTCCAAAGGGCAAGAGAGGGAAAGCCAAGGGCTTCTTTGCCATTGTGTGCTGCACCTCCAGCTCTGAGCAGGGTCCAGGCCTTCCTCCCCTCCCTGTTGGGGGCAGGCTGGCTTGGCCCTGGCTTGGGTGGGTCCCAGCAGCTGCCACCTTTCTCTGGCTGGAGGGGTTGTTGGTGGGTCCTGGCTCTAATGTGCGGGGAAGAGGAGGACAAAGAAGGCAGGGGGCTGCATTCTGGAGGCCGACCCTCTATCCCTCCCATCTCCTCTGTAGGATGAGAAATTGGGTCCTCTAGAGGAGGAGGGGTCCGAGGGCCTCTTCCCCTCAGTCAGTTTGCCTTAGGAGGCTCTGGATGATAGGAAGAAGTATGAAGGTGGGAGGAACAGGGTCACCTGCAGTTTGCTGGCAGCCAGCTTGTTTGGGGAGAAAAGACAGTGTGTGTGTAGGGGGCTGGGTCCCTCCTTCATGGTTGTGGCACCTGTGGGTATTTCCTCAGCTGATGCAGATGCCTCCTTTCTGACTGAGGCTTCAGAAGTTCCTGGGGTCAGAAGACTCCTCATCCCCGTGACCAGCCTCTGCACTGAGCCAGCAGCAGTGAGTGCAGAGTGGTCCTCTCAGAGGAGCTGAGCTTCACTGAGGGGAAGGGGAGGGATGGGAGCAGAGCGAGGCCTGGGCAGACAGAGCTCTGGGCCCCTTTGGTTGCTGCTCCCATGCACTTTACTGTCGTCTCTGCCCCTCCATGTCTCCATAACAGCACCGTGTGGAGTGCCTCTGAGACCCTTGGACAGCACCCCAAGCGTCCATGTGGTCGTCAGTCCAGAGTGCTCCTGATGGCCGATGGCAGTTCAGACCTGACTGTCTCTTTGGCGTGGTGAGCCTTCCCTGGAGGCAGCCAGGCCTTTTAATCAGGTTCCAGTTCAGACCCCTTTGCCTCTATCTCGTCAGAGGCTTCCTTGTCCTCCTGTCATTGATCTTGCATTCCTGTTCTGTGACCCTTTTTCTTACGTTCTGGGCATGTGCCTTTCTCTCTTTCCTTGGGCTGCTATTATCTCCAGTTGTCTATGAAAGAAGAGATTGCAGTCCATTAAAACATAAGATTGATACCCATCCCTTGGAAGGCAGAAGACATTCCGATCTCCTTGACCTTTCCCTCTCTGCAGGTGGCTTCCCTTCCCCCCATTAAGGACAGACCCATTTGCTTTCTTAGATTGCAGATTTCATGCTGTGCTTTTAAGAAACATTTGTGCCCTTGATACCTTTGTGTTTCAGGTATTGAAAATCTTCCATGTGAACTCCAAAGGAATTTCCAGCTGATGCGTGAACTGGACCAGAGAACAGAAGGTGTGTTCAGGTACTCCAGTAAGCAGCCAGGATGCCGAGGGGCCCTCAGCTGCATGGCACTCAGCTCTCCTCAGGGGAGAGGGCCCAGACATAGCGGGAGCTCGAGAGGGGGCAGGGAAGAGGAAATCTGTGTCACCATGAACTTTGGTGACAAAGGCTGGCAGTGAAAGTTCAGCTCTTTGGGCTCCTCCTCCCCTCTTCTTCAGGCACTCCAGCTCTTGTGTTATTTGTCCAGCTTAAAGGAGGTGTGTTAAGGAAGCTTAATTTTTAAAAAATGTTCATAACCTTTACAAGTTGATTTTAACTTTTGCAAGTAAAACTTGGGACATTTTTGCCTTAATTTAACTTCTTTTTAAGCTATGCCCAAATCTTAGTCATTCAGTGTTGTCAGAGTTTAGGTGACTCCGTAGCATGGAGGTGGCAATGTAGCCATTAATCTAGTGGGGGGCTGAGAGAGTTGTCATGCATGCTGGAATGCCCCTTGCATGGCTGCCTGGAGTGACAGTGAGGGGCCTGATGACCTTAAAGATATCAGTCAATCATGCTGTCAGTCATCAAACATTCATTAACCACCTCCTGTGCTGGCCAGGTTCTGTGCTTGATAGGCTGAGATTGGTCTGACCTGGAGGGGATGGTCACAAGGCCCAGACAGTAGGAAGGATTCACGTGACTTTAAGGAAAGAGAGAGAGTGAGTGAGAGCGAGTGAGTTGAGTGAGTGTGTGTGTGTGTGTGTGTGTTTGTGTGTGTGTGAGTGTGAGAGAGATGTTGGGGGCAGGGGGTTTCCTAACATGGCAAACATTTCTGGGATATTTTAGAATTAAATTTGTGGGTATTTCTGCTCACCTCTTCACTGTACAACCAGAATCAGGAACAGTGAGAGTGTAATGAAAAACAGTGGGATGGAAATTTGATCTGAGAGATGAAGATGTGAGAAAGGCACCAAGCCCTGAAAATACTCAGTGACTTTTTGTTATCTTTGTGAAATAAAGGAGTGGCTAACAGGAGTGTTACAGCATCAGAGCAAGGGTGGCGAGGATGGGGCCAGAGCCCCTGGCCCACATCTCTGCTGGAAGCACAGCTCTCAGGGGCTGGCCTGGGGCCGTGCTGACCGGCGCTTGCCATTTCTTTGTCAGATAAGAAAGCAGAGATCGACATCCTGGCGGCTGAGTACATCTCCACAGTGAAGAATCTCTCCCCCGAGCAGCGTGTGGAGCACCTGCAGAAGATCCAGAGCGCGTATAGCAGGTGTAAGGAGTACAGTGACGACAAGGTGCAGCTGGCCATGCAGACCTACGAGATGGTGAGGCGGCACCACGGGGCCCTGCGCGGGAGGAGGGGGGAGCCTGAAAGGCCACTTAGAGCAGTGTCAGCTCTCACCTTGGCTGCCTTTCACTCTTCAGCCTCCACTTAGCCCAGCTTCCTCAGCAAGCAGACTTATTGGCTGTCATGTGACAAGAGCCAGACATCAAGAAATACCCAACTTAATCTGAATTAAATGTGCTCTTTCACTAAGGTGGACTTTCCCTTAGACTTTCCAATAAATTCTGATTCTTGTTTGAGAAGATAACATATGAGCAATTCTTTCTTTTTTTTCTTTTTTCTTTTATGGAGGGGGAAAGTAGGGTAATTGAGGTTAAGTGACTTACCCAAGGTCACACGCTAGTAAGTGTTAAGTATCTGAGGCCAGATTTGAACTCAGGTCCTCTTGACTCCAGTGTGTGCTCTATTCACTGCACCACCTAGCCGCCCCAAACAGTTCTTTCTAAATGATCATTGCATTTGATTTGTTATAACTGTGCTTATTCTGTTGACTAAGCTGTGAAGTAGTTAATCCTTGGCCCCAGTTTAAAATCATAAGGCTTTTCCAGAAGCCATTTCCTTGGAGGACCCAGAGGTTCTCCTGTTTCTCCCATGGAGCTCATTCTCTTGGGGGAGCCACAGAGGCAGTAGTGACCCCCTAGGAGGACCAGCCCCTGTTCTTTCATTGTGCTGCCGATCTGTTCATCACCTTGTTCTGTTCATTGTAAGTAACATCTTTTTGGATCTGTTGTGCCTTCAGTCTCTAGTCTGTCCTCCATGGAGGCACCGGGGTAATTCTCATCTTGCCATTTTGTTAGGCTCTTGGCTTGCTTAAGGACACATAGTGACTTCATTTTTTACTTCATCTGTAGAATCCTCCACTGGCCTTGCCTCTGCTCCCAAGGATCCCACTGCTTATTTACCCTGATGGTGATGGCCCTTGAAGAGAATTCCCAGTAATAGAAAGGGGATTCCCATGTGACCTTGGCAGTGGGGTATCTTCCTTAAGGACAGCCATCCATACTCTAAAGGCTGCCTGGCCTGGCTGGCGGAGGGCTGAGCCCCCATCTTGTCAGACATTGAGGCCGGGAGCAGGCCCACCACTCACAGAGGGGGTCCTGGGTTGTTTGGAGGAGCTTTGGGCCACTGTGGGCCTGGGCCACAGCTCCTGCTGGACTTTGGTGGTGTGTGGGGCCTGCCTGCTCTCACCCTTCACAGTGACCTTCGTGTGGGTGCTTTTGTGCAGGTGGACAAACACATTCGCCGCCTTGACGCGGATCTGGCACGCTTTGAAGCTGATTTGAAGGAGAAGATGGAAGGCAGTGACCTGGAGAGTTCGGGAGGAAGAGGCCTGAAAAGTATGCCCTTGGCTGCCACTGCTTTGGGGTGGCTGTGCCTTCAGAAGCCCCATACTGCAGTCATCACATGTACCAATGTTGTCTTTCAGAAGGCCGGGGACAGAAGGAGAAAAGAGGCTCCCGGGGCCGTGGGAGACGCACATCAGAGGAGGACACGCCAAGGAAGAAAAAGCTGAAAGGAGGGTAAGCTTTGGGCTTTGCTCCTGAGTTGCAGCGTCTGTCTTCAGTAGTGTGTTCTAGCCCCGTGGGCCGGGGCAGCTGTGGGCAAGCCTGAGGCGAAAGCCCCTACTGGAGCAGGAGGAAGAGTGGGTGGGGCTGTGGAGGGCACTGAAGCCGCACTGCCTGAGGGGCACGGTGGCATTGGGCAGAGGCTCTCCCCTTCTCCATATGGACAGCCAGGGTGAAGAACGTGACTCACAGGTGGCACCAGGCAGGTCTGGAGCTGGTCAAGTGGCCAGACCCACGTGGTTTGATGGGTAGTGATCAGTACAGAAAGAGGCTGGGGGGGAGCTGGGTGCTGACCTGTGGAACATTTCTGCAGGACACCCAGGTGCCCAGTGAGCACATGACACCAGGCTGGAGGCTGCATGGGGGGAGGGGGTAAGTTGGATGGTAGAGTTGTGGCAGCCCAGAGGGAAGTGGTCAGAGTTGGAAAAGGAAATGAAGTCAGGTCATGGACAAGAGGTCTACAAGGAGACTGCTAAAAAGAGACTTGTTTGGGAATGAGATTCTCAGGGCCTGCAGGCTCCCTCGGGTCATGGAGGCAGGGGATGGGCCTCTTCCTTTGTGCATGGCCAGACTGCATGGGGAGGGCCATGGTCAGTCAATGGCATTGACTTTGAGGAAAGACAGTCATTAGCTGGGAAGCATCTTGCCAAGCGTGGCCAGTTTGGTGAAAGGCCTCTGGAGAATGGACTTGTGGGTGCTGTGATGATGGTCTCCATATGCCTGTGTGGATGTCTGGTGGAAGAGAGGCTGAGCTTGGTCTGCTTAGCCCTAGGATCCCTCAGGTGTTTGGCCCCAGGTGGAGGGGGAGGCTGTTAGCTATAGGGCTGTCTCTAAGGGCAGCAGTGAGGCTGCCCTGGGAGCTGGGAATTCCTGCTTGTTAACACAGAGTGGAGGGGCCACTTTTCAGGGATATTGCTGAAAACGTTGTTGGGTGGATGGATCGGATGTGGTCCAGTTGGTGACACAGAGAGGGTGTTTAATAAATGTTCTCTCTTTTTCCTCCTCGTGGTGTCTGACATTCCATCCACCTCTGGGCCTCTGTGGTTCTGGTTGAAAGAACCAGGAATGTGTAGCCTGGAGGGGAGAGAAGGCTTGGGGTAGCAGAACTGTGTGGAGAATTCTTTTCCAATAATGGTTGAGCCAGAGTGCCCTTGGGCTTCCTTCCAGCTTGGAAATTCTGTGTGATTCTCTGTGCCTTCTTTCCTGAAGGACTTGGGAAATCCTACAGATTTAATTTGGTTGGGGCAGAATTTGGTTCATTTACTGGGAGCACTGTGTGAGGACTGGAGTGCTAGCAGCAGGCTGGCCCATTGGCTCCCTTTGGTGATGCATGTGGGGGTGGCTGTTGGAGCTTATCACCCCGGGGACAGAACTAAGCAGGTTTGGTAACTTGGGGCTTCTGGAACCTGACTGATGGAGCCTGTCATCTCTGGTCTTGTTTGGTGTCCTCAGCAGGCAGGAGAGGAGAGGGCAGGGCCCACCATTGACCCAGCAGGGCTGGACTTCTGGTGTCTGGGATGGACTCCAAGAAGGAGATGGCATCGCCCTAGCCGCTGGCTCTGCTTCTTGTAGAAGGTGGCTTGCCCTGCCTAAAGATTGATTTTTTTTTTCATTCATGATTTTGGACTGTAGTCTGTCAGGTGTCATGTATAGGCCATTATAAAAAATGGAAAAGCCACTCATCTCAGGTAGTTTCATTTTATCGTAGTGTTGTCAGAAGTTAAAGGAGTTGGAGTAACCTTTCTGTTTGACTTAAGAGCTTGGAATATTGACACTCAGCCAAATTGCCCAGTCCTGCCTTCTAGGCTTGGTTCTTCCTTTTAGGTTTAAGGGAAGTGGCCTCCTCTGTACCCCCACCCCAAGCACTGAGGGCAGGGGAGTCATGTGAGCTCTTGTGGAGAACAAGGATTACTCAGTGGGTGCAGGTCTATGAGTCTGCTGTTAGGAAGACATCCATTCTTGCTCCTGCCACTGTCCAGGAAGCTGGGAGATTGGGCCCATGTCTGAAAGGCAGAGCAGCCTGGGTCAGTGTGGGGAGGGGTAGTGGACCCAGGTGCAGTCATCTAGGGGACAAAGAGGCAGGGCTGGCTATGGAGGGCAGAAAGGGGAGACTGTAGGCCGAGTGGTGGTGGAGTGGTTGCCACTGTGTGTTTCCCAGCTTGGGCAGCCTGCAGGGAGATGGATGTAGGTGTGCCACTTTCCCCAGGCTGGTCCTTTAGCCCACAGGGAGCTGGCAACACTTCCTTCTGAATCTACTGAGCCTTAGAATGCTTTTGGCTGCAGAGCTGGGCCTGGTTAAATGGCACTCATTTCAAAAAACAGCCTTGGAAAATGCAAAAGCTGTGCTCTCAGAGAATGGTCCTGTTGGATGGGGTGGTGACCCTGCAGGGGCTGCTTTGTAATTCTGTCATTGCCTTAGATTTTTATTAAACACAAGAGTAAATTTACTTTGAAACTGCATAATTGCAAGTGATTCAAAATGCTTCCAAAATGTTCACTCTCAGGAGTTATGGGCATGGGGCTGTTTGGACCAGGCTGGGAACGTGAACATCTGAAGACCACAGAGGGAGCTCGGGGCCCCAGGGAATGGTGGTGGGAGAAGAGCCAGGAGTGGGGAGCTGGCCTCGAGGTCTGAAGGCACAGGGCGCTCTCTGGGCTCCTTCAGCCTCCCTCTGTCTCTTCTAGTTCGGAGTTTGCCGAAACCATCCTCTCGGTACATCCTTCGGACGTCCTGGACATGCCTGTGGACCCCAACGAACCGACCTACTGCCTGTGCCACCAGGTGTCCTACGGAGAGATGATTGGCTGTGACAATCCGGATGTGGGTACTGGGGCGAGGGGCTGAGGCAGGGAGGGGGGAATCTGGTGCAGACGATCAAGGAAGGTGCTGATGGCCCACCCTTCTTCTTCCCCTGCCAGTGTCCCATTGAGTGGTTTCACTTTGCTTGTGTGGATCTCACTACAAAACCCAAAGGAAAATGGTGAGTGATGGGGTGGGTCAGCGTGCCGGCCAGTGCCCAGTCTCGGTTTGGGTTCCACTTGCCCCAGTGGCAGTCTCCTGGCCGGAAAGGCAGTGTGGCCTAGTTGTAAGGGTGCTGGGCTCGAGTCAGAAGAGGCGGGCCTTCTGCTTCCAACACTGAGCTTATTACCTGCCCCCCCCCAGATACTTGCTGGCTCCTCACGCCTGGTTGGATCCTCACTCAGGAGCTGTGCCAGTCTCACTGGCCACCTCGGATGTCACCAGCAGGGAGGTGACAGTTTGGGCAGCTGCAGGGACTTCTGGGAGAGGGCCAGGTCCTAGTGGGGGTGGGAGTGAGACCGGAACAGGCCGTGCCCTGGTCTGTGCTGCTGCCTGAACTTGCTTGTCACTTCTTAGGCAGGCCAGACTGCCCCTCGGGCCTCTTGGGCCCCTCCCAGACATGGCTTGTGACAGCTCTGTCTCCATGCAGGTATTGTCCTCGCTGTGTTCAGGAGAAGAGAAAGAAGAAGTAGGGGAGACTCGGCAGGACCAGTTCATACTTTCCTCCCTTCATGTTGTAATAGCTTCTTTTTATTTTTAAACTACCTTATTGTTTTGGTCTGGTGTTGAGCTATCCAATGGCCACTTGTAATTCTTGGTATTTCCAAACAAAAAGCAGAAAACGTTCTCTTCTACCTGGAGAGACTCTTGTAGGTAAATTTGCCACAGGGACTTTGTTCTCCTTCCTTTTCACGTGGATTTTCCGATAGCACTGAACCGGGCAGTAACAGTTTTACTATCCAGATGGGGTGTTTGCTAATTAGGCATCAGGAAACATGGGACTGCCACAGAAAGCCCATGGTCGTGAGATGAATGCCCCCTTTTGGACCCTGGTGCCCGCCATTGCTTGGGAAATGTAGACGTGACCCTTTGTAGAGGTGGCAGAGCAGCACCGGCCGATAGACAGTGAGAACAAGCCTCACCGACGCATGTGTCCGTAGGGGCTGGGGTGTCTCCTCTGCAAGTCCTCGGCTCTGATTCCGAAGCCAGTGACTATGTTTACTTGTGGTAAGGGCCTCTCTCCTGCACCCGACGCTGTGGGGCTCTGGGTTCTTACCAGTAGGAAGTAATTTCTGCTTTATTGTGCACTGCCCTGTTGGTTTGAATTTCACTCCTTCCCTCTCATGGGGGGTTGTAATCACCCGTTCCGGAGCAAAGTGGGTTTTCATTGGCATGGAGGTTCTCAGACCTGCTGATGCCCATTTCTCTGGACGTTCCTCAAGTTTTTACTGTGAAGACAAGCTTAGTGTTTTAGCATGAAGATAGTGGGTCTGATGTGTTTTATGAAGTGAAAGTCCAGTCTGCTGAGGCCTGGTTTTATATCTGATTTATGTTGCACCCTGTTAGAGCTGTGAGACAAGAAGAAGGACTAGATAATCTCAGAGGATGTGTGGATTCTTGTGGAAAGGAAGCTGTTGACGGGGACGGTTCACTGATCAGCGTTCCCCGCAAACCCATTTTAGTGACCTGTTAGTGAGATTTTCTTTTCTTTTTCTTTTTTTTTTTTGCTTTTTGGAGGGGAGAATGCAGGGCAATTGGGGTTAAGTGACTTGCCCAAGGTCACAGAGCTAGTAAGTATTAAGTGTCTGAGGCTGCATTTGAACCCTTCCTGACTCCAGGGCTGGTGCTCTATTCACTGCACCACCTAGCCACCCCTTAGTGAGATTTTCAGTGAGTAGTTTAATGTCCTGACTTTTGTTTTGCTTCTTTTGAGATGCCTAGAAAGACAGACAGGGTTGGAATTCTGATGATACTCTGGAGCATCCCAGAAACCTTTAGCATGAAGCTGAAGGGGCGAAAGAGAAGAGGAGGGAAGAAAAACATGCTTTCTTCTTAGACTCTAGAGAGTGAACCTGGTCGAGCTAATGGAGGACTGAGATCCTACTGGAGACACTGCTTTTGTTGGCTGTAGAGTGAGGGTCACTTGGAAATATGCCACTGAGGCTTGTTCTTCCCAGGTTTGCTGCCAGCCTCGGGGATTTCCCAGTGTTTTCCCTCTCAGATGGGCTGAGCGAGGAGGGAAGCCAGGAGCACTGCCAGCCTGCAGTACCAAGTTCATTTCCAGTGTGTGAGGGTGGTGAGCACCTCAGACAGCCAAGACAGTGAATCTGATTATGCCCAGAGTGCTCCTGTCCTCTGCATCCAGGCTGCTCTCTGTTTGGGGCCTTTGTGTCTCTGACAGACAGACATTAGAAGGGTTGTGGTGTTTACACTCAGAATTTTCATTCAAGTTCTAGTTTTGAGGCTTGAGCACCTTTGATTCTTGGGAAAGTAGGCTCAAGCAGCTGCTCCCCCATCTCTCTCCTGCAGGGTCACATCTGGGCTCTTGGGGCATGGCCAGGGTGAAGGCCTGACTGGCTGTGCTTCCCTTCTGGCTCGGGGCACACAGCCACTTACTCTCCTGTGATTCATTAAATGTTTCATCTGCTCTATTTAGTTGCTCTTGGAAAGCAGGGAAAAAAAGTAGTAGAAATTATGGGGAAAATATTTTTCTAGATTTTCTTCCCAGTATGTATGGTGAAATCTCTAAGTACAGTAAGTTTGCAGTAAGGGCATTTCTGCTGATTCCTTAGTAGCCAATTTAATAATGTACTTCTTTGGTCTTTGACCACATGGTAGACAATGTTTCGCTCATCAGTGTGGGGCTTTGGGGATGTAATAATTGGCATCTGAGGGCTTGTGTTCTGAAAAAGCCATTGACCCCCATGGCTGGTGGATGCATTTGGTGAGATGCAGCTTCTTGTTGTCTGGTTCTGGGGAGGCTCTCTGCCTTGAGGAACTTGTTACGAGTCTGAAAATAATGTCACCAAAATGTTAGGCATGTAACTTGGGAGGAAGCAGACAGAGCAAGAGGAAAAGGCCCCCATAGGCTCTGAAACCGAAGCGGATGTGTGTGTCTGAGCAGTCTGACGGGGGAGATGGGTCTGACCTGGGGTGGGCCTGCACCTGCCAGATTCTCCCCATCCCACCTAGTCCTCTAGACCTAGCCTGACTTTAGGGGCATGGCTCCCAGCCCAGTTCTGCCCCTGACCATCAGTCTTGTCTTCTTTGGCTGGAAGGAGCCTTGGTCTCCTTGGTTTGGGCTGGATTGTGATGACTGAGGATGGAGGCTGGGGCTTAGCTAACCAGCACGGTCCTCTGCACATGCTTAGTGCTAGATAAGTGTTTGTTGATTGAAATGAATGCGTTCTGAATGTCCCAGACTATTTAATCCCACAGTTTATGACACTGTATATGAGCCAGGTATAATGTATTCTCCATATTTTTTTGTGCTTATTTGCAAGTAGAAACTATAGTCTATTCAGAAGAAAAGTCAGAACATTTCAGGAATTGATTTTCCCTTCCTCGATGCTTAGATTATTAGAGTTAACACTTTTAGAACAATTCTTTTGTTGTCTTCTGGGAGAAAACATGCTGCATTTTTAAAAACAAAGTGTTTCATTGATTCCCATAAACCTGTGTTTGTCTGTAGTGTAATTGTTGGCTGGATCAAGTCCCTTAGAAACTGACCCCTTGGAGGCAGGAAGGAACTCCTGATGGGGAGATGCAAGCTGGGCCTCCCTTTAGAGGGTGGCTGGCAGGGAGCTGGGGGGAAGGACTGACTCCCAGTGAAAGCCAAGAGGCTTCTCTCTAGCAGGGCCATGAGAGAAAAGGGACCCTCCAGAGTCAGTCAGTCATAGGCTTAGACTGCATTCTTTTTCTTTTTCCTTTCTTTCTGCCATGACCTCTCAGAGCTGATCATGTTGTCAGTCCTGGAGCAGGGCTGATTTAATCTATTCTATGGGTAAGACTGGCCCAGCCAGAGCAGCTTTCTGTGGGTTTGGTTGCATCTGCTCCACAGAGGAGTTGGGGGGGAGTGGGCAGAGACTTGGGTTTTTCTTTTTCCTTTTAAACAAAATGAAGAATTTTGATTCTGGGCATTGGAAAGTTTCAAGGTTTCCTAGGTTTTGGGTGTTCCAGTGTTGGCTGTTCATCATCTTTGCGAAAGGGATGGAAAAACTGGGAAATCTAAGATTGTTCTAATTCACACAAGGTTACAAAGATGTTTTTTCACATCCATGTATATTTTGTGTCTTCAGCTTTACCACATTTCATCCAAAAAGATGATGATGCAGCTTTAACATGAATGTTACATTTTATTTTCAAAGGAAATATGTTCCCTTTGTAAATGGAAGAGAATATTGTAAATCTTTTTATTAAAAATAATGTAAAGTAAAGATGTATATCTGTATTTTTGGATCATGTTATAGATAATGGATATATTGTTTAATAAATAAAATATTTTTGGGAACAAAACCAAGTTTGAGAGCACATCGTTTCAGGTCCCTGGGGTCAAGTTTCAAAGCCGTGTGCGGGGTAACCATAGCACATTAGAGGACTACCTTCCACACAGGCCTTTGTCTTACCTCTCCCCAGGTGCTCAGGCTATCCAGACCCTCCCCACCCTTGAATTGTTCTTAGGGAGTTCTGAATAAAAGACTTCAGTTGGATTGAACCCCAGGCTTGGCTTGTTTGCTACCTCCATGGTGTCTGTATGGAAGAAATGGCCCTCTTCAGTCTTCCTGCCTCTAAAAATGGTAAATGGTGGTGGCCAGTGGTGTCAACTCAAGTGGAGACTGAGGCCACCAGCCCTGCATAAGGACCCCCCTGGGCCACATGGAGACTTAGAAACTGCATGTTAACTTGAGCTACAGTCTGTTACACTGTTCGTGTTTTGTCAAATATTTCCTGGCTTCATTTTAGTCTGTTTTTGGCAGTGATGGGGGAGTGTTGGGGCAGCCTTGGGCCCAGGCAGCTTTTGACACCTCTGCTATTGCCCATTCAAACAGACCTTTTTTTTTTTTAAAATTTAAATTTATTTATTTACTTTTTGTTTACAACATTCAGTTCCACAGTCCCTTAAATTTAAAATTTTCTACCCCTCTCTCTGCTCCCCACTTTTCCTCATTGTGATATGCAATCAAATATAGGTTCTGCAAATACCTTGACATTGAACATGAGTCGAGTTTAAAGAAGGATTATAACCAATGGAGTGAACAGTGAGAAAAAAAACAAAACAAGACAACAAAAGAGCAAGTAGTTGGCTTCAATCTGCAGACTCTAGTTCTTTCTCTGGATGTGGCTATCCCTCTCCATCATGAGTATTGGAGTTGGCTTCTAACCTTGTGTTGCTGAAGGGAGCCCAGTCTATCAGAGTTAGTCATGTAAGATGTGTCTGTAATTGTGTACAGTGTTTGGATTCTGCTTCCCTTGTTCAGCATCAGTTTTTGTAAGTATCTCCGGGTTATAATGAAGTTTGTCAGCTGCTCTTTTTTTCCTTTTTGGAGGGAGGAAAGCAGGGCAGTTGGGGTTAAGTGATTTGCCCAATGGCACATGGCTAGTAAGTGTTAAGTGTCTGAGGCCAAATTTGAACTCAGGCCTTCCTGATTCTAGGGCTGGTGCTCTTTTCACTGCCACCTAACTGCCCCCCCTCCTCATTTCTTATAGCACTATAGTATTCCATTACATTCATATACCACAACTTGTTTAGCCATTCCCCAGCTGAAGGGCATCCCCTTGATTTCCACTTCTTTGCCACCACAAAGAGCTACTATAAATATTTTTTTTGTACATATGGGTCCTTTTCCCACTTCTATGATTTCTTTTGGATGCAGCCCTAGAGAAGTGGTATTGCTGGGTCAAAGGATATGCACTTTTATATAGCTCTTTGGGCATAGTTCCAGAGTGTGCTGCTTTCTGGATGGATCAGCTCACAACACCAACAATGCGTTAGTGTTCCAATTTTTTCACATCCTCTCCAGCATTTATCGTTTTCTTGTTTTGTCATCTTAGCCAATCTGACCGTTGAGATGTGGTACCTCAGACAAACAGACCTTTCTTACAGCCTCTGCTTGAAGGAAAGGCAAGGAGTTGGTAAAGCCCCAGATAAGTGAGTCCCTGAAGACCTAGACCCCTGGCTTAGCCTAATATGCGCAAAGTTTGTGGTGGGGTCTGGCAGGGTCTCTACTTAGCAGTATTTGAGGTGGATTCTGCTTCTCTGTAGATTAACTAGAACCACGGACTCTAGTTGGAGGTCCAGCCTCTCTGGCTCCTGAAGGGTCTGATTTCCCAAGCGGAGGTTTTTGAAGGGTCGTTTTCCTGCATGCCCACAAAAGCCATGGGCATGATCAGACCAGGCGATTTTTGCTGTTTGAATTGGTGTTGGTAAATCCACTGGGCTCAGTCGTAGGCCTCGCGCTGGAAGGGAGATGGAGGCATCTAGTCCTCTTGGCAGTCACATAGCCTATAGAGGCTCCTATAGGTCTGGCCAAGAAGCGGTCAGCGGTGGGTGGGTGCGCTTCTCAGCCAGGTGCGGAGCTAAAATCCTGGACACACAAGGAAAGCAAGAAGCAATCCAAGCCCTCCTGGAGTTCCCATTCTAGTGGGGAAGACCACGGGAGCGGGAAGGGCTCAGCAGTGTGCGCAATGTGCCATCTGAGCGAAGTCTTGAAGGGGGCTGAGGTGAGGGAGAGAGTTCGAGGTGGGGGGCACAGCCAGGGAAAATGCCTGGAGGCTGCAAATGGAGTTTTGGGGACGAGGAGTAGAATACACGGAAGGCAAGGGAAATAAGGTCCATGAAGGATGGAAAGGTAGAAAAGGGTCTGGTGGGGAAAGGCGTTCCAAGCCAGAGGATTTTACTTTTGATCTTGGAGGTGATAAAACGCTATAAAACGCTTCAGGCCGGAGTTTGTCCAGTAGGGAAGGGGCCTGGTCATACTTGATCATTGGTAGCTGAGCGGAGGATGAAGCTGGGAGAGACTAGTGCCAGGCAGACCCAAACTCAGCTCAGCTCAAAGGGCCAGGGCAGCGGGACTGTGTCGGGCACCAAGCCTGCAGTGCCCCTCCTCCCGCACCTACCTCGGCATGTGGGTGCCCGGCGGTCTTCTCCACTGGGGGGTCGCTCCCTCGCTAGAGGGTCAACATCAATAAACTCCTTCTATGGACGCCCTCCACCACCAAGAAAGCCTCAACTCCTGCGCGCCCCTACGCCCACTGCCCACCGGTTGGGTTTTGGCAGCGCCAAACCGGCTGAGGGGCGGGTGTGGGGCTAAAGGAAGAGGAGCATCTGGGGGGCGGGACTGGAACTTTGTGAGAGCCGAAGATGTAGGATCTAGGGGGCCGGAATAGGGGGTGGGGTTGTGACGGAGCGGAGGATGGGGAGCTGGACTGAGGGGGCGAGGCAGGGGTGAAGGAGAGCAAGCATCTAGGGGTACAGGGCTAGGATTTAATGGAGGGAGGGAGGGGCGTGACTGAAGCTGAGAAGGAGGATGGGCGGCAAGGTTGGGTGGGCATCTTGGTGGTGGGAGGGGCTGAGTTGTTGAGGGGAGGGGCCTGAGCTAAGGAGACAAACCCCTTACTTGCTATGCGCTCCCGGGACGAGAAGGGCTTGGGCTGGGAATAGGCAGGGGTGGTTGGGGGCGTGGCCTAAGGGGAAGGGCGGAGAGAGCCGAGGAAGGCGGCACTGGGCTGAGCCGCCGAGCTGGTGGGGAAGGGGCTGAGGGTGGTGAGGTACCTAAGCTGGCCGGGAGCCCGTTGCCCTAGTTGGTCAGTTACTCGGTCTACAAGCACGGCTTAAGTATCTCCTGGGGCAAGAGAGAACCTGGGGAAGCTGTCTCTACTCCCCTGAAGCTGACAGTCTAAAGAGGGGGTCCCCACTCCCCTATGCAGGGAAGCCCCCAAAGGCACAAAGCAAACACGCAGCTAGCAGCGAGCGACCTTTTGTCCGCGGGGTTTAAGGGGCCAGAGAGGGCGGGGCGGGGCATGGGCGGAGCGGGGAGGGAGGCCGGTGAGGGGGCGGGGCTGGGGGGCGGGCCGAGGGAAGGGTGAGAACTGCGCAGGCTCCGGTCCGCCCCCTTGGAGGCTCCGCTCTCCCCCGCGTCCTGGACCCTGGAGTGCTGGCGGATTCGCGTCTTGGGCCCAGGTAACGGCCTCGGGCCGGGGGACTGTGCACGCACGGGAGGGGATCGCCCCTCCCGTACCTGGAACCCGGACCTGCTGGGCTGCTGGCGCCCTGGGGGGCCCGAGTAGCGCCCTGCCCCTCTGTGGGCCCAGCTCCCTTCCTGTTCCTCTGCTTATGGGCTGGTGCAACTGTGGGGCTTCTCTATCTCACCCCCGCCCCCAACAGCACCCCGCTTCCAGTCCCAGAGCGGGAGGGGCGGAGAGATGTTTGATCTCGCTCTTCTTCCTTGGGTTCAGGGTTCAAACGTCGCCTTTGTTCCTTAGTTGCTGTGTGGTCCAAGGATATGAACAGGCACTTACCAGAGGAAGAATTCCAAACTGTTAATAGCCAAATAAAAAAAATGCACCAGATCCCTGATAATTAGAGAAATGCAAATTAAAACCACTCTCCCCTCACCCCCATCAGTTTGGCAGAGTTAACAGAAAAGGAAAACGACACATGTTGGAGGGGCTTCGGGAAAACAGGCAAACTGATGGCCTTGTGGTTTTGGGAGGTCTTGTGAGCAGATCCAGCCCTTCTGGAAAGCGGTGTGGAGCTATGCCCCCGAATCATTGTACTGTGCATGCCCTCTGGGCCAGAGATTCCATGCCCCAGGGAGATAAAAGCATATATTTACAGCAATTCTTTTTGTGGTGGCAAAGAACTGGAAACTAGGGGAGGCTAGGTTGCACAGTGAATAGAGCACTGGCCCTGGAGTCAGGAGGACCTGAGTTCAAATGTGACTTCAGACACTTAACACAAAAACTAGCCGTGTAACCTTGGGCAAGTCACTTAACCCCAATTTCCCTACCTTCCCCCCTCCAAAAAGCAAAAAACAAAACAAAACTGGAAACTGAGCGAATACCCATCAACTGGGGAATGGCTGAACAAGTCATGGTATATGAATGTGATGGAAAACTATTGTACTGTAAGAAATGAAATAATGAAGAAAGAATGATAAGAAATAATAACATATTCCCAGAGAAACCAGAAAAGACTCGAATGAACTGATGTAGAGTGAAGTGAATGGGAGTTGTTAGTGACATTATTGTAAAGACAAATCTTGGAAAATTTGTGCAGGGACCAATCATAACCCTAACCTCCTGAAAGAGACTGGAGAAAGTACTGTGCAGAATGAGACTTTTTTGGGGACATGGCCAATGGAAGAAGTTGGTTTTGCTTACGTATACATGTTTATTACTGGGTTTTTTCTTTCTCTTAATGAGGGAATGACAAGAAGGCATATGTTCATGGATTGAAACCTTTTCTTTTTCAATGAAAACCCTCCAACAAATTCCACCTCTGACACTGCCTGTGTGACCTTGGACAACTCACATAACCTTTCTGGCCTCAGTTTCCTCCTCTGTGAAATGAGGGTGCTGGATCATATCTGTCTGAATTGTACTCTAGATCTGGGATGCTTACACTGGGGTGTTTTATCCCACCTTCTTGTTATCCCTTCCCAGTGCCTAATTCTTATGGGGTGATTGAATTATGGTAATGATGACAACAGCCACCAACATTTCTGTAGCCCTTTAAGGTTTCTCAAGCGTTGCCCATGCATTCTCTCATTTGAGTCTCACTGCTTTTTTAGGTCAGTCAGCAATCAATCACTTATTAAGTATATATTGTACTCCAGGCCCTCTGGTACAGAGAAAGGCAAAATAAGGTCTGGGCTCCCAAGGAGCTCCCACAAATGGGAGAGACAACATGCAAGCAGCTATGGACATGCAAGGTCTTTACAGTGCAGATAGAAGGCAGTCTCAGATGGATAGTAGTGTGGGTGGAGGCTAGCTGGAAAGACTTCCTCCAGGAAGAAGGATTGACCAAACACTTGGAAGCCAGGAGGCAGAGGTGAGGAAGGAGAACATTGGCAGGCCTGGGGGAGAGCCAGTGATGAAAAGGCAGGGAATTGTGGGCATCTTGTACTGAGGGACAGGGTCAGGGACAGTTGGAACTGGTTTCTGTGAAGAATGGCCAAAAGGCCAGAGTCACTGAATTATTCAGTAGAGGAAGGGAATAAAGTTTCAGAAGACTGGAAAGGTAGGAAGGGGCCAGTTTGTGAAGGGTTTTAAGAGGCAAACTGGGCATTTTGTATTTAATCCTGGAAGTAGGAGGGAGTTTTTTTGATCAGGGGTGTGGCATGGTCAGGTCTGCAGGTTAAGAAGGTCATTTTGGCCCTTAACATTCTACAATCCAGTGAGGCCTTTTTGGAGATAGCACGCTTGATAGGTCTCCAAATTTTCCTAGACTCCTTTACTAGGTCTATTTCTAGTGGCTTCAGCTGTGGCAAAAAGGCATTTGTGCTGAGCAGGGGCTTTTGAACAAGGAACTGATATTCTTCCCTTATGTTGCAGACCAGCCATGACAGTCCCTTGCCTTTTCCCACGGCATCCTGTTTGGCGTTTGGGGGTCTTTATGAGATGGTGGGTGAATGGCCACAAGCGAACACTGGTGGGAATGACTGGGCCTCCCACCCTGTTGGTGATGAAGGTGAAGAACCGCTCCAGAGCCTGCAGCTTTGGGGATGCCAGGTTTGTTAGAGATTTCTGCATGACCCCAGCTGGTGCCCAGGAGGTTATGCTGACCTGTGACCGGTATCCTGTGCGGAGGCTGCCTTTTGCTGAGGTGTCTGAAGAGGACTTAGCATTCTTTGAACGAGTTCTCCCTGGAAGAGTCAGCACAGATCCTCATGAACTAGGGCTTGTGAATGTGGACTGGCTCAAAATGGTCCGAGGTCAGTATCATGGTCATTTGTTAATATCCAGCGGGCTCTACAGGTGCTTGGCAGTCTGGGAAAAGCCTTCAGAAGATACACTTACACTTTACACCCTAGGGAAACAGAACAGGACACACTGTTTCCTTTGAAAGGTGTTTTTTTTTTTCTGTTTTAACAGCCTGGCAAAAAGCTATTTAGTTGGCAGTGGGAATGCTGGGCAGCAGTTGAGGGGCAGCTAGGGGGTGCGATAGTGCACAGAGTCAGGATGATTCCTCTTTCCGAAATTCAAATTGGGCATCAACCACCTTACTAGCTGTGTGACCCTGGCAAGTCACTCAACTCTTTCTGTCTCAGTTTCCTCATCTGTCACATGAACTGTAGAAGGAAATGGCAAACCAGGCAGTATCTTTGTCAAGAAAACCCCAAATGGGATCATGGAGATTTGGACACAACTGAAATGACTGAACAACTACAGTAATTTTGTTGCATGTGTGCTTTTAAACAGAGGATGCTTTTGGCAAAATATTAATTGGTGGGGCTGGCACTGATCAATCTCTGTTGATTGTTTGGTTGATAGTATACTTTTTTCCTTTTAATTAATTAATTTTTAGTTTTAAAAATTCTTTTTAAAAAAAAATTTTTTTTGCCTTTTTTTTTTGGAGGGCAATTGGGGTTAAGTGACTTGCCCAAAGTCATACCGCTAGTAAGTGTGTCAAGTGTCTGAGGCCAGATTTGAATTCAGGTCCTCCTGACTCCAGGGCCGATCCTCTCTCTATTCACTGTGCCACCTAGCCTCCCCTAGTTTTCAAAATTCACTTCAATAAGCTTTTGAGTTCTAAATTTTCTCCCCCATCCTCCCCTTCTACCTCCCCAAGATGGTATGCAATCTGATATAGACTATACATATACATTCATATTAAGCATCTTTCCACATTTAGTCATGTTGTAAAGAAGAATTAGAATCGAAGGGAAAAACCATGAGAAAGAAGAAACACAAAAAAAGAGAAAATAGTATGCTTTGATTGGCATCCAGACTCCGTAGTTCTTTCTCTAGATGTGGATACCATTTTCTATGGTTAGTCTTTTGGAATTGTCTTAGATCCTTACATTACTGAGAAGTACTAAGTCTATTAAAGTTGGTCATCGAGCAGTATTTCTATTACTGTGTACAATGTTCTCCTGGTTCTGCTCACTTCACTCAGCATCAGTTCATATAAGTCCTTCCAAGTTTTTCTGAAGCCTACCTGCTCATCATTTCTTATGGAACAATAGTATTCTATTACATTTATATACCACGACTTGTTCAGCTATTTCCCAATTGATGGACAACCCCTCAATTTCTAATTCTTTGCCACCACAAAAAGAGTTGCTATTCTAATATATATTATATAATCATATTTTATTTTTATATATTATATTTATATATCATATATGGTAATATATGATATATAATTATAAATTATAATTTATATACAATACATGTAATATGATATAAATATATAAATATTTTTGAACATGTGGGTCCTTTTCCATTTTTTCTGATCTCTTTGGGATACAGACCTAGTAGTGGTATTGGGCATAGTTCCAAATTTCTCTCCAGATTGGTTGGATCAGTTCATAACTCCACCAACAATGCCTTAGTGTTCCAATTTTCCCCCATCTTTTCCAACATTTATCATTTTTCTGTTTTGTCATATTAACCAGTCTAATAGGTGGGCTGTGGTATCTCAAAGTCATTTTAATTTGCATTTCTCTGATCTGTAGTGATTTAGAGCATTTTTTTCCTATGATTATAGATAGCTTTAATTTCTTCATCTGAAAACTGACTGTTCATATTCAAACCGCCTGTTTGACCATTTATCAATTTATCAATTCTTATAAATTTGATTCACTTCTTTATATATTTTAGAAATGAGACCTTTTTATCAGACACTGGCTGCAAAATTGTTTCCCAGCTTTCTGCTTTCCTTCTAATCTTGGTTGCATTGGCATTGTTTGTACAAACCCTTTTTAATTTAATGTAATCAAAATTATCCATTTTGCCTTTCATAATGTTCTCTATCTCTTGTTTGGTCATAAATTCTTCTGTTCTCCATAGATCTGACAGGTAAACTATTCTGTGCTCTCCTAATTTGCTTATAGTATTACACTTTATACCTAAATCTTGTATCCATTTTGACTTTATCTTGGTATACAGTGTAAAATGCTGGTCTATGCCTAATTTCTGCCATACTATTTAACAGTTTTTCCAGCAGTTTTTGTCAAATAGAGAGTTCTTATACTAGAAGCTGGAGTCTTTGGGTTTTTCAAAGGATAGATTACTATAGTCATTGCCTACTGTGTCTGGTATACCTAATCTATTTCATTGATCTGCCACTTTTTTTCTTAACCACTGCCAAGTGGTTTTGATGATTGCTGCTTTGTAATACAATTTAAGATCTGGCATGGCTAAACCACCTTCCTTTGAATTTCTTTTCATTAATTCCTTTGATATACTGAACCTTTTGTTCTTCCAGATGAATTTTGTTATTATTTTTTCTAGCTCTATAAAATATTTTTTTTGGTAGTTTGATTCATATGGCACTGAATAAGTAAATTAATTTAGGTAGAATTGTCATTTTAATTATATTAGCTTGACCTATCCTAGAACAACTGATATTTTTCCAGTTATTTAGATCTGACTTAATTTGTGTGAAAAGTGTTATGATATTGTGTTCACATGGCTCCTGAGTTTGTCTTGACAAGTAGACTCCCAGATATTTTTTCTTTTTTTTAACTTTTTTTTTTTTTTATCAAATGGTTTATTAACTTCTGGTTTATATCATTCATTTCTGCCAGATTTTGAGTTACAAATTTTCTCTCTGTTTTTCCCCTATGCACCACCCCAAAATAGTGATCCCACTGGATATCTCCTACTCCAATCTACTCTCTCCCATATCTTCTCCCATATCCCCTTTGACTTTCCAGTAGGGCCTGGTGGATCTCTATGCCCCAGTGCCTGTATATCTTATTTCCCAGTTACATGTAAACTAATATTAATAATAGTATATATATATGTATATAATATATAATAATAGTATATATATATATTTAAACATATGATTTTAAAACTTTGAATTCCAGATTCATTCCCTTCCTCCCTTGTCACCCACCCTAACTGGAAAGATAAGCAATTGAGTATAGGTTATACATGTATAGCTATGCATAACATTTCCATAGTGGATATATTGTAAAAACTGACTATAATTCTCTCCCTTCTATCCCACCTCCCACTTGTTCTATTCTCTACTTTGATCCTGTCCCTTTTCAAAAGTGGGTGCTTCAAACTTCCCTCCCCCCTCCAGCCTCCCCTCCCTTTCATCATCCCTACTCTCATCCCCTTCCCCCCTACTCTCCTGTAGGGTGAGATACCCCATTTAGTATGTATGTCATTCTCTTCCTGATCCAAATTAAATGAGAATAAGGTTTTGCCTTCCTGTTCTTCCCCTCCCTTGTAACCATTTTCCCTTGCCTCTTCTATATGAGATAGTTTACCCCATTCTGTCTCTCCCCATCTCCTCTCATTATATTCCTCTCTCTCCTTTTAATTTCACCTTTTAAATATCATCCTTTCCTATTAAATTGGTCCTGTGCCCTCTATCTATGTATACCCGTAAACATAAATAGACACATTCACATATGTATTCGTATGCCCATATACCCTCCTATATAGACAAATATATGTATGTATATATATTTCTATTCCCTTCAACTCTCCGCATACTGAGAAAAGTTTAATCAGTTACAATTATCGTTTTTCCATGTAGGAATATAAATAGTTCAACTTTGATAAGTTCCTTATGATTTCTTTTCCCTGTTTACCTTCTCATGCTTCTCTTGCTTCTTGTATCTGAATGTCAAATTTTCTATTCAACTCTGTTTTTTTCATCAAGAATGCTTGAAAGTCCTCTATCCTACTGAATGACCATATTTTCCTCTGAAATATGATACTCAGTTTTTTTTTTTTTTTGAGGGCAATTGGGGTTAAGTAACTTGCCCAAGGTCACACGGCTAGGTTTTTTTATTTGTGTGTGTTAAGTGTCTGAGGCCGGATCCAAACTCAGGTCCTTCTGACTCCAGGGCCAACTCTCTACTCACTGCGCCACCTAGCCGCCCTGATACTCAGTTTTGCTGGGTAGGTGATTCTTGGTTTTGATCCCAGCTCCTTTGACCTCAGGAATATCATATTCCAGACTCTTCAGTTCCTCAGTGTAGAAGCTTCCAGATCCTGTGTTTTGCTGATTGTGTTTCCACAATATTCAAATTGTTTCTTCCTGGCTGCTTGTAATATTTTCTCCTTGATCTGGGAATTTTGGAAACTGGCTATAATATTCCTAGGAGGTTTCTTTTTGGGATCTTTTTCAGGGGATGATTGGTGGATTCTTTCCATTTCCATTTTGCCCTCTGGTAAAACGTCAGGGCAAAATGGAATTTTGAGAATTGAATGGAAAATTGAGAATTTCTTTTTTTTAAAATTTTGTTTTTTGGAGGGCAGTTGGGGTTAAGTAACTTGCCAAGGTCACACGGCTAACTTTTGTGTTATGTGTCTGAGGCCAGATTTGAACTCAGGTCCTTCCTGATTCTAGGGCCGGTGCTCTATTCACTGCCCCACTTTGCCGCCCCTTCTTGAGTTTCTTGAAGGATGATTTCTAGGTTCTTTTTTTGATCATGGCTTTCAGGTAGTCCAATAATTTTTAAATTATCTCTCCTGCATCTATTTTCCAGGTCAGTGGTTTTCCCAATGAGATATTTCACATTGCCTTCTATTTTTTCATTTGATTGGATCTGATTAATAGTATTTTGATTTCTCATAAAGTCATTAGCTTCAATTTGCTCCAATCTAATTCTGTTTTGTTTCTGCTTTTTTGGAGGGCAATTGGGGTTAAGTAACTTGCCCAAGGTCACATGGCTAGGTTTTTGTTTGTGTGTGCATTAAATGTCTGAGGCCAGATCCAAACTCAGGTCCTTCTGACTCCAGGGCCGATGCTCTATTCACTGCGCCACCTAGCCGCCCAACTCCAATCTAATTCTGAAGGAATGATTCTCTTCAGTGAGCTTTTGAGATTATTTTTCCATCTGGCAAATTCAGCTTTTTAAGGCATTCTTCTCCTCATTTCCTTTTTGAGCCTCTTTTGCCATTTGAGTTAGTCTATTTTTTAAGGTATTATTTTCTTCAGTCAGGTTGTTGACTCTCATTTCATAATTTTCTTGCATTCTTCTCTTTTCTCTTCCCATTTTTTCCTCCACTTCTCTTATTTGGTTTTCAAAATCCTTCTTAAGGTCCTCTATGGTCTGTAACCAGCTTGTATTTCCCTTTGAAGCTTTTGGTGCAGGAGTTCTGACTTCACTGTCTTCCTCCTGTTCCATGCTTTGATCCTTTTTGTCCCCAAAATAGGAGTATAAAGTTGGGTTGCTCTGTTTGTTTTTCTTCCTTTGCCTAGTCATGTTGCCACTCAATTACTTGACTTTTGGGTTTTTTGCCACAGTAGGACTCTGCCGCCAGACAGGAGAGCTTCATCCCAAATGCTGGGGTTTTCTCAGCTGCCAGAGGTATTAGTTGGGTGCCCTCTCTGAAGCCTCCACATGCTCTGGCAAGCTGGTCACACACGCCAGGAGGTCTACCTTAGACTGCAACCCAGGTCCAAGCAGGTTAACACAAGAGCGATTACCCCTCAGACTGGTAGCTTGGTCCCCTTACAATCTGAAGTCCAGGAGCTGAAGCAGTCATGTGGCTGCAGCTGCATGGTAGTGGTGCCTCAGCTGCTTCTCATTCTGGGGGCAAAAGCTGGTGCAATCCCAACTACTGGATCCCAAAGTCCACACTGCACTGACCTCTCACTTTGTCCTTAGCGTCTATGTGTTGATAATTCTGGAAACTGCTACAGCTGCTGGTGATCTGAAGTCCCTCCAGCTGGCAGCTGGTCAGGCCACCCTGGGGCTAAGACCTCTGGCTCTAGAGGGCCTGGGATCAGCTTCCAGAATGCTGGGCTGGCTGATTCCTGATAGCCTGCTGGGCTGTCCTCAGTGGGCGGTTAGCTTCTCTGTGTCATTTTGTGGGTTCTGTAGCTCCAAAGTTTCTTCAGAATCACTTTTTACATGAATTGGGGCAGGTGGAAACCAGAGCCCCATGGAAGTCCTGTTTTTACTCTGCCATCTTGACTCTGCCCCCCCCCCCCGCCCCACTCCCAAATATTTTATATTGTCTACAGTTACTTTAAATAGAATTTCTCTTTCTGTCTCTTGTTGTTGGACTTTGTTAGTAATATATAGAAATGCCAATGATTTATGTGGGTTTGTTTTATATCCCGCAACTTTGCTAAAGTTCTTTATTTCAAGTAGTTTTTTACTTGATTCTCTAGGATTGTCTAAGTATATCATCATATCATCTGCAAAGAGGGATAGCTTTGTTTCTTTTTTGCCTATTCTAATTCCTTCAGTAGTTGTTAGTATACTTGATAGAATCAAAGATGTTTAATGGACCACCCTCAAAAAGGAGTCATGAATGATGTGACTTCAGCTTGGAAGGCAGGCCCTGAAGGCTGTGCTTGGCCCCGTGGTACTTAACACATATTTTGATTAGTTGGATTGAGGTGTTGATGGCATCCAGATTGGATTTAGAGATGGATATCTGCAGGGGTGGATTGTAGATGGGGGAATAGATAGCGCCCTTGATGACTGACAGGATCCAGACTAGAGACAGGCTAGAACACTGGGAGAGATATAATGAGCTGAACTTTTATTGCTATCAGTGTAAATTTTTACATTTGGATTTAAAAAATTGACTTCTCAAGTACAATATTAGGGAAAATTGGATAGAAAATTGGAAAGGATCTGGGGGTTTTAGTGAACTGAAAGTGGAAAAATAGTGTTGGATGAGGTCCAAAGACCTGGGTTAGAATTGAGCATTGCTACTTATTGTTGCCGTGACTTTCGGCAAGTGAATCAACCTTTCTGGGCTCACTTCCTTATCTGTAAAATGAAGGAATTCAACTGAATGATCTCCCCATTTTCTTCAATTTCTTAAAGCCTCATAGAAATGTTGGCTCTCATTATTCTATGGGGTGCTTAGAGGGCTTCTTTGTGGGGACTGGAAGAAGCTCTTGTATGGATGTTGTTCAATTGTTTTTTTTTCAGTCATTTCTGACTCTTTCTGACCTCATTTGGTGTTTTCTTGGCAGAGATACTAGAGTGGTTTGCCAATTCCTTCTCCAGCTCATTTGATAGATGAGGAAATGGAAGAAAACAGGGTTAAGTGACTTGCCCAGGGTCACACAGCTAGGAAATGTATGAGGTCACATTTGAATTCAGGTCTTCTGACTCCAGGCTCTATCTACTGGGCCACCTAGCTGCCTCCTACGTGTATGAATATACATGCTAATTTGAACCAAAAACCGAAAGTCAGCAGGCAGTTCTCAGCTAGGCAAGGCATCTTCCAATTACAGAGCATGTAGGTAACTGATATGTGGGTGTTTGTATGAATGCAACCAGTAGAGGCTGTGGGTATTTTTAAAGATAAAGTATTTCTGGGAAAAAAGCTTCTATTGAAAAGAAAGTAAATTTCTAGAGGCCTTTTAGTCATTTGTTTTGAATCTAAATTGTAGCTGAATAGTTTCAAAAAATGGTTTACTTGATGATTGGAGATTTTGCATGAACAGGACAGCTACTAGTGCTAAATAGAAAAAAATCCCATTCTGTTTTCTGGAATTTCTTTCTCTGTTCTCCCCCACAGTGGATTTGTCTTTGGGAAGGAAGCAAAGGAAAAGTCTAGAGCTAGAGCAGCTAGTTCTGTTTTCCAAGGTGTGTGTGTGTGTGGGGGGGGGAGTGGGGAGAGGAGTCAATTTGGAAGGTATTGGGTCTACTCCCCAGGACTTGGTTTCTTGGGGATATAAGAGAATATGTGTAAAGTGCTTTGCAAACCATAAAGTATGAAAGAAATGTTAATTATTATAGTTCTTGCCCTTTATAATAGTTACTGTGTAAAAGAATTATACCTGTCAGTATGTTCCTGAGTGGTTTCTGTTCAACCCCTTGTCCCCCCATGAATCACCTTCACCATTCTTTCCCAGCTTTCAAGTGTGTGTACTTCTTTATTCTTCTCCCCCCACCACCTCAGTATCTGTTGCTCTTTAGTAGCAGAGAATCTGGGATCATCCTCCTGCCCCTGTCTATTTCTTTGTAAAATATTACCTACAGAGACATCTTACTTCTACTTGGAGGGGAGACTCAGGGTTGCCTGGAGGGTTCAAGAGATTTGAAATGGATAGTAGAAGAAATCCTGGCCTTGGGGTCCTGAGCTGGCCCTGGAGGGGGGTTCATCTGTATGTCACTCTTTCTCTCTGGGCCTCTCTCTCCTTATCTGGACAAGGAAGGTGAGCCTACTTTCCTTACCTGCTTCTAGGGTTATTCATCCACTTAGTAAATCAACAAGCATTTACTCTGTGCCAGGCCTTGTGCCAAGTGCTGGAGATAGAAAGGACAGACCAAGAGTGCCTATCCTCAAGGCACTTCCTATTTTTTTTTCATTTTTTAAAAACTTTAAAAACAATTTTATTTGTTTTAATCAGCAGAGATCCTCCTTCTTACCCTCCCTTTAAATTGAGAACACAAGAAAACTGTATTAGCAAGCACCCTAGCACACCCAGGATGGTCTGCTAGCACAGATTCTTTAATCTCCTTTTAAAGGAAAGACTGCTCAAAAAGGGGTTAATTGTCCTACTTTTAATTACATTCACTAGTTCAGGGGAAAGGTCAGAACCCTGAACTTGGAGAAAATACAGAGAAAATACAAGCAGAGAATTTAGCGCAAAGATCAATAGACAGGGCTCCAACTGTCTGAGTAAAGCAATATTGCTATACTCTTTACATACATCACTGGATCAAGGGAGCACAGACAGACATCTAAGCAGTTGGGGGGGGTGATGGCTAAAAATATGGCTAATCAGAGTCTTGACTCAGAAATCAAAACCCAAAGCAAAATGCCAACTTCCCAGAATATATAACAATATAGCATCCAATTGGCTTAAAGCCAGAAGGCAGGAAACCTAATTGATTCAGCACAGCTATGAATTACCAGGGTTCAAAGGAAATTAATCCTTCAGATATTTACAATTTAATTTGAGCCTGGGAAACTGAATTCCAAAAAGAAAAACAACAAAAATCCCACCTTGCTTGTACTTACAAAACCCAAACCCAATCCAAGTTTGTATCATCCATTCAAATAAATGTCTGCATTGGCTTCCATGGTCACCATGTCCTAAAAAAATATTTTTCTTCTTCTGTACTCTGAGTCCTTCCCCTGGCTATCAGGAGATGGAATCATGTTTCCTCATTAGTCCTCTGGGATCCTGGTTGGTCATTATGTTGATAGAAGTTCAGCACAATAGTATTCCATATCATAACTTGTTTAGCCATTCCTAAGTTTCTTGGTACTCCCTCAGATTCCCATCCTTTGCTACTACAAAAAGAGCTGTAAATATTCTTAGACACCCTTAGATTTTGTTTTGCTTGGGACTATTCTCTCCTTTAACCTACCCTTCTTCTAATTTCCCTTACCCTTTTCCTTCTAGTTTTATGTTGAATAAAATATATTGTTTGTGTTGTTACATTAAACTCTTTGTGACTCCATTTGGAGGTTTTCTTGGAAAAGATGCTGGAGTGGTTTGCCATTTCCTTCTCCAGCTCATTTTACACATGAGGAACTGAGATGAACAGGATTAAGTGACTTACCCAGGGTCACCCAGCTAGTAAGTATCTGAGGCCAAATTCAAATTCAGGAAGATGAGTCTTCCTGACTAATCTGGCACTCTATCCACTGCACCACCTAGGTGCTCTTGAATATTTCTTCCTTCTTTTGACCAGTTCATCTGAGAGTGAGGTTCAAGTGTTAGCTACTTCTCCCCCAGCTTCCTCCTTCTTTGTATGTGAGATCATTTCCCCTAACCTTCCCCCCTACTCCTCATCTTCCCCCACCCACTGCATTCCTCTTTCCATCCTTTTCTTTTTATTTAAACAAATGCTTTATTAACTTCTGTTTTACATCATTCATTTCCACCAGATTTTGAGTTACAATCATTTTCCCCCCATTATTCCCCTACCCAACCTCCCAGAATAGCAGTCCCACAAGATATCACTTCCTCCAATCTGCTCTCTCCCATACCTTCTCCCATACCCCCATCGACTTTTCCATTAGAGGAAGGTGAGTCTTTGTGTCCCAATGCCTGCACATCTTATCTCCCTGTTACAAGCAAAAGAGTATTAATAATAGTATTTATATATATTTGAAACATTTAATGTTACTACCTTGAATTTCAGATCCATTTCCTTCCTCCCTTGTCACCCATTCCCTCTGGGGAGATAAGTAATTCAGTATATGTTGTACATGTCTAGCTATGCAAAACATTATCATAGTAGATGTATTGTACAAGGCTGCTTATAATTCCCTCCCACTCATCCCACCCCCCACCTGGTCCATTCCCTACATGATCCTGTCCCTCTTTTATAGTGGGTACTTCCAACCTCCCCTCCCCCCAAGGATGCGCTGGTCCTTCTTGCAGGGCTGCTGGGCTGTCCTCAGTGGGAGGTTAGCTTCTCTGTGTCGTTCTTTGGGTGCTGGGGCTCCAGAAGTTGTTCATAGTCCCCTTTTACATAGTTTGGGGGGAATCTGGGGGCAGAGTGGCTTGGACGAGCTGTTTCTACTCCGCCATCTTGGCTCCCGATTCCATCCTTTTCTTAAGAACCATTCTCAGACCTTGTCTCATCGAACTCTTTCTGTGAACCCTGATGGTGATAGGTTTCAGAGGGGGACACATGAATCATATTCCCTCTCCCTGTCTATCCCTGCCTCTGTCTCTGTCTTTCCTTTTGCTGAGCTGGGCTGGACAAAGAACTCATGGTGACTTTTTTTGGATTTCATCATCAAGTGAGATCTGTACATTTTCTAGTTCTGTTTGGAAGAGTCTGTGGATAGAAGCTCACCCCATTCCCTCCTACCACTCCATCATCTTGGCTCTACCACCAGGAACTTACATCCTAATGAGTGAAGCACATATATTCAGAATATAAAAAATGTACCAATGTTGATGGCAGGTGGCATGGAAAGGGAAGGCTCTAGCATCCAGGGAGCTTGTAAAGGCCTTTGGCAGAAGGACACACCTGAGCTGAGACTTGAAGGAAGCCACAGACTCAAATGATGGGTGAGGAAGGTGGTCTATGGCTCATCAGGTATTATCTCTGTGAGTAAGCCTGCTTCTCTCTGAATCATGACTTTTACCCTGCTGCTGAGTTTTCTGTTTATTGGTCCCTCATTAGCTTGTGGTTTAATTTGTGCCTTGCATTCTGGAATTGGAAGCTTCTTTTGCATTTGGCCCACTTCGATTCTTGCAGTCTTTCATAATGCCTAAAGTAGCTATGGATAGATTTAAGAGTTTTGTGGGGCCTCCTCCTCCACGGTCAAAACAATGTTTGCTGTGTTCTGGCACTGAGGGCTTTTCTGGTATGATTTTTTTTCTTGGAGGGTGGAAGGCAGAGCAATTGGGATTAAGTGACTTGCCCAAGGTCACATGCTAGTAAGTGTTAAGTGTCTGAGACTTGATTTGAACTCAGGTCCTCCTGACTCCAGGGCCAGTGCTCTATTCACTGTACCACCTAGCCACCCCTCTGGTATGACTTTTAATTGCTGCATAATGGCATATAATAATTCATTTTGCTCCAATTAGGCCCTTCATTGTTATTAGGATTGTTTAGAGATCCTAGCTTGTAGTCTTTCTTCTTAAAGTGAATTAAAAAAAAATCACAAGAAACTTGAATGAACATCATTAGCAGGCTGACATAATTTTCCTCACACATAGGTCAGTCTGTGCATAGAACCTGAGTTCCCTGCTCAGGAACAGTTCCCTGTTGTGTAGAGTATAAGTTACAGATACCCTAGTGGAGCATTTCAAGCCCTCCCCAAAGTGGTGGGGGGCTGTTGTCAAGCCCCATCACATCATACTTTCCATCACACTTTTCAGGTCAAGTTAAACAAAATAATAAGTTCCCCTCTCCCCCAAATTAGATCCATCATCTCCCACCTCTGTGTATTTACCCAGACCATTCCCCATATATGGAACATGTACCCTCTTCAATGAAACCTGTTAAAATTCTTTTCCTTCAAGGCTCACTCAGCTCAGGTGCAACTTTCTCCATGAAGTCTTCCCTGATTGCTCCCACCTGAAACTGTTTTCTCTCTCAAGTGTTCCTAGGGCAGTGGTGTCAAGCACATGCCCCAGGCTGCGTGCAGTCCACAACACTCCCAGGTCCAGCAGGAATCGCATTAAAACCTCATTGGGAAATATTTAACAAAATTAATAATAATACAGTAAAACAGATACTATTAAATGTCTGCTTTCCTGAGTCTGTATGTCCTCACGGGGAGTCTTTGGAATGTTTCTGTTAGGGTTTGACTCCATTTTCCTAGAGCACTTTTGCTCTGGCACCAGCCACATTCCTCATATTATACTAAACTCTTTACAATCACACCTCTGCTAGTACACTCCACAGGTCTGGAGGGTACATTTAAAAACATTTTTGTCTCCCCAGAACCTTGTATCTATGAGGACTTTAAAAAAATGTGTGCTGAATTTAACCAGACTTCTAAGAAGGGGTCTTTGAGATGATCTAAAGGAGACCAACAGAGGAGACTCTCTAGAAGAGCCCTGCCGAGGGGGAGAGGTGATGTGGCAATGGCAGATCCAGAGCTACAGCCTGGCAGATTCCGAGGCAGCATCTTTCTCGAGAGAGACTGAGTTTAGGGAGCACACAGAGGAATCAGTGTCTTGTGTTGAATCAGTGATTGACCGATCATTTAACCAACAGGCAAGAAAGTTCACTTAGTGACACTGCTGTCCTGAATGCTTTTAGAAGAATTGCCGTTTGGTCCTTTGATTAACGCCTCTTTAAATTCAAGGTGGTACAGGAGACAAATTTCCCAGGATGTAGTTAGATTTGCCTTGATAAAATATTTGAGATTATTTGGGTTCTCCTCTCCAGTCCTTTTTCTATTAAGCTTTACATAGAAATAGGATTATTGTTTTAAAAATTAATAAACCAAAATTTCTCATATTTTCCCAGACTTCTGTAATTATTCCTGCCTTTTTACCTTATTGATACCTTGTATTATATGATCTTCATTTCTGATGCATTGCTTCCCTTCCTAGTAAGCCATCCCTTGGGTTAAAGATGAAAAAAAATTAAAGTAAACAACACATCAAATTTAACAACCTATGTAGGTTCTACACCATAGCCCTGCACCCTTGTAAAGAGGGGAAGGAGATACATGTTATCAATTCTTTGGTCCAGACTTGATCATTATTATGTTCTTCCTCCCTCCCTCCCTTTCCCTTCCCCTTCCTTTCTTCTCTCCCTCTCTCACTCTCTTTTTTCTTCCTTTTCCTCTTTCTTTCCTTCCCTCCCTTTCTCTCTTCTTTCCCTCTTTTTTCCCTTCCATTCCTCTTTCCCTCATTTCCTTCCTCTCCTTCCTTTCTCCTTCCCTTCTTCCCTCTTTCCTTCCTTTCTCCCTCTTCCCTCTTTCCTTCCCTCCTTTCCTTCCTTCCTTTCCTTTCTATTTATTCTGTTGTATTGTCATGTGTATATTGTCTTCCTGGTTCTATTTACTTCCTTATGTATCAGTTCATATAATTTCCTTCATGTTTCCATTTGTTATTTCTTTTTGCCCAGTCACATGGCTAGTAAGTGTGTCAAGTGTCTGAGGCTGGATTTGAACTCAGGTCCTTCTGACTCCAGGGCTAGTGCTCTATTCACTGTGCCACCTAGCCACCCCTCCATTTGTTATTTTTTACATGTAATAATATTGTTACATTCATATGCTACAGTTTATCAGTCATTTCTCAGTCAATCACCAACCATTTTCATTTATGTTTTTTTTCCTTCCTACCACAGAAAGTTCTGCTCTGAATATTTTGAGATACAGAGGTCTTTTCTATTTTTGACCTATAGGTGCATATGCTCAGTAGTGGGCTTTCTGAATCAACAAATATTTTAGTGAATTTTCTTGCCCAATTCCCAGTTCTACCAACAATGTATGAGTGTGCCTGCCCTCCTGTTGCTCCTCTCACAGTGATTCTGGCTTGTCATTTTTCCAGCTTCCCGGGTCTAGTGAAACATTAGAGTTGTTTGGAATGTGCATTTCTCTTATTTGTGATGGTCTTTCTAATGGCTTCTGATACTTTACAATTCTTCACTGGGATTCTTTTCTAAAATCCTTTCTGTTCTTATTCTTCCATAAGGAAAAAGCTGGTTTCTGCCTGGAAGACAACCCTCCTGTCCATGTTTTCTTTGGGCTCAGTTTTGTTACTGGGTTAGGGAGTAGCTATAGTATTTGTTACTAAGTAAAGAACAACACAAATAGGCCTCCAAGTACTCCTCATGCTGTTGTGAAGGAAACACTTTGTAACCCTTACAGTGCTACATAATTCCAGGTGTTATTTGTTGTTGATGGTTTTTTTAATCTTTGTTACCGTCCTTTTAATTTTTTAGGCAAGGCCCATCTTGGACCCTAGTGAGAAATGATTGAATGATGTTATCAAATAATGAGGAATATCTTCTTATGGTTTTAATATTTTTCCTTATTTAAAATGCTTGCATTGGCTTGACAATTTTTTGGTTTTGTGACAGGCTGCAGTAAGGTGCTGCTGAAACCCAAGACAACAGAAGAGGTTTCCCAAATACTCAGGTAACTTGAGAAAGTGCTGTGATGATGTGGACGGTATCAATAAACATTTATTAAATGCCTGCTGTATGCCAGGCTCTGGGCTAAGTGCTGGGGATACAAATAGGAAAAGAGCAACACAAGCCCTGCCCTCGAGGAGCTTACAGTCAAATGGGGGAAGACAACACACAACAGGAAGCTGGGAAGTGGGGGGCAGAGGGGAGAAGGAAGGGATCCATGTTGGGGACTGTGAAGAAGTCAGAGAGATCTGAAGTATCATAGCCAGGTGGGAAATGAGATTTCTATACTGAGGCCGCTCCTTAAATGGAGGCTTTGGAGTTCCTGGTTTCTCCCTCCAATCAGAGGGGAGGGCAGGACTGGGGTGAGTACCATGGCTGATGGGAATGAAAAATGACACGTGCTAAACAGCCCCTTTGGCCTTTCCTCAAACTCCATTATCCGGAGCATGTGCTTGCCATTGGGAGAAACACAGAATTAAGAAAGGACAGCAGCTCTAGCCTAACACTGAAGAGCTGAGGAGATGCTTAACTAGAGGCAAATAAACCATAGGAATGTTTCTTTGCACTGCCTTCAAAAGAGGCTAGCAAAGCATTCCTTGGAGTTGACAAGGACTATTTTCTTGGAGTAATAAGTTAATAAGGAACACACAGAAGGAGCATGGCATAGTGAATACTTAGCTGGCCCAGTAATGACCAGGCTTCAAGTCCCATCTTTGACCCACGATGACTGGGTGACACTGGCCTGGTCCTTGACCTCCGAGTGCCCCTCCTCTCTCTGACACTGTCAGTGGCATATCACATGCCTTTCTGTGTCTCTAGAAAGAACAGTTCCTGACAGATGAAATCACAGGGTTAGTTGGGGGAAAAAAGGAATATACAGTCAGGAGAAAAAGGGAGTCCTTTAGGATTGACTAATGGAGGCTAACACAGGAGTGGATTTTAAAGCCTTATTTTATTTTATTTTATTTTTTTCAGGGGGCAACTCCAACTTTCTTTCCTGCTCTTCTACATATATAGCCTATCCTATGCAAGCACTTTCCATTTTGGCTCTTGGCCAATTACCACACTTTTTGCCTTTTAAGGTCAAGCACACCTTAACTCCTGGGACTCTTATCTTGCGATTTCTACCTGGAGCAAGGATATTCCTTGTGGGCCCAGATGTGCGTCGCTCCTTAGAACAAGGCGGGGTCAGCTGGGGGCCTAGCAGTCCCTCAAGTGCCTAGAGGGTTAATGGGGGCGAGAGGCCTTGCCATCATCTCCTAAGCCCGGAGGCAGTGCCGTCACAGGTCCAGGGACCTCTCAAGGGCACTGAGGTAAATCCTCGTTGGCTCTCCTACATATCCCCCTTCCTTTTTAATAGAAGCGGAAAGGGCCTTTACGGCCAACAAGGTGTCTTGGCAGGTACGCACAAGCTTATGGCCCTAAATGCCCAAATAGTCACGAGAAGAAACACATAGAAGAGTCCTAGGGTGAGGTGAGGGAGGGAAAACCATGAAGTGAACTCATGGAAGAGATCATTAAAAAAGGAACTGGAGAGAGTAGGGACATAGCGTGTTTCATTAAGGCGCACGATAGCAAAGGTAAAATTGGCCAATTCTTCACTCAGCCAGGCATCCCAGGGCCCGGAGATCCATTCACTGAGTTGCTTAATGTCAAGCGAAACATTTGCCTAAGCTAAAAATGTTTATAGATAGTTTTGTGAAGGATTCATAAGTAGCTTATTGTTTCAAGCAGAGATAAACAGTTCATGAGTTGTTGCTGGGCAGAGTGCTGGCAGGGGAAAGAGGCAGAGTTAATGCTTTGAGACTGGGGGGGGGTGGGAAGTGTGATTTTACATACTGGTTTTACAAATTGATTTTACAGACATAGATCCTAAAGCACCCTGTTTACAAACTGATGTTACAGATTGATACTACAGACATATATACATCCCAAGGACCCCATCATTCCCCCCTTAAACAGATGGCACCCAAAATCATTTGGGGACAAGGGGCTATGGTCTCAGCTTCCTGAACTGCTTCTTGCTGGGAAGGGGCGTAGAGCTGTCCCTGCCTCACAGGGTTCCATCATTCAAGAGGTGGGGTCCATGGCCAATGTCCAGAATCTGGCCGATGCTAGATACAAGGGGTGATGAGTAGCAGCTTCGGGCAACAGTTGGTACTCAGTCTGAGCAGTCATCTGCGGATGGAAAGCACTGAGCCTAGAAGAGATAAACCTAGCAAGGAGGTTAAGCAGGCAAGAGCCAAAAATAAGTAAGAGAAATTTGACCAGAAGTGGGGTGAGGATGGGCTAGCATAAGCCATTACTCAGACTATTTCACTTCCATTCATATTTCTACATACTACATAGACAAGATACCCATAAGTCTTTATTGTTTTACTAACATAACTGTACTGCCTTTAACAAAAGAGGCTTCTGACTTGAACCTCACAGCTAAATGGTAGACATACATCCTTGTTTCACAAAGCTTGTTTATCCTCTGATTATATTCACTCTGGAAGAAAGAGACACTTGAGAAAGTGAATCTTTTACTTGTACATTCAGTTACAAATGTTAACTTTTGCTTAGACAATGGAATAACTGCAAATTCAGATCAAAACAGCAAGATCTCTTCTGATTCACAACTCATTACATTAGTTTAGCAATACATTTATCTTGCAAATGAAAGTTTTAGTAGGCCTCTTAAAATTACACTAGAGATTTGAAAATTTCTTCTGAAAGTATTTTCCCTTCTTTTAAAACAGTTTCAAGATTTATAATTGATCACTAAACTTTTATGAAGAAAGTTAGTTGAAAACTTTTAAAATGATCTTAAGCGGGGTGGCTAGGTGGCGCAGTGAACAGAGCGCCGGCCCCGGAGTCAGAAGGACCCGAGTTCGGAGCCGGCCTCAGACACCCAATCCACACAAACAAAAACCCAGTCGTGTAACCCTGGGCAAGCTACTCAACCCCAACTGCCCTAAAGGGGCGGCTAGGTGGCGCAGCGAGCAAGAGCGCCAGCCTCGGAGTTGAGATGACCCGAGATCAAATCCGGCCTCAGAAAATGAGCACCCACACACAAACAATGACCAGCCGTGTAACCCCGAGCAAGCCACTCAACCCCAACTGCTTTAAAAAAAAATGATCTTAAGCAATTTGCATACTTTCTGAACATGTTCCAATTCCAAATGAAAAATAATATTAGATTTTCCAGTAAGCTTACACGAAAGAACCCATATCTGTTACTGACTACTTGCTCTGATCATAGAAACTTGCTATAGAAGGAAAAAAGCAGGGACATGTGACATTCCAAATATGACAGGATAAAACATCCTTGACTCTGTTTAAATTCAGGTAAAGTCACAGATATCCAGCCATGCAGTATCTGTTCCATCTTATAGCTAGACTCAGGAATAGGTAGGAAACATTCCTTTTCAAAGGAATCCCATGGGTAAACTGAGCCAGGAGGGATCCCATCCCAGACAGAGGCTAAGATTGTCCCTTCGGCCTTTACCAAATGTAGCCTTCCACCTATCAGCAGTACAGGATCACATTCCCTCTGAGTAGCTTGTGGCATTTAATGCAGACAACTATACCCAAATTCAAACTCAAAATAAAATTTAGTTCTGGTCCCAAGTGCTAAAGCCTTATTTTAGTTTTTATTTAGCTAACTTAAGTCCACGAGGGAGATCCCTTGTGATTCCATGGCTGGTGATGGGAGAATTTACACCAGTGTTCTTCAGCTGTGGATGCTTCCTTGAGGGGCAGCTCTGGCCTGAGAATATGTGCCACTATTCAGATGCTAATGACAGTGAGTATTTGTATTTGAGGGGCTTCAAAGTTTACTAAGTACTGTTCATGGATAATCTCATTTGTTCCTCACAACTCTGTGAGGTTGGTCCTGTTATTATCCCCATTTTATACACGAGGAAACTGAGGCTGAGAGAAGCTTCTTTTTTTGTCCAGGTTCACACAGCTAAGTGTCTAAGACAGTGTTGGAGCTCAGGCCTTCCTGACTCCAGGCCCAGAGCTCCACCCTCTGTGCCATCTTTGTGGCTTCTCTGTTCCTGAATTCAGACATCCTTTCATGGTATTTGAAGATGGGCCAGAATATATGTTACTGCTATCTCTTATTTTAGGTTATTCTCTGCTAGTCCCATTCATTCATTCATTTATTTTTGGTGAGGTAATATCTTTCCCTTAGTGGACAAAGACTTGGACTTAAAGTCAAGATGACCTAAGTTCAAGTCTTGTTTCTGACACCTACTGGGTTTTCCCAGTAGGCCTTTCTCTGTCCCTCTTAATTCTAGTGCCTTTCCTTTGTTGATTATTTCTTATTTATATTGTACATTTGTTTGTATGATATCACCTACATTAGATTGTCAACTCCTTGAGGGCAGGGGCTGGTTTTTTTTGTTTGTTTTTTGTCTTTCTTTGTATCTTCAGCTCTTAGCATGGTGCCTGGAACATAGGAGGCATTTTGTTCAGTCATTAGAGTTGTGTCTGACTCTTTCTGACTCCATTTAGGATTTTCTTGGCAAAGATACTGGAGTGGTTTGCTTATTTTACAGATAAGGAAACTGAGGCAAACAGGGTTTAGTGACTTGCCCAGGGTCACACAGCTAGGAAGTGTCTGAGGTCAGATTTGAGTTCAGGTCTTACTGACTCCAGGCCTGGAGCTCTCTCTACTGAGCCATCTAACTGCCCTAATGGGCACTTACTAAATATTTATTGGCTATTTCACTCTGTGACCCTGGGAAAGTCTCTTACTCTTCCTATGCCAGGCAACTGTCAGACTCTAAGTCATGGAGAAGGTACTGATCTGCTATGGCAGAGGATATCTCCTCATTGGGGAGTTCACTAAACCAGTAAAATACCCAGGCCACACAAAAGGCAAGATCTTCTAGGCACTTAATTTTGTCTGTGCTCAAGGGTTCATGCCTTAGGCATGGGCACGAGAAGAAAAATATCCCATTCCCTTTTCTAATAATAGTCTCTTTAGCTCCCTGGGGTCACTGACTTTGTGTTTCCTATTTTAGGTACTGCAATAAGAAGAATCTGGCTATCAATCCTCAGGGGGGGAACACAGGTATGGTGGGGGGCAGCGTTCCTGTCTTTGATGAAATCATCCTCTCCACATCCCTTATGAATCAAATCATCAGCTTCGACCCTGTGGCTGGTGAGTTGCCTTGGGCTCTTCCAAATGCCTCCTGGGGCTACAAAGGAGCTTAAAGAGAAGTCTGGCATCTTTTTCTTAGTTTAAATATGATTTACTTTCAGATTGAGAGGCAGGGCTGCCCTCCACTATAGCACAATATCTGTTTTAACAGATTTAATGATATTTTAACACAACTAATTATTATTAATTGCTTAATTATTCTTAATTATTAATTGAATAATAGTTAATATTTTAGCATATTTAATGATAATAACTTGGATTCTAGCTTTGGCTCTGCTACCAAATTATCTGGGGAAGTCATTTAATTTTTTTCAAGCCTCAGTTTTCTGATTTGTAGCCAAGAGATTATAAAAGCCACCTCATAATGTGGATGAAGAGATAAATGAGAAAATTAATCCATGTAAAAGAACTTTGTAAACTATAAAACTATATAGAAATGCAGGGTGATTATTCTTATCTAACTGACCTCCATTGAACTATAGAATAAGGAGATCAAAATTATTGTTGGTTTTTGGTCCAAAAAACAAGCCAAGACTGAGCCAAGACCTTGATTCACTATATCTGTCAGGCACACCCTACCTTGCCAAATCTCTGGCATTTGAAATGATGGTGTTATCTTTAACTCCTCCCACATAGCTGATCAGTTTCATAGTCTTGTCAGTTTCATTCTTTACTCTTTCTGGAGTCCACCCCTCTTCCCTATTCCCCTGGCCCTCTGCCTAGCAGGACCTCATTAGCACCCTCCTGGATCATTGCAGGAACCTCAGAACTGCTCTTTTCACCCTCCCTTCCTCCCTCCCTATCCTTTCTAATAACAGCCTTCTTGGCCCTGCCTAGATCATCTTCCTAGTGCCTTTCCAGCCTTATCCCATGCTCCTCTCATTCCTGCATTCTCTGACCCTGTCAAAACAAATCCATTGCTGACCTGCTTCCATGCCCTGTCTTTTTGTTCACACTTTCTCACCTAATCTCCCTCTTACAAATGACACCTTTCACAGGAACTCTTCCTTCATCTCCTAGTTCATGCCTTACGCTTAGACATGTGGGCCTTATTTTGTATTGTAGCTAGTGGTGTCATGTCCCTTTACTAGATCCTAAGCTCCACAAGGGCAGGATCACATCTTTTCTGAACTCTTAGAGCTGAGTTTGGTGTTCTGCGTACCATGAGCACGTAAGTGATTTTTGAATTAAGTGCATCACTTTGCATTTCTCATGCCTTCTTTTTTTAACTTTGTGGTCTTTATTGTATTTGGGGTTCAAGAAAAATGTGATTAATTTGGGAAAACATTTTGTAGATATTGACCAAACTCTTCAGACATACAAAAAAATGAGAAAAAATTTGATTTCCTTCATGACTTCCAGGAAAAAATATTCAATTCATATAGAAGATGAGGAAGCCTGGAAAGTCAGGGAAATTCATTTTCACTATTTCTCCAGCTCTTTTTGTGTTTGCCAGCTCTGAAGATGGCTCAGCCTCATGCCATTTTCACTCAGGCCACACAAACAGTGCTAGCTTCTCCATTTGTGTCCTGGTCGTTTCTCTCCCAGGGCCTTTATCATTTATTCCTTTCTTGTTTTTCTTTTTTTCTTTTTTTGCCTTTTTTGGAGGGCAATTGGGGTTAAGTAACTTGCCCAAGGTCACACGGCTAGGTTTTTGTTTGTGTGTGCATTAAGTGTCTGAGGTCGGATCTGAACTCAGGTCCTTCTGACTCCAGGGCTGACGCTCTACTCACTGTGCCACATAGCTGCCCCTCCTTTCTTGTTTTTTCAACACTTTTCCTGCTTCCTTCCTTTCTCCTTTTCTCTTACTGCATGGGAACCAGTTGCTTAAGCATTACTAGCAAAGGCATTGCCAATCCCCAAGGTGAAGAATGAAGGCTTCTCTCTAGCCTTCTCCCCTGATCTGGGGGTGGGGAGGGTGGTGGTGACTCCTTCACTCAAGCCAGGATTCTCTCTAAGAAACAGATGTGGCTCAGGCAGTGTGACAGGCTGTAGTTAGTAATTGCTAGTCTTTTGCCAAAGGTGAGTATGTCACAATAACTCTAATCTGGTGTTTTTAGGAATTCTGGTTTGCCAGGCTGGGTGTATCCTTGAGCAGCTGAACCAGTACGTAGAGGAAAGAGATTTCATCATGCCCCTTGATTTGGGAGCGAAGGGTAGTTGTCACATTGGTGGAAATGTGGCCACCAATGCAGGTGGTCTCAGACTTCTGAGATATGGTTCTCTGCGTGGGACAGTTCTCGGACTAGAAGTGGTGAGAGATCCAAGCCTTGAGCAAACTTTAGAGCACTGTTGTTTAGAGTTTATTTATTTATTTATTTTATTTTATTTTATTTATTTAATTATTTATTGTTTAGAGCAATCTGGTCTAGACACTTCTATTTGTGCTACTTAAAAATGCCAGTATTTTAGTCCTTTCATGATTATTTAAAAAAAGAACAAACCACAGCTATTTACCTCATTCTTATGATCACTATTAAGGGATATTATTTGGGGCTTCATATGTAGAAATCTATGACTATTTTTGCAATCAGCAGAGAGAGAGTGAGAGAGTGTGTGTGCATGTGTATGTTCATGTGTGTGTGTGTGTGTGTGTGTGTGTTTGCTATTCAGTAGCTTACAGAATGTTTCAGCATGATATAGAGAATAGAGCATTGACCTGAAGTCACACTAACCTGGATCAAACCCCACCTTAGATACTAGCTGTGTGATCCTGGGCAATGACCCCAAACTGTGAACCTTGTCTGTTTCCTCATCTATTAAAGTGGGAACAATAACAGAACTTCCCTCACAGGGTACTTGTGAGGACAAAAGAAGGTGTTTATAAAGTGCTTTCCAAACCTTTACAGAGGGAGAGGCAGGTGAGCCTCTGTGAGGATAAAGTTCAGTTGTTTCTAGAGGATGCCCTGATGCTGATTTCTAATGAGGTCAGCTTGGCTGTCTGAATAGGTGGGAGGGGCAGATCTGGAGGGGAGGGGAGGCATTGATGAGATGTAATGGCAGCACTTATCTCTTAGCCCGGATCTTGTCTTTGAATTTCCAAGCCAGTTAATGACCAGCACCACGTATGTGCCTTTGAGTAGATCTTTACAAATACACTGAGCTTCAGATTCTGAGTGGGTTTCCTGTCATCTTGCATTTGCCACCAGGAAGTCCCATGAGATGAGACCATTCTGTTTGTTTCCTCAGCTCTTTTCCCTTTTCCCCTTTGTTTTCTAACTGGGTGCCCCTGTTTCTATTTGGCTTTGGAAGTAGTGCTGAGCCCTATAATTAAATGGATCATTGGTATGTGGACATAGCTGGGTTCTGAGTACAATCACGACTCTTTTTAAAAAAAATTTAATTTAATTTAATTTAATTTAATTTTTTAAAGCAATTAGGGTTAAGTAACTTGCTCAAGGTTACACAGCTAGTCATTATTTATGTGTAGGTGCTCATTTTCTGAGGCCGGTTTCGATCTCGGGTCATCCCAACTCCAAGGCCGGTGCTCTTCCTCACTGCGCCACCTAGCCGCCCCTACAATCACAACTCTTAGCAACAGTAAAGTAAAAGTTATAGATTCCTGTCACCCTTTCCCTTAGATCAGCATCAGCAAGGCATTCTTCTGTGTCTGTCACTGAAGCAATGTAGCAGAGGGAGCAGAGGGGGTAGGGGGCTGATGTTGGAGATAAGAAGACCTGATTTTAAATCCTGCCTTTGCCATTTCCTAGCTGAGTGATCTTGGTAGGTCATTGGACCTTGCTGAACCTCAGAGAACCCCTTGGGCCCCAGTAACTAAGTCAGCGCTACTCAGTGGCAACAGTGTTATACCATAGTGCACAAAGTGCTAGGTCTGGAGTCAGGAAGACCTCAGTTTCAATACTGCCTCAGACACATGCTAGTGTTTGACCCCGAGGCACATCACTGAGCCTCTATCTGCCTCAGTTTCCTTATATGCAAATTGGGGATAATAATAGTGTTTACCTCCCAGGGTTGCTGTGAAGATCAGTGAGATTTTATATGCATACACACACACATTCTATGTATATATGTATAGACATGCACACATATGCAGTCAGTCTTCAACTTTTTCAGGAGCAATGTTCCTAGAAAATGGTGCAAAAGTAAAAAAAATGTGAATGTTGATACATTGAACCTATGGGAAATAGAGGTTCCTCCTATTATCAAAAACTGTAATCTTTCTCTAGAGATTGCTGAAAATCCATTCTTTTTTTTAATCAAGTGCTTTATTAACTTCTAGTTTACATCATTCTTTTCTGCCAGATTTTGAGTTACAAATTTTTTCCCTGTTTTTCCCCTACCTACCACCCTAGAATAGCAGTCCCACAGGATGTCCCCTCCTCCAATCTGCTCTCTCCCATACCCCCTTTGACTTTCCAGTAGGGCATGGTGGATCTCTATGCCCAGTGCCTGTATATCTTATTTCCCAGTTTCATGTAAAATAATATTGATAATAGTATATATATATTTTAAACAATTAATTTTAAAACTTTGAATTCCAGATTCATCCCCTTCTTCCCTTATCACCTACCCTTACTGGGAAGATAAGCAATTCAATATAGGTTGTACATGTGTAGCTATGCAAAACATTTTCATAGTAGATATATTGTGGAAGACTGACTATATTTCCCTCCCTCCTATCCCACCTCCCACTTGTTCTTTTCTCTACTTTGATCCTGTCCCTTTTCAAAAGTGGGTGCTTCCAACTTCCCTCCCCCCCCAGCTTGCCCTCCCTTCCATCATGCCCCCTCTCATCCCCTTCCCCCCTACTCTTCTGTAGGGTGAGATACCCTATTCCCTCCCTAAGCCCAATTCAATGAGAATAAGGTTGACCCATTCCCTTTTGCCTTCCTGTTCTTCCCCTCCATTGTAGCCATTTTCCTTTACCTCTTTTATATGAGATAGTTTACCCCATTCTGTCTCTCCCCATCTCCTCCCATTATATTCCTCTCTCGCCTCTTTCACTTTTTAAATATCATCCCTTCCCATTAAATTGGTCCTGTGCCCTCTCTCTATGTATACCTGTACACATATATACACATATTCACATATGTATTTATACACACATATACCCTCCTATATAGACATATATGTATGTGTGTGTATATATATATGCATATATATATATATACACATACACATTTCTATTCCCTTCAATTATTCTCATACTTACTGAGAAAAGTTTCATAAGTTACAATTATTGTTTTTCAATGTAAATAGTTTATCTTTGATAAGTTCCTTATGATTTTTTTTCCCTGTTTACCTTCTCAGAAAATCTACTCTTGGGGCGGCTAGGTGGCGCTGTGGGTAGAGCGTCGGCCCTGGAGTCAGAAGGACCTGAGTTCGGATCCGACCTCAGACACTTAACGCACACAAACAAAAACCTAGCCGTGTGACCTTGGGCAAGTTACTAAACCCCAATTGCCCTCCAAAAAGCAAAAAAAAAAAAAAAAAAGAAAATCTACTCTTCTGCATAAAATTCTCCATAGCAAAGCATCAATTCTGATAATATGCACTTACCCTAGCACAGCAAATAAGAAATAGCCCATAAAATGCATAAAATAAAATTGGTAACATGCAAAACATTTTTTGTTAGTAATTCCTTAGAATTCGGTGACCTTTCGTTTTACATGGAATTGGGGAAAAGATAAATATTATTTTAAAAACAAACAAAAATAATTCTCTAAATTTTTGTGCTAAAAATCTTAGTAAAATTGATTTTAGACAACATTCACTTTTTGTAACACATGAAATCTATGGTACCATAATTACTGCACAAATAAAATTCTTAAAACTAAGTCTCTTTTTAACCCAAATCTTCCCTTCCGCTGTGTCAGATGGTAATGAGGGCATTGTACCATATAACAAATCTCTGATTCGTTAACACAAAACTTGTGACTGACAGAGACTGTGGACATTCTGGCACAAGATCCGTCTAACACCTTTGTGTTCTCACTAAGCCACGTTGCTGACTTTGCATGCTTAGATTTAGGACTTGCACTACACTTTGGAGGCATCATTGCAGCACAAAACTTGATTTTAAAGGCTGGGGCAAACCAGACCTGCCAAGCACCAAGGAGATCACCAGGTGCTCCACATATGTGCACACATGTATTGAGCCTCTCAGTTTTTTCTCTACTGTGCATAGCCATGAATGTGTATGATTGCCAAAACAAAGTGAAAAGGAGGTTACTACTAAAATCACATGAATACCTAATGTCATCAAAGTTAAATGTGTGAATGTTGAGCACCGACCACACACACATCCATGTACACAGTGCAATCATATGTGTCCATCACTTTTCAAACCTTAAAGTACTATATAAATGCTTGCTTTTATCACGGTTATGGGTGAATCTTAATCTAAGAATTCCTCATGTTGATAAAAATCACAGATCCTTTTTAGATTCTGCTGCCCATGAGTAAAATGGGGCTGAATAGGTTATTTCAGAATTTAAAAAATGAGGCTAGTAGGAAGCTGAAGAAACCTAAGAGAAGAAAGGATCTGGGCAGGTGTGACAGGAGTAGGCTCAGTGTGTGGCAGCAGCCCTTTGGCGCCCTGGACCTCTGATATTACACAGCACAGCCTTCACTGGTGGAGACCTTGGACTGTACCATCAGCAGTGACAAGTGATGAGTGTCTGTGGGCGACATCATAATACCAGGCAATCCAAAGGTTACATGTGATTGTGTTTGTACCATAAAGTTGACATCAACAAGTAACAAGAAGCTTACTACTGAGTCCCTTGAGTTTCTGGCACCTCTCCTTTAAGTTCCATTGAAATAAAAAGTATTTAACTGTCTGTCCATCTGTTTGTCTGTATGTCTGTCTATCTATCTATCTATCTTCCTGGGGACAGCCAGAGTCCTGCCCAAGTCTATAAAAAGCACCTGGAACTTAACTGTTGATGTCACTTGGTTTGATCCTGTTTTAACTGGGACAGAGGCTCTTGATTGGTTACAGCCTTTTGTCTTGTATGTTTATGCATGCGTGTACGGACGTATGTATGTGAGTATGTATGTGCTGTGTGTACACATGTAAGCATGTGCCTGCATGTGTGCCTGCATGCATGCACGTGTGTGCTCACGCACACGTGTGTGCACATCCCAGCTGGCTGTCCTCATGCAAACTGTATCTTCACTCACATTTGCCAAATCTCAAAGCTTCAAGAGCAAAATTGTTACTGCCTTGCCATCTGCTGATGGCTGCCTAGGAGATGTAAATATCTTATTCCCTTATTTTCGGCGCGTTCATCAGCGCCAATGGCTTTCTCAAAATGTCAATGTGCCATTTCAAACCCATGCTTCCCCCTTTCTCTTGCCAGGTGCTAGCTGATGGCCTCATTCTGGACTGCTTAACTTCCCTGAGGAAGGACAACACTGGTTATGACCTCAAGCAGCTTTTTATTGGCTCAGAGGGCACCCTGGGCATCATCACTGCTATTTCCATTCTGTGTCCTCAGAAACCTAAGGCTGTGAACTTGGCATTCTTAGGTAGGACCAGCAGGGTGCCTCACCCTGACCATTATAGGCAAAGTCCTGTGGAAGCTTGGGGGGTGGGGGCAGGTTTGAACTGAATGTGAAGATGTTTGCTTGCCGGGGACTCATGCCTTGTTCCTCTGACTTTGATTATGGGGAACCGAGTCTGGAAAGGAAGGACTGGGAAACACAAAGCACTGTCCCAAGGGGGATCACTTCACCTTGTGTGTCACCATCTGGCCCTTCTCTGGGCTGTCAAAATGAATGGTGCAGCTGGCATCATAAGCCCTGAAGGAGTTGGTGTGGTATTAGAACCAGGATACATTCATTCATTCAGTCATGCAGCCTTCTCTGTGCCAGCTCCCTTTGAATTAGAAAAAAACCTCTCAGCTTCAGTCTGTGATTGCAAGCAGGAAATGTCCCATCATTTAACATCTGTTAAATACCTTCTAGATGCCAGCTTCCTTTAAAAACCCAACTTCAGTCTCATTATTCCCCCATATTGCTCACTATTCAGAATCCTAATAGAGGTGAACTCTAAGTGTAAAAGGGCCCGTTGTTAACAAGAACTAGTTTGTGGGCATGGAAAAATCCCGAAGTTGTCTTTGTCCTTGGCATACATTTGTTATCCTTCACGTTCAAATATGACACTGTCAAGCCATAGGTTTGGGGGTGGGTCCTACCCATCTTATCACCTGTGTAATTTCATAGGAGTTTCTCTTTGGTGTATGAGCCCCTGTCCCATTGGAATGATATTACATTGTATGCCTCTAGAAGGGAGCATGGAAGGGCATTGCTTGGGGTATGGTTCTGTTTTCCCATTTTTAACCAGTGATGCCTTTCAGATGGTGATCAATGAGGCCATTTCTAATGCTTTGATCTTCTGTGGAAAGGTTGTCCAGGCTTTGCTGAAGTTCTGAAAACATTTAGTACCTGCAAGGGAATGCTGGGGGAAGTCCTGTCTGCCTACGAGTTCATGGATGACAAATGCATGCAGCTGGTGGAGAACCACCTCCGACTGTCCAACCCAGTCAAAGGTACCAGTGCTGTTTTCTTGTGCTGTGAAATCAAATTGCTGATGTTTTTAGGAAATGTATTTTATCTGGTTGGGTGTTAAATGTTAGTTCTATCCCTTAACATTTCAATGTGGAGAAAAATGTACAGGCTGAGTAGAGTTGTTTTCAGCAGCTGACTTGGAGAGATGTCAGAAATAGATTGAAAAATAGGACATGGAAAAGTTTGCATTGGGATGACCTTTGGCGATGTCGCCTGCAGTATCTTGGATCTCTTTAAATTGAAAGCCACAATCAGAAAGCCTGCCTGGCTGCCTTTGTCACCTTGGAGCCTGTCATTGCATTGTGCTCTGTGAGACTTGGAGATTTGAAGGCACCATTGAGGCCAGTGCCCCCATTTTACAGACTCAGAGAGAGTAAGTGGCTTGTCAGTGACTTCCAAAGCAGCTCTGGGTTTGGACTCCTGAGCCTATTCTCTTTCCACGTTCACATTGCTTCTTTGAAAATAGCACAGAATTTGGGCTTTGCTTTGGTTTGAATCTGTGGCAGGGGTATTGATAATCAATATAATTCAACAGATATATGTTGGGCACCAGCTGTGTAGAAGATGCTGATAGATTCTAAGATTACTGAGATGAGAGAGTGTGATTCCTATTTTTAAAGAACATAGGGTCTAATAGCGTATAAGTAAGACAGGAAAACAAATCGCTTCAGGACTTCCTGAGGAAGGAAGGAAGTGATTGCTTAGAGCTGGTGGTTTGTGAAGACTAAGTCCCACTGGGCTAACTTAATTTCCTTTTCCAATTGGGTTGCTAAATGATTAGATCAGGGCAGGCCAGGGCCATAGAGTGTGTCTCCTTCAGCTGTCCTCCAGCTGTCCTGGTGGGTGAGATGGAGAGATACAGCCAGGTGACAGTCCATTTAGGTCGATTTAGGACTAGACCCAAAGAGTGATGGTGGATGGATCAAGGTCAGCTTGGAGTGGTGTGATCCATTCTCCTTTCTCTTCTTCCCTTGGTCTTCCATGCTACTTCTAAAGACTTTCCCTTCTGGAAGAAGCAAATTCCTGAGATGGAAGATGAAAGAGCTATCAGTGACTTGCAGGGGAGAAGGGGAAAAGTGATTTTCACATATGAGCTGCAAGATCAGAAGCAGAGTTGTCCATAGAAGGAGCAGCCAACAGACAAGCCTAGAGGAAGTCAGAAGTGTGTAAAGGTTAAAGGTTAAGTACATTTCTGAGAGCACAGAAGGTGGTACATGTAGAGCAGGTGATGCAAATGAAGAGGAATGGAGGCCAGAGTAGAAGAGGAGGAAGAGCAGCCTGGATTGCATTTGGAAACAGTCCTGGTACTGTGCCTGATATCCAGCAGTCTCCAGCAGGTCTCCAGAGCTTCGTCTTATTCTCTGATGTAGTGACTATCCCTTTGAACTTCGGCAGATGATTTCTTGAGTTGCTATGGCTAAACCCAGTTATCATCTGACTGCCAAGTTTTGGGTTCTGGCCTCCCTGAACCTCACTGAAGAGCAGCATCTTTAGAAGAAAGCCTGGACTTGAAGCAGTCCCAGTTTGGCAGGATGTGCCTGAGCTGGTGTTGGTCAGGCCGTCATGGATGTCATGCCATAGTGAGGCCCTGGGAGAGGGCATACCTAGCGGGCAGTCTAGTCTGTAAGTATTTGAATTCGATTGAATCATGATTGAGCTTTTCTCTAGAGGAGCCGTGGGGGGGATGATGTAGAAAGCAGAAAAGCCAAGTGGTGCCAATTCTGAGCTCTTCAGGAATTGATTTTAAATGACTAGTTCGATTTATATCTCTCATGTATTCTTCTTGTCTGGTTCCAGAAAATCCTTTCTATGTTTTAATTGAAACTTCGGGCTCCGATGCTGGGCATGATGAGGAAAAATTGAATAACTTTCTGGAGCACGTCATGAACTCTGGTTTGGTCACTGATGGCACTGTAGCCACAGATAACATGAAAATAAAGGTAATTCTCTTCCTCATTATGTTTGGAAACCTTTTCTTCTTAGATTTCTGCATTACGCCTTGGTGAATTCCCTAGAACTTAATGTTATTTAGGAACTTTGGAAAAGGATTGACGAAAAAACCAGCTCCTGGGTATTTGTAAGTTAACAGATGCAGAATTTCCCTGTGAGTTTGGTAGTAAATGTTCTCTTCTTTGTTGCTGACCTGTTGGAATCTCTTTGGTGTGGGGGACTTTGGGGATAAATATTCCCACCATCAACACAGACCAGTAGCAACTGGTCTGAATCTTATGGTTTTTGTCCATTAACAAGGGGCACTAAGAGGTTAAGTGACACACACAAGGTCACATGGCCAGAGGTGTCAGAGGTCCATCTTGAAGCCAGGCCTTTTTTTTTAGACACAGATGCTAATTATCCTTTGTGCTGCACATACTCTCTTTGTGCTCAATAGTGGTATTTCTATTCTCTTAAGCTTTGTGATAGAGAATAAGAAGTTTCACAGTCCTATTTCATTAGTCTGTGAATTACTGTCTTTTCTTGATTTTGTAGGTGGAATTTTTGTTTTTTGTTTTTTTGTTTTTTGGCCAAAGATGAACTTTGCTTTATATCATTTGTCTTTTCTTGGTGGGAATCAGAATTTTAAAAATCCTTCCCATACTAATAAATCACTGTTCACTTGCTAGACTTCACTTCCCCCCCTTTTTTAGATAATTTTTTTGTTTTTGGAGGGGGAAGGCAAGGCAATTGGGGTTAAGTGACTTGCCCAAGGTCACACAGCTAGTAAGTGTGTCAGGTGTCTGAGGCTGGATTTGAACTCAGATCCTCCTGACTCCAGGGCCAGTGTTCTAGTCACTGTGCCACCTAGCCACCCCTTCCCTTTTTTACAAAGAGATTAGGAAGTGATTTTTCATTCTTGGAAGGTTTCTTTGCTTCATACAAGTACGCAAGCCAGGGTACCTTTAAATAGTCCATTTCTGTAGCATATTTAAAATGAGAGTCAGTATAAAAAGCTTGATTTCCACAGAACTCTTTAGGAACATAACTTGAGTGTTGTAACTGCTGGAATACCTCATTCTTGTCTTTATAAAGTAAAAGTTCCTAGTGAGTGAGGTATCTTCTGGGATTTAGTATCATGTGTTAATTTGGAAAAAAATATCAACTTTACTCTAAATGCCCATGTGACCCTGGATAAGTCACTTAACCTGTTTCAGCCTTAATCTCCTCCTCTGTAGAATGGGGACAATAATAGCTCATCTTTTAGAGGGCTGTTGTTAGGATCCAATAAGCCATTGAATGCAGCTCGTGTTATTCTTCACTGGAGCTCCTCTAAATACCTGTTTTTATTTCCCCTGACTTTCTGCCTCTTAGATGCTGTGGGCCCTGAGGGAGAGGATCACAGAGGCTTTGAGCTGCGATGGCTACGTTTATAAATATGACATCTCGCTCCCTGTGGAGAAGCTGTATGACATTGTGCTTGACATTCGGAGCCGCCTGGGCCGGAGTGCCAAGAACGTGGTGGGCTATGGACACCTAGGTGAGTGGCCCCCTGGGAAAGCCCATTTGCCCTTGGTGGGAGGACAGTGTGTTGCCTCAAGAACCATGGGACTCAGTCAGGTTCTACTGCCTGCCTTTGTCACCTGTCCACTTTGTGGCCTTCTGTGTTGACATCTGCAAAATGGGCTTCAACCAGGCCGGCCAAGAGCCCATGTTAGATGAAGAGAATTGCCAGAGTGCTCTGTAGATTTCATTTTGTGTTGTTTGGAACAATTGTCCTGTGTAGGTATTATGTTTAGAAATTTTTGGGAGGAATCAGATCTCTGATGTCGTTAGTTCAGGGCAGTTGGCCTGGGGAAACCATCCTTACCAAAGCAGCTTAGCCCTGCTCTGTCACTTACATAGAGATCTGAGAAGTCACGTGACTTGTCCAGGGTCACCCAGCCAGTCTCTAGAAGAGGCAGGTCCTTCTGCTTGCACAGAGTCAGCTCTTTCTCTGCTGGCTCCATGTTAACAACCTTTCCCACCCAATTCTAAGGGACTGCTTTTCACAGGATTCAACCTGGTGTGTATTTATCAAGTGCCTACCGTGTGTAAAGCTCTAGAATTGTGTTTTGGAGATGCAATCACAGGGCAGTTCCTGCTCTCTGGGACTTCTGTATAGGGCAGATGCAGCATCAGTACAATTTTGAGACTGGAGTATGCACCCATAACCGAGGAGATTCAGGAAGGGTTTGTGGAGGATGTGGCGGCTGACCTAAAAATGTGGAGAAACAGAAGTGAGGAAGAAATGCACATCAGGCATGGGGAGCCACTTAGGAAAAGATGGGGCTTGGGAAGCCTCTTCCAGGGAACAGCGGGGACTCCAGTTCAGCCAGAATGTGAAGAGGGATTCTCAGAGTTAAGTCTGGAAAGGGAGGTGGGAGCCTGATTGTGAAGGGCTTTACAAACCAGAGGATTTGTATTTATTCTAATGAAATAGGGAGACATGGAAGAGTCTTGAGCCAAGGGGGTGGCTAGACCTATAGCTTATGAAGATTATTTTGGCAGCTGTGTGGAGAATTAGTTGGAGAAGGAGGATTTTGGCCCCAGCACTGGGAGAGCAGTTTGGAGCCTGTTACAAGAGCCATGGGGTCACAAAGGACAAGAGACCTGAAGGAGGGTGGCTTCAAATCCAGAGCAGGTTAACAGAGGTGTGAGACATTGGGGGCAGAGTTACTGAGGCTCGGGGCCACTGAGTGGGTAGAGGGGGAGGCTCTGAGGGAACTGGGATAAGCCAGAGGTTTCCCTGGGAGTGATTACAAGGAGGAAGAAATAGGGGAGGAGGGACAGCTTGGGAGGTTGGTGGTAATGAATTCTGATTTAGAGAAATTCTGTTGAACTTAATGTAGTGCTTCCAGTGTTGGTGTCCAGCAAACAGTAGGAAACCTGAGGCCAGAATTCAGGAAATTAGGGCTAGATATAGAGTTTGGGGTGTCATCTGCATAGCGTTGATATCTAGCATGGCAGCAAGACAGCACAGTGTAATTTTTAGAGAGCTGGCATCAGAATCAAGAATACCTGGGTTCCAGTCCTGCCTGTGACATTTGGGTGTGTGACCCTGGGCAAGTCATTTAATTTTTCAGTGCCCTAGGCAACTCTCTGACTAAAATTGTAAAGCAGTTGCCCATTAGCATTAATCGGAGGCATTCCTAAACTGATGAAATCCCAGGTCTGGTAGAAAGACAGCCTGTAAGCCACCTCCTACAGGTAACAGGTGTGATGCAGATAGGAAATTAGCAGTGACTCCTCATGTCCAGGAATGTACAGGAGGCAGTGTTTAGGAGGTAATGGCTTTTAATGTCTTCATATTCGTAGCTTCGGATAAGTCTGCCTGATTATGCAGTCAAATCAAGTCAGTGAACTCTGCGATGTATAGAGTATGGTTAATAATGAATTAAAGATTGTAGAGGCAATTTGGCCTCATAGCCATCACTGAGCCTTGGTGGCATGTACCTGTGACTGGATTCTGGCAGCAGAAGGGACAGAGAAGGCACCAAGGGGCGGCACTGTAGGAGATGTGTTCATTTGAGGTGATCCATAAGCCAGAGGGGAAAATGAGGGTATTTAGCACTGGGGTGAAGGAGAATGGAGCAGGAGGAGAAATGAAGTAACATGGTGGCGGGTGAAGATTATAGAGCACCAGGCCAGGCCAGAAGGAAGAAAAAGGGAGCAAGTCCAGAAGCTGTTGGCACGGGCATGAAGGCATGGCTTTGTAGTGAGCAAGACTTCACCTATTGAGGCGTCTTCTGGGTGCGCTCTGTGGAAGTGGGTAGAAGTGGTAAAATCTTGGGTTGCCTTGATGATGATTTCATTCTTCCCGAGGCAGATAAACTAATGAGGGGACCTGCCACTGAGGACCTGGTTCTTACTAGTAGGAAGAGCTAGTGGGCCCCGTGGGAGGCCAGAGCCCTGCCCTTTTGGCAGATAAGACAGAAAGAGGGGAGTGGGAACATCAGAAAGTCCAGAGCAAGGAGTAAGGATGAGTGGCTCGTGGCCTAAGGTGATGCAAGCAAGTCTGCTTCCAGGAGGAAATGACTACTGTTGAAATGCCAGTTATTCCAGTGTGGAAGAAATGGAGTAGGGGGTATAAGGGATGAAGGTGGGGACAAAGCCTGGGCATGGATGCTGGCTGTATTGAGTGGCCTGAGAACCCGGGAGAGGCTGGGGCTCACTGGGAATGCTAAGGATGACCTCTTTTTGTTATGTTGAGTACAGGAGGAAGGTCCCTGAGAGGATGGGCCTGGTGCTGGAGAGCAGAGAGTAGTCAGGACCAAGGACGGGGCTCTTCAGACTGAGAAGGGTAGAGGAGGGAATGTCAGTGGGGATGCCAGCAGTGCTGCAGTGCTGCAGTGCAGAGATGCCAGAGGCAGCCCCATGCAGCTTGCCTCCTGTTCTAGCTTTGGTTTTCCTGGTCCTTGATGGTGGGAGTTCGTGCTGAATCTTGGATCCAAGGGCAGAAACACACAGTTGCTTGACCTCACCCTCCAAAAGGACGAGCTGAACTTTGGCTGGCATGTCCATATGGCATCACATTTCCCTGTCTGGATCAGATGGCGTGCCTCCCCCACCCAGCTCCATTTTGGGAATAGCACTGCCCACAGTTCCCATTAGTAATCTAGTGGTCACATATCAGGGATGGGTCTCCCTGTTCTAAATGATGATGGTATTAATGGGCTGCTCACCTTGTAGCTTCTAGCTCCACCTAACAATTTGTACCAGAGCCCAGCAGGAGGTGGGTGGCTAGATGAGCCTCTTCAAGCAACTTGCAATTGGGAATGTGGACAAAGCCATGGTGTGGGGCCCAGTTATTCAGCAGAGTCAGGGGCAGCTAGATTACCTCCCTTGGGCTGAATGTGTCCCTGCCCTCTGGGGGCTGAGAGGAGAGCTCTGGGAGGGACTGGAGCTGGGTGCCATGCATGCCCATTACCAGAGAGGTAACCTTTCCAAGGCCCAGGCAAGGTCTGCCTTGTGCAGAACTGGCCAGCAGACCCCTTGTACAGCTGGCAAGAGAGGCAGCATCCAGGCCCAGGACTTTGGGGTGCTCCTCCCTTTCCCTCATCTCTGTAGGTGGCTTGGCTTCTGCCCCTGCCAGGAGGTATGTGCCAGGCATTTCCATTGCCACTGGGCATGTGTGGGCTTCAGGTGCTCTGGTTTCTGCTGACTAACACTCAGATACTCAGCATTTGCAAAGGTCTGAGCTTCCGTCAAGCCTGGGACCTGGAACATCTCGAGGCTAGGAAGGGCCAGACTTATTATGTGCTCAGGAGGACTCAGGAGGCTGAGGGACTGGCTCATTGTTACACACCTGGTGGAGGCAGATTCAAATCCTGCTCACTTGACTCCAAGTGCAGGATCCTTAATGCCATACTTCGGTAATGAAAATGGGCCATGTATGTATGTGTATATATGTGTGTGGGCATGTGTATGTGTATGTGTGTGCATGTATGTGAGTGTATATGTGTGTGTATGTGTATGTGTGTGTGTATGTGTGTGTGTGTGTGTGTGTGTGTGTGTGTGTGTGTGTGTGTGTGTGTGTGTGTGTAGGGACATGTCCATGCATGGGATGGTGGCAGTGGTATTTGAAGAGAATTGTCAGGGCAGGGGGAAGGTTACACCTGGGAGAGAAGGGCTGCTGCTGAAGCCCCATTTCCTCATCCCACTGGCCTTTTCATCTTGGAGATGAGGGGCAGCTGGGTGAGGACTTTGTGCCCTGTTTCCAGATTCAGGCACTGGGTTATCCTTTGGGGCTGGGTGGTGGTGGGCAGACTAGACCCTGGGTCCCCAACACTGAATGGGACTATTGGAGTCCTGGGATTTTCCAAGCCCACTCCCAGGAGGGCAGCGTATATGTGTGGGGTGACCAGTGCTAGGTTTCTATATGGGTGTGTTCCTGGAAGGAGGTTGGTGGATCTGTGGCTTCCTCTCCCCAGGCCTAGCCCAGCCTCCCCAAAGCTAATTTGACAAGGCAGGTTTTCCCAAAAGAGGTGCTGGCCTGCTCAGGTAGGGGCTGGTGGAACGTGTTTACCCATGGTATCTCTTGGTAAAGGAGCTTAAAAGAAAAAAAGAATCTGAAGGACCATGATGCACTTTGAGTCTGTAACTTTCCCAAAGCACCGTGACCTAGACCTAAGCGATCCTATTTGATTCTTAAATTGTTCAGTCAAAAAGATGTGTCAGGTATCCCCATTCTATAGAAGAAAACCCCCCAAACTGAGGCCTGAAGACCTCAATGACTTGGTATGGTCCCACAGCAACCTGGGGCTAGAATTTGGCATAGCTCTTTGCCGAGGGTTCTTTCCCCACTAAATCTGTGTAAGTCCCATGGAAGCCAGGCCTTAAATGAGTGGAAAGCCATCCATGCTCTTGTGCTGTGGCCATTATTCAGAGCTAGTAATACGGCTGTTGGGTTCTTGTGTCTGAGCGTTGTTTTTGTCTCGTTTTATTTTAAAGAAGTTGTATGATCAGTCCAAGGCCCTGTCTGTCTGTGGGCTCTCAGGAACGTCTCGGTCATCGTGAGCTTTTTGGGGGCAGCTTCTGCCGAATTTTGTCAAAAGCAAATGCACCTAAGCTGCACTTGACCAATGCTTAGCCACGGGTTGGTCTGTGGCTGCCAATATCCACTCTGTTTTCTATGATGCTGCATTTTTATGGCGCTTTCCTTAGCAGGATGCAGGCATGGTCTCTGATCCTGTTCTATTCTGTTCCTTCAGGAGATGGTAATCTGCATTTAAATGTCACGGCTGAGTCGTACAGCTCTTCCCTCCTGAAGGCCATTGAGCCATATGTGTATGAGTGGACTGCCCGGCACCATGGGAGTATAAGCGCGGAACATGGGCTGGGCTTCAAGAAGAAAGATTTCATTGGCTACAGTAAGCCCCCTGAAGCGATCCTTCTCATGCAACAGATCAAAGGCATGTTGGATCCCAAGGGAATCTTGAACCCTTACAAAACCGTGCCATCCAGTTCCTGTTGATGCTGCCCTCCTGTGGTGATTGCTGTGGACTCCCCGCCCCACCCCCTAAGTCAGTATTCCTGCTGTGTTTCAATCAACACTTGCAATTAAGAGCCAAGAAGAACTTCAGACACACCTTCATTGTACTGATGTGGTGACTCCAGAGAACAGAGGGCTGCCTGCCCTTTCTCCTGGATACCACTGCTCTGGTGTGGCTTTTTTCCCAGCTTGGGGCCATGGTGCTCCTATTCCCTGGTGAGGTAGAGTGGAAAGAACCCTGGATCTGGAGTTCAAATCTAGGTTCTGGTACTTACCACCTGTGTGATCTTGGAAATTCCCTTTGAGCTCTGTAGGCCTCAGTTTTCTGACCCATGCAATGAAAGGGAGTTGGACCAGACCACCTCCAGGTCCCTTCTGGCCCTAACCCTCTGTCCAGCACATTCAGGTGAGTCAAAGTATGGGAATGATGGCATGGGTTGAGCCCTCCTTGTGTTTGCCATAAGATTCAGGATGGTGGTCCTAATGGGTAATGTGAATTTTTCTCTTTTTTCCCCATTCCTTATTCAGAGGCAGGAATGTTGGGGGTGGTCTCTGTGATGCTTACCTCTGATTAAAATGGTGAAGGCATGTGTTGGCTGTCCTCAGGTCCAAAGTCCAGCACTTTGATGCTGCAGGACGAGAGGCTCTATGTCAACCTTACCTAGAACAGAAAAGCGCCCCCTGCCTTCAGCCCTGGGTCACAAAGTCCCGTTCCTATTCCTGTATGCCAGCTGTGCATTTGGGACAAGGATGCTAAGAGCTGGGTCTTTGTTTCAGTCATTTTACCCTGATTCCATTCAGCTGATGGAAATACATTCAGCTCCTGTTTTACGGAGGTCGGGATTGGGTGACAAGGACATGGCAGCTGTAATCAGAACTTGCCACTGGATTTCACTGGATTTAGCTTATACTCTTATTTCTCTAAAATGTGCTTGGCATTTTATCGTCTTCGATCCTCCCAACAACCATATGAGGTAGGTGTTTCTTTTAGTCCCATCCTACAAGTGAGAAAAGGGAGGCTGATAGAGGTCAAATGACTTGTCTAGGGTCACGAAGCTAGTTGAGTGGGCGTGGCAGGGTTTGAACTCAGATCTGCCTTCCTGACTCCAATTCCAGCATTCTTTCTACTACACCATCTTAAACAATCAGAGCACAACTTTAGCTCATAGCATGGGATTATATCTGTCCCCCATGAGTAGAAATGCCAAAGAAAACTGGGCAAGATTGTGTTGATGTGGATTTTCTCATTTGGAAGGCCAAGCTAATCCTCCTGATGGACCACTCCCTTGGTCACTTTGGTGTTTCATCTCGACTTGTCTGGAGACACAAGTAAACCAAGGCACAGAGTCCTGCTTCAGGGCTCCTTGCTCCAGCATTTCATGATCACATGCTATCAGGAGAGGCCCTTGGAGGCTCCAGTCCAACTACTCCATACTTGAGCGGGGGACCTCCTTCTGGCAGGGCAGGCTCTTATCTCACTGTTAGATGTGTGATCACCTGTGGTCTCCTGGGACATGTGTCTTGTCTAATGCACTCAGAGTTGACAACTTTCCCAATATGGCCCACATCTTCCTGTAGCAGCACTTAAACTGGAGATGAAGAGAGGTATTTCATAGATTTTTCATGATCTCTTTCCCCAAGACTAACTTTCCTCTGAATGGTCATTTCTGTAGGGTAACAAAGATGTTCCCAATGCAGGGTAGCAGAGGCACTGGGGCAAAATTGATGAGCCTACTGGACTGGAAATAAGATGACCCAGATTATGTCTCCTGCCAGCGATGGCTTCCAGTGTGTCCCCCACCTACTGTCCTTCATTGTAAAATTGGGAAATAATGGTACAGTAAAGCCCTCTTGGGGTGCTAGGGGATGCCATAGTGCACAGAGCACTGGACCTGCAGTCAGGAAGACACATCTTCCTGAGTTCAAATCTGGCCTCAGAAACTTACTGGCTGTGTCACCCTGGTCTAGTCACTTAATCCTGTTTACCTCAGTTTCCTCATCTGTATAAATGAGCTGGAGAAGGAAATGATAAACTACCCCAGTATCTCTGCCAAGAAAACCCCAAACGGGATCATGGAGAGTCAGACAGCACTGAAAGGAGTGAATAGCAACAAAGCCCTCTTCTAGAAAACCTCATTTTACTGTAGATGATGATGACAATGATGTTTTCATAATATTGGTCTTATGGCATCTCCAGACTCCGTAGTGCTGCCCAGTCCAGCTCCCTCACTATAACATACAAACTGTGGAAGGTTCAGGCTGGAAGAAATCCTTAAGAGCCTTAAGAGGCTCTAGGGAATTGGTTCTCTGACATCCTCATCATGCTGGGACCTTAGTGCAATCACCACTGACTTGTCCCATAATCCCCCTGTGAAGGGAAATAGGATGATGTTCTTTGATCATGGAGCTTCTTGATGAAGAGTCAGGCAATGAAAAAGGACTCTACCCAGTAATATCATTGAACAAACTAAATTAATTTGTTTTTTTGTAACTAAATTTTGGTGTCATGAAATAATAACTAAAATAATAAAGAAGCAAGATTTAGATTCATTTTTTCTCTGCATGTGCTTGAGCCAGTCTCTTCAAAGGGATGGGGTGAGGTCTGTTGGGTATATGCAGGTACAGATGCTGTCATTCAGTTCAGAGGGAGGGCAAATCAATTCAGCAAACACTGTTTGGGGGGGGTGTCACAAAACAATGGAATCTGATTGCTGGAAGGGACCTCAGAAGTCCTTTAGAACCCTACTACCACATCCTGCTACTTGGTGTCTGAGAGGTTAGCCATGGGAAACCTGCAGAAGGGCCATCATTTGTTGCCAAGGGCAGAGTTTAAAGGCTCACATTCTGAAAGTGAGATGAGAGTTGTCCTTCCAAGTAAGATAGACTCCAGTTTGTTAGGCTCTCAAACCAGAACTAAATACCTAAATACTGATGGATTGTTGGGGTGGGGAGAGGGAAGTGCTTGCCAACTAAGTGTGAATATGAATCAATACTTACACCATCTCTGTTCACAGGTTTAATGATTAAACCTTTAATGATTAAACTTTAATCACAGTTAATTCAAAGAAATTTAAGTTTTGAGATGTCCAGCATTCTGTCTAAAATTGAGCCGAAGATATCTAATCTCTCCATGTTTTGTAACTAGCTCTAAGTTACATGGCCTATTAAAAGAGGAATTGAGTGACCGGGGAGAGGTGGTGGCTTTTTTGGACTAGATTGGGGTCCTCGTGGAATGCAGTGGCCATGTGACCCATCCTTAGGAGCTCCTGCAGAATGCTGCTGATGCTGTTGGCTATGTAGAGGTTGAGCTGCCAGCTTTCGGGAGTCATGATGGCCCGCACATAATGGAAATCATGCAGAGCTTTGGTAACTGGTGCTGGTCTGCTAATCAGGTGGGGAGGAAGAGCCTCGATCTGGGTGCATCCAAAAGGCTTTGCTCCATATTGGGTTGACCTCTTCCATTCTGGCCGCATTGCAGTGAGAGAAGAGCTGGTGTTATGAGGGGAGAAGCCTCAGGCTTTCCCCACTGGAGGCCAACACATGGCCCACGAATATGGACCTTCCTGCTTGTTCTTTTGTTTTGGGGGAAGGAGATTGGAGGGGACCACAACAGATATGGGAGAGTAAGGCTGCAGTACTTGATGTAATGGGATCGTAGATTCAGAGCTAGAAGGGACTTGAGAGGTCATTGAATCCCATCCACTTATTTTGCAGATGGGAAAACTGAGGCTTGGTGACATTCATGTGACTTGCTCAGAGTCACACAGCTGGTCATCATTTGAGGCAGGATTTGAATCCAGATCTTCCTGGCTCTAAGTTCGTTGACCCATTCGCTTTGTCAAAGTCACATATTAGTCTAGGTAGAAGAGCCCAGCAGCACCCCTACCACAAGAAATCTGAAGAAGGTGGAGACTGCCCACGTCCAAATTGAGGAAGGGTCCCTTCCAGGGGATTCAGAGCTGGAAGGAATGCCAAAAGTCATCTAGCACGGTCATTTTATTTTACAAATGAGGAAATCAAGGCCCAGAGAAGAGGTGAGACAGGTAGAAAGTCCTGCTGCTTTCTTTTGGTCCCTTCTGGAGGCTTGGTTGGTTGTTTCCTAGGAGAGGTTACTGAGTCCAAGTGCCATCTAGTGGCCTAACTGAGTGACTGCCCAGACCCAGGGTAACTACCACCGCTCTTGTCCCAACCCTGGAAATGGGGAGTCCTAATCACCGTTTGGCCATCACACGGTTGGTACATTTTGATTAATGAAGCATCTCAGAGATACATGTTTAAGTCATATGAGTCAATGAAAGTTATAGCAATAGACATAACTTTGTTTGATGACTCTCTGATTATTAATAACGGGAAACCTGCTTTGTTCCTGGAGTAGATCCCATGTGGAGTCAGGACACAGAAAGGCTCCTTCTACATCAAAGGCCTTAAGGTGGGGTTTTTACAGGGTCTGTGAACTTGGATAGTTAAAAAAATACATTTTAGTTTTCACTAGCCTTTGGTTTCCTTTGTAAATCTGCATATTTTATTTTATGCATTTAAAACCCCTATTCTGAGAAGAGATCTAGGCCAGCAAAAACTTTAAGATCCCCTATCTTAGGTGGTGAGGGCCTCCTACTACTCTCATTTGTGGTTCGTGTGGTGATGGTTGCATCTGGCCCCACAACATTACAGAGTCTCATTTATATACATGTTATCACCTAACTATCCACATATGAAAAGCAAAGTGGATGAAGAATCCCTGTTGTCTAGACTATAATATGTAGTTGGAGGGGGTGCATCTGTGATCCCCAAAGTCTTAGTACAGTTTTAAGCTTTAAATAACTTTGGATATAGAAATGCTATAAACTACACCCCCCCCAAATTTGAAAGGTTACTTAAATATTTTTTTTTATTTTTGCTTTTTGGAGGGGCAATTGGGGTTAAGTAACTTACCCAAGGTCACACAGCTAGGTTTTTTGGTTTGTGTGTGTGTGTGTGTGTGTGTGTGTGTGTGTGTGTGTGTGTGCCTTAAGTGTCTGAGGCCGGATCCAAACTCAGGTCCTCCTGACTCCAGGGCCAGTGCTCTATTCACTGCACCACCCAGCCATCCCACTTAAAATTTTTATATGTTACTTTGTTTCTTAATGTTTAGCCTGGCCACTGTCTTGTGCTATACCTTGCTTTAGTCAATTTTCAAAGTCTATAAAAATTTTCACCAGCTGCTCTTTAGGGATTGAAAGGATTGGCTTCGGAACCCTAGCCTTAAGAGCCTCCAAAGATGGAGGTTTGGATGACCATAGAAGGATTTGGCCATTCCTTCATGAGGAAGATTTCAATGGAGAGAGGTTGGGTGGCCAAGCAAGAGGATGCCTTCCTCTTCACCAGCTTGAGGAAGTGTCATCCAGAAACGATTGCCCATGTAATGAATAATGGCAGAGCATGCCGTCTTGTTAAGATCAAAATGCTGTGTTGAGCCTATAGCAATTTACATGCCCCCTTGGGGTGGGGGGAGGGGAAAGGTGGGGAGAAAGTGTGGGGCTCAAAATCTTATGGAAATGAATGTTGAAAACTAAAAATAAATTTATAAATGATTAAAATGATAGATTTGTTATTAAAAATTAAAAAAATCAAGGAATTGTAAACAATTAAAATTTCAGTGGTGTTTTTTCTAAGTTTGTAGTGTTTTTAATTCTAAAGTTGTTAAAGCTTAGAACTACATTAAGACTTTTGGGACGTGATCTATTTCATCTATTTAATATATTTATACACATATACCTACACACACATATATCATATATAAATACAGACACATCTTGGGGAGATACTGTAAAAGCATAATGGTCCAGACCCAGAGCTGATCAGGAGGGGAACAAGTTGCATCGTCTTTGGAAAATTGCAGAGTTCCTTTAAAGAATTCCAGTTTGTCCCTGAAACATAAGGTCTTCCTTTCCTTCCTTTCCTCCCTCCCTCCCTCCCTCCCTCCCTCCCTTCCTTCCTTCCTTCCTTCCTTCCTTCCTTCCTTCCTTCCTTCCTTCCTTCCTTCCTCCCTTCCCTTCCCTTCCCTCCTTCCTTTCTTTTTTTCTCCTTTTTCTTTCCTCCCTTCTTTCCTTCCCTCCCTCCATTCTTCTTTTTCTCCCTCCCTCCCTCCTTCCTTCCTTCTTTCCTTTGTTCCCTCCATTCTCTTCTCTTCTCCCCTCCTCTCCCCTCCCTTCCCCCTCCCCTCCTTTCCTCTCCCCCTCCCTTTTCCCCTCCCCACTTCCCTCCCCTCCCCTCCCCTCCCCTCTCCTCTCCTCTCCTCTCCTCTCCTCTCCTCTCCTCTCCTCTCCTCTCCTCTCCCATCCTCCCCTCCCTTCCACTCCCCTCCCCTCTTCTCTCCTCTCCCCTCCTCTCCTCTCCTCTCCTCTCCTGTTCTCTCCTCTCCCCTCCCTCCTCTCCCCTCCCCTCTCTTCTCCCCTCCCCTTCCTCCTTCATCTCCTCTTCTTCCCCCCTTCTTTTCTTTCTTCACTACCTTTCTGATTGTGTTGTATGACTACAAGTCTCCAAAGCCAATGGAGAGGCATGTGGAGAGGTGAGCAGAGGGAACACATGTCCGTTGGCAGTTATACAGAAGTGGCAGAGTAAGGTAACTCATCAAAGAAATCCGCGGCCGCTGAAGCAGCTGGGCTGGGCTCATGTTGAGGATGAGGGATTGTCAATGAAGAGTCTCCATGCTCCTTAGACATCCTTGCAGTCCTAGATAAATTGAGGAAGGCTTCCAGCATATTGGATGGAGTCCTGGTGGTGCCTTTATGGAAGGGGAGGATAGGAATGACACGGGACATGCAGGCATGGATACATTTGCGTTCTTGGAGGGGATTTTGCTGCTGTGCAAACACACACACACATGTGCACACACACATGCATGCACAGCAGAGACTATAGTCTTTCATCAGACTGTACAGATGGTAGTGACCTTGCTGTCGATGCCAAGCCTTGGACACTGTCTCTACAGTCATTTGAAATGACTGGCACAGATGTCCTCAGGAGGCACGAAGCCATGCTCCAAATAGACTTTCCTTCCTCGGAACCAATCCAGAGCATCAGCAAAAGGAACCTTCCAAACAGCACCTAATTCAGACTTGTTCCCGAACACTGTGTGCCCTGCCAGAGTGTTGGCAGGCCAGTCAGGGGCTCATCTTGCTGTCTCTTGGGGCTTGGCCACATGTCTGTATCTGCCTCTTCAATGGCCCAGGGAGAGAACTGAAAAACGATGCAGTCATCACAGTATTTCTGGGTTTCTGTGATCTCACTGACTTGGTCCCTCCTTCCACTGGCACCCCTTGCTCCCCAGTCTGTAATCCTTGTGGTCCACACCCTCCAGGCATCCTCTGTTGAGCATGTCACCTGCATATTTGGGGCCTTCTGTCGACCTTCCAGCCTGTCTTGGGCTGGAGATTTGCTTAACTTTGTCATTTTATGGGTTCTGTAGCTCTAGACTTTAGTCACTTTTTTTTTTTTTAAAGCAATTGGGGTTAAGTAACTTGCCCAAGGTTACACGGCTAGGTTTTTGTTTGTATGGATTAAGTGTCGGAGGCGCTCTATTCACTGCGCCACCTAGCTGCCCCACTTTAGTCACTTTTTACAGGCATTTAAGGGGGTTTGGGGGAGAGCTCAAGCAAGTCCCTGCTTTTACTCAGCCACCTTGGCTCCTCCCCCTGTAAGTCCTTTTTAAAGACCATTTTGGGTGCCTGGTGTAGCCCTTAGAATGCCACCTTTTAGCCCTGACACTCCACATGTTCAGCCTGCCTCCTGTTCTGATCCCATGTCTCTGAGCTGATAACTTTGATGCCACTTTCAGCATGCAGCACTGTAATGTTAATGGAATATAAGATCTTCCCAGTCCATTAATAGGCCCCAGGTGGAGCCCATTGAGGAAGGCTTGCTTAGGGGAGGCTTGCTTGTAGGGAGGCTTTCACACCTTTTGCTAATTTCTAATTCTGCACTGAGTCAGAAGGGTTGTGATGCCTTCTGGCTCTGAGAAGTGTATATATACTCTGAGTTGGTATTTTGCTTTGGGGACTCGCTCATGAGAAGGGTCTTGTGATTCCCTGGGCGAGATTCTGAGTGGCTGTATGTTCAGAGCTTCCTGCCTGCTCGGATGTAAAGGCTCTCTCCATCCAGGGAGGTATGTAAAATGTGTAGTTGATCCAGGCAGTCAGAGTCCTGTCTGTTGGTCTTTATTTCTATGTTTGCATTTTCTCTGAAGTTCAGGTGCTGACTTTTCCCCTGAACCAGTGAATATAATTTAAAAAGATTGCTGATCCCTTGAACAGCCATTTTTCCTAGTGAAGCAGATCCAAGGGCCTGTGCTGGCAGGCATCCTGGGGGTGCTAGTGTGGCTGCTGCTACAACCACAGACTTCTCTGCTGCCCTAGAATCCAGTTTGATTCTTCAGAGATTGTGGGCTTCTGCATTTAACATCACCTACAGAAGACACTAGAAACTGTGATTTTATTGGTCTAGCGAGCTTCACGGTGGGAGACACTCCCTCTGCGGGTTGGCACATTTTCAGCAACTTCTCTTCTAGAGAGTTGTCTAGGGCACTGAGAAGTTAAGTGACTTGCCCAGGGCCACTCAGACAGTAGGTATCAGAGACAGGACTTGAACCTGACTCCTCCTGAATCTAAGGCCAGCATGCCACACTACCTCTTGAGGGACTGCTCTTTGTCTGGGGGCAGCTCCTACTCACTGAAAGCCCTTTGAAGGCTTCCTAATGCCTGTGCTCAGTTTTGGACACCACCCTGTTCTAGGACACACAGCAACCTGGAAAACAAGAGGGGAAGGCAGCCTTGATTGAATGTCAGATGAGTCAATCAAGTCAATGAGCCTTTATTGAGTGCCTCTTACACATACTAGGCACTGTGCTCAGCACTGGAGACTTGGCTGGAAGTCAAAGACTCATGATGATTGCCTTGGAGTATTTGTAGCAGTATAGTGAACATACTTTTATGTTTGATCCCTCAACCCCCTGGGTTTTCTGGGCCTTATCTTTCTTCCTCCACCCCCACTTAATAGTATTTTGTTTCTCCTCCCCCAATTATGTGTAAAGATAGTTTTTTTTTTGCCTTTTTTTTTGGAGGGCAGTTGGGGTTAAGTGACTTGCCCAAGGTCACATGGCTAGTATTTTCTGTTAAGTGTCTGAGGTCAGATTTGAACTCAGATCCTCCTGACTCTAGGGCCGGTGCTCTATTCACTGCACCACCTAGTTGCCCCTAAAGATAGTTTTCAACATTCACTTCTAGGAGATTTTGAGTTCCACCTTTTTCTCCCTCCCTCCCTTCCCTCACCCCCAAGACAGCAAGCAAGCTGACATAGGTTATACATGGACAATCATCTTAATCATATTTCCACATTAATCATGTTGTGAAAGAAGAATCAGGATGAAAGGAAAAAAACACGAGAAAGAAAAAAAACAACAGAAAGTGAAAATAGTCTGCTTTGATCTGCATTCAGACTCCAGAGTTCTTTCTCTAGATGTGGACAGCATTTTCCATCATCTCGTCTTTCTTATGACAGATCATCTCTGTTGTGGGCTGGCATTTCCTCCTACCTGCTACTCCCCCGCCCTCTCCACTTGCTCCCCATCCCCCGCCACTTTTCCTCTATGGAAACTTCCGTCTTCCTGGCTAACTGGTGCCTGACTGCCTCTAATATTAGAAGAGGGGAACCAAGGATGCATCTGAGCATCAGGGCTGGTCCAGGAGTGATGGACCGAAGTTACAAAGAGGCAAATTGAAGCTCAATTTAAGGAAAAACTTTCTGCTAAGTGGGATGGGTTGTCTTGTTAGGTAGTGAGTTCTCGATCCCTGGAGGTCTCTGAACCAAGGTTGGATTACCACTTGGTGGGGATATCAACAGAGAAGATTCTTGTTCAGGATTGAGCTGGGCTAAATAAGACATGTCAAATCCACTGGCTATAGCCAGAACCTGATTAACGTGTAATTGAGAAATGTTGAACCCCACCCTCCCTTCTGAAATTCTGTCATTCTTTCAGCTCAAATTTGGGTTCAGCTCAGTGTCCATCTGCAATGCCAGCCCAAGGTACATGTACTGATGGAGACCTCAGTGGGTGCTTGGCCTTATCTATGCAATGGGGCCATTCATGTTGTCCCTTCTTCGTGGATCAGAAGGTCTGTCTTTGGAATGGCCACAGATCTCATTCATGAGAGCCTTGGGTGTTCCTGGGCTTAATGTAGTCAGCCCAAAGTCACCTGCAAACAGGAGCATGTAGGACAGAGCACCATCTCTTGAGAATTCCTCTTCCTTTTGGACTTTGCATCAGACATCTTCAGCTTCCTTATTTGCAAAATGGTGATAATGTAACTATAATCAGCTTTATAGGGCTGTTGCAAGGATCAGATAGGATATCTATAAAGCAATTTGTATATCACAGACTGACATAAATGTCAACTGCTATGTATTGAATAGGGGTTTTAAAAATTAACTGAAAAGTGTACAATTAGAATATCTTTTCCCTTTCAGGGGAAAACCCACTGAATCCTATTTATGTGGCCTTTAATCCTTTGGGCTTTGATTCAGAGGCAGAAGATATCCTGGTGTAGTATATAGAGGCAGGGCTTTGCATCTGGAAGACCTGGCTGTATGCCAGCCTCATTCACAAAATGGTGATTCAGAATTTAATAAATATTTACAACCAGTGTCTCTGATAAAGGCCTCATTTCTAAAATATACAGAGAATGGAGTCAAATCTATAACAATACAAGTCATTCCCCAATTGATAAAGGGTCAAAGCATATGGAGAGACAGTTTTCAGAGGAAAAAATTAAAGACATTTATAGGCGTATGAAAAAATGCTCTAAATCACTATTGATTAGAGAAATGCAAATCAAAACAATTCTGAGGTACCACATCTCATTGGTCAGATTGGCTAAGATGACAAAACAGGAAAATGACAAATGCTGGAGAGGATGTGGACAAATTGGAACACTAATACACTGCTGGTGGAGTTGTGAGCTGATCCAACCATTCTGGAAAGCAATCTGGAACTATGCCCAAAGGGCTATAAATAAGTGCATACCCTTTGACTCAGCAATACCACTTCTGGGGCTGTACCCCAATGAAATTTCAAAAGTGGGAAAAAGACCGGTATGTACAAAAATATTTATAGTAGCTCTTTTTGTGGTGGAAAAGAATTGGAAGTCAAGGGATGCCCATCAATTGGGGAATGGCTGAACAAGTAGTATATAAATGTAATGGAATACTACTGTGCTATAAGAAATGAGGAGCAGACGGACTTCATACTACCTTGGAGAGACTTATATGAACTGATGCTGAGTGAAGAGGGCAGAACCAGAACTCTGTACACAATTACAGACACATCATACATGTGATGACTGACTTTGATAGACTGGACTCCTCTCAGCCATACAAGGTTAGATGACAACCACAAAGGACTCATGATGGAAAGGGATATCCACAGCCAGAGAAAGAACTACAGAGTCTGCAGATTGAAGCAAACTATTTGCTCTCTCTCGTTTGTTTTTTGTTTTGTTTTCATTGTTCAGCCCATGGTTATAATCCTTTACAACATGACTAACGTTCAACTTGAAGGTATTAGTAAAACCTGTATTTGATTACATGCTGCTATGGGGGAGGAAAGGAGAGGGAGGGGGAGAAAATTTGAAACTTAAGAGATTGTGGAACTGAATGTTGTAAACTAAAAGTAAATAAAAAGACATCAATTAAAAAAAAAGAATTTGGTAAATGCCTATGATGGGGGAGACACTTGACTAGATCAGTAGATATAGACACACAGATATAGACTTGCTTGTTAACTGCTCACTGTATGCCAAGCCATTTGCCAAGTACTAAGAGAAAATGTCCCTGCCCTCAATCAGCTTCCATTCCATCCACTAACATTCACACTGGCTCCCTCCCAGCATTGGACCAAGGGGTGGTGCTCAGATGTGAGGCTACAAGGACTGTGTTTAGCAAATACTGGATCTCCATGTGAACATTCACCATTAGGAATATCACATGCACTCTCTTCCAAAAGAAGGCATTGATCGATGACTGCCCACATTCTCATTCCACACTATTTCAGGGGCAGGATACTGTCAATTGAGAGGGAGCTGAAAATGAAGTGTGCTATTTAAGAAACTTGTGAGACCTACTGAATGAGGCAGGTGTTCATGGGGACACTAGTGGCTTTCACTGTGCTTGTCACACCAAGTGATGGCTGTTGGCTGAGAGTGCGTAGCGCTAACTGGCTCCTTTGTGATGAGACAGTCATGAGCTTTGCGGGACTTGCCAGGGAACCCCTTTGTGCTTAGATACCATTCATGGCAATGCCAGCTGGGAGGGCATTCATGGTATGCCTAAGTTTGTTTTCTGTGGAGAGGGGGTAAACATCACCTAAGGCTTTCCGGTTTGCCCCCAGACTCCCCATTCATGGTGAGAAGCAGGAGTTCCAGAGGAAATGGGCTCTGGGTTGGTTCCATGGCCAAGAGCTAATAAAGTCAGAGATGGGCCAAGGCCCAGTAACTGGTATGTTCTGGTCATCTCTTTCTCTTTGGAAGGAATAATGTTTCTTTCTGGTAGTCAGCCATCCCACCACTCTCCAAGTGGGTCCTGATGATGGTACTGTATATCTTGGAAAGAAGCCAAAGGGTCATAAAAATGAACTCTCCAGGAGGTTGGAGTAATACTGGTCCCTGTCTTTCCCTAGAGACTTTCATGAGGCTTCATTTCTTCTCATCTGGGATACTGCAGAAGCCTTCTCTCTCATTTCCTCTGATCGAATCTAGCCTACAGAGCACTGTTACTGGAAAGTTCTTCCTAAGAGTGACTCTGACTGGCTCAGAAAATCTGCCTGGGAATTCTCGGGGATTCCTAGGCTGCTCTAGGGAGTCATGGTGAGCCTGCAGAGGGCAGCAGTGGCCAGGCTCAGGGTAGAAGATGAACTCATTGCCTTGAGCTGCTGTCCCTGGGGGAAAACCATCCACAAATCCAAGATTGGGTCAAGAACTCAGCCAAGGAGCACCCCCATGTGGCAGCTGCCATTTCTGTGACCCTCTTAAGGTTTACCTGCCAAGTACTATACCTGGGTGGTAGGGATAGCAGGGAGAATTATTATCCCCATTTTACAGAAAAGAAAAACAAGGCTAAGATTAGTAAATAGTAACAGATTTAGAGCTGGAAGGTGGCTTGGGTGACATCTTCTCCAGCCCCTTCATTTTACAGAGGAGAAAACTGAGGACCAGAGGAGTTAGGCAGTGTGGGGCAGTGGATACCATTCTGGACCTGGAGTCAGGCAGACTTGGGTTTGAAGCTGGCCATAGAAATTTATCAGCTCTGTGACCCTGAGTAAATCATGTCATTTCTGAGTCTCAGATTTCTCATCTTAAAAGCTGATAAAATAATATCACGAATAAAATAATCACATGGTTGTTATGAGGCTCAAACTGTAAACTATAAGTAAAGCACTATGTAAATATTAGCATTATTGTTTTTATCTTGTCAGCCTCCTCACTTTACAAATGAGGAAACTGAGGCCAAGAGAAGCCAGTAAGTAGAATAAAAAACTGGGAGCCCCTGGAGGGCAGGGGCTATCTTTTGCCTCTTTTTGTATCCCCAGCACTTAGCACAATGCCTGGAACATAGTAGGTGCATAATTAATGTTTATCAAATTGAATGAAAGAGTTTGAAGGGGCCTTAGAGGTATTCTAGTTCAAAGTCTTCATTTTGAAAAATATTTTATTTCTCCCCCAATTACACGTAAAGACAATTTTAACATGCATTAAATTTTTTTTGAGTTCCAAATTTTCTCTTTCCCTCTCTCATCTCCCCCCTCCCTGAGACAGTAAACAATTTGATATAGGTTATACTCTTTTTGCTTGTTGATTTTTTTGTCTTTATTAATTTGTTTGTTTACTTTTAGTTTACAAGATTCAGTTCCACAGTCCCTTGAGTTTTAAATTTCCTCCCCCTCTCTCTTACACACCTTCCCCAGCCCCATGGCAGCATGCAATCAACTATAGGATCTGCAAATACTTTCACATTAAACATTAGTCAGGTTGTAAAGAAGGATTGTAATGTATGGAATGAACAATGGGAAAGAGGAAACAAAACCAAACAAGAAAAAGACAGAGAGCAGGTAGTTTGCTTCAATCTGCATTCAAATTCTGTTCTTTCTAGTTCTTTCTCTGAATGTGGACATCTCTCTCCATCACGAGTCTTTTGGAGTTGACTTATGACCTTGCATTGCTGAGAAGAGTCCAGTCTATCAAAGTTGGTCATCACACACATGTTGTATCTGTGATTGTATACAAATTTCTCCTGGTGCTACTCTTCTCACTCAGCATCAGTTTGTATATGTCTCTCCAGGTAAATATGAAATCCATCTGCTCCTCATTTCTTTTTTTTTTTTTAGAAGCAATTGGGGTTAAGTAACTTGCTCAAGGTTACACGGCGAGTCATTATTTATGCGTGGGTGCTCATTTTCTGAGGCCGGATCTGATCTCGGGTCATCCAAACTCCGAGGCCGGCGCTCTTACTCACTGCGCCACCTAGCCGCCCCTTTAGGGCAATTGGGGTTAAGTAACTTGCCCAAGGTTACACGGCTAGGTTTTTGTTTGTGTGGATTAAGTGTCGGAGGCTGGCTCCGAACTCAGGTCCTTCTGATTCCAGGGTCGGCGCTCTATTCACTGCGCCACCTAGCCGCCCCTTGCTCCTCATTTCTTATAGCACAATAGTATTCCATTACATTCATATACCACAATTTGTTTAGCCATTCCCCAGTTGATGGGCATCCCCTTAATTTCCAATTCTTTGCCACCATAAAAAGAACTGCTATAAATATTTTTGTACATATGGGTCTTCCTCCCACTTCTATGATCTCTTTGGGATACAACCCTAGAAGTGGTATTCCTGGGTCAAAGGGTATGAAATTATTTGTAGCCCTTTGGGCATAGTTCCAGGTTGCTCTCCAGAATGGTTGAATCAGTTCACAACTCCACTAGCAGTGCATTAGTGTTCCAATTTTTCCAAATCCTCTCCAGAATTCGTCATTTTCCTGTTTTGTCACCTTAGCCAATCTGGCTGGTGTCAGAGTTGTTTTGATTTGCATTTCTCTAATCAATAGTGATTTAGAGCATTTTCTCATATGCTTATAGATATCTTTAATTTCTTCCTCTGAAAACTACCTGTTCATATCCTTTGACCATTTATCAATTGGGGAATGACATGTATTCTTACAGATTTGACTCAATTCTCTGTATATTTCAGAAATGAGGCCTTTATCAGAGACATTGGTTGTAAAAATTCTTTCCCAGTTTCCCACTTCCCTCTTAATCTTGGTTACATTGTCTTTTTTTTGTACAGAAACTTTTCCACTTAATCTAATCAAAATTATCCATTTTGCATTTTATAATGCTCTCTAACTCTTGTTTGGTCATAAAGTCTTCCCTTCTCCATAAATCTGACAGGTAAACTATTCCTTGCTTTCCCAAATTGCTTATCAGCATCAGCCTAGATTGTGCATCCAGTTAGACTTGATTTTGGTATACGGTGTTAGATTTTGGTCTGTGTCCAGTTTCTGCCATATTATATTCCAGTTTTCCCAGAAGTTTTTGTCAAATAGTGAGTTCTTATCCAAAAAACTGGGGTCTTTGGGTTTATCAAACAGTAGATTACTCCAGTCATTGACTGCTGAGTCTTGTGTACCCATTCCATTGATCGACTATTCTATTCCTCAGCCAGTACCAAGTAGTTTTGATGACTGCTGCTTTATAATACAGATTAAAATCTGGTATGGCTAGGGTTATACTTTTTCAATCATGCAAAGCATATTGCCATTATTAGTCATGTTGTGAATGAAGACACAGACCCAAAGGAAAAAGAAACAGAAAATGAAAACTAGTCTCCTTCTTTTAAAAAATGTATTTATTTTTAGTTTTCAACATTAGCTTTTATTTTCCCCCACTGAATAGTATCTTATTCTTTCCAATTCCAAAGTAAAGATAGTTTTTAACACGCACTTTTATAAGATTTTGAGTTCCAATTTTTTTCTCTATCCCTCCTTCCCCCCTCCCCAAGACAGCAAGCAATCTGATATAGGCTATACATGTATGATCATAGGAAATATATTTCCACATTAGTCATGTTGTGAAGGAAGAATCAGAACAAAAGGGAAAAACCATGAGGAAGAAAAAAATAATAAAAAAGGAGAAAATAGTATGCTTCAATTGGCATTCAGTCTCCATCAGTTCTTTCTCTGGAGGTGGTTAGCATCATGAATCCTTTGGAATTGTCTTGGATCATTGCATTGCTGAAAATAGTTGTTACTCACAGTTGATCATCACACAGTATTATCATTACTGTGTACAATGTTCTCCTGGTTCTACTTACTTCATTTTGTATCAGTTCATTTAAGTTTTTCCAGGTTTCTCTGAAATTTGTCTGTTCATCATTTCTTATAGCACAATAATATTCCATTATAATCATGTAGCACAACTTATTCAGCTATTCCTCAATTGATCTCCTCAATTTCTAATTCTTTGCCACCACAAAAAGAGCTGCTATAAATATTTTAGTACACATAGCTCCTTTCCCCCCTTTTTGATCTCTTTGGAAAACAGACCAAATAGTGATGTTGTGTGATCAAAGGGTATACAGAATTTTATAGCCTTTTGGACATAGTTCCAAGTTGTTCTCCAGAATGCCTGGCATATAGGTGCTTTATAAATGTTAACTATTACTATTCATGCCCTCCCCTGTGACCACTTCCACTACCTCTGACTGATTTTCGCTTGATGGAAATTTTCCCTTGTTTCAAAGTACAGTTTAGGGTCCACGTCCTCTAGAAGCCTTAGCTGATCTCCCTAGCTCCAGCCTTGTCCAGCAGTGAAGTTCACCTTTGATTTCCCATAGATTTTTTTTTTTTGCTTTTTGGGGGGCAATTGGGTTTAAGTAACTTGCCCAAGGTCACACGGCTAGGTTTTTGTTTGTGTGTGCGTTAAGTGTCTGAGGCCAGATCCGAACTCAGGTCTTTCTGACTCCAGGGCCGGCACTCTACTCACTGCGCCACCTAGCCGCCCCCATTTCCCATAGATTTCTACACCTCTTAGGCAGAAGTATCTTTAGAGAGTGTCTAATCCATCCAATACTGAAGGCGCTCCCTCTACCACACCCTTCCCAAGTCATCCCTTCAGCTTTGCTTGAAGACCTCCAATGAGGAGCAACAAATGTCAGATTCTTGAGAGCAGGGGCAGTTTCCTTTTTCTCCTTTGCATGCCCCATACTCAGCTGAGTGCCCGAGATGCAGCAGGAACTTAATACACACTTATTGTATTGGCTTGAGGCAATCCATTCCATTTTGGAAATTTTTAATTAGCAAGTTATTCCTTACACCAGGCCCACATAGCAATATCTGACTATGCTGTATTGAGTCATGTGTGGAGAGGTGAATCAGGGAAGTTCTCTAATCAGTTAGGGTCAGAGACTTTGGGCATTTGGTGTGCCTTCTTTTGTAGATCTTGAAAATTAACCACTCAGCTTCCTCAGAACTTTGCTACTTTGAGCATGTCTCCTCTTGGTCTAGTCCCTTTCTTCTTCCCATCTTTGTCACAAAAGTTCCTTTTATACCATTCTTATACTAGGGACAGTGAGGACTGTGATTCTAGAATCCAATTGTGGGGTATAATTGATGCAAAGTCTGTTTTAAAAGGACAGCTAGGGGGCGCCATTGTGTAGAGAGTGCTATGTCTGGAGTCAGGAACATGTAAGTTCAAGTCGGCCTCAGACACTAGCTGTGTGACCCCGGGCAAGTCACTTAACCCTGCTTGCCTCAGTTTCCTCATCTGTAAACTGAGCTGGAGAAGGAAATGGCAAATCCCTCCTGTATGAGTAAATTGTTTGACCGTTCTCAGTCTTAGTTCCCTCAAATGGGGATAATAACACCTCCCCCAGGCCCTCCAACAATTGTTATTTTAAATTTTGTCATCTTTGCCAATCTTATGGGTATGGAGTGGAGCTATTTTCCTATTTATTAGTTGTTGTTGCTGTGGTTCAGTCATTTTTCAGACATGCCCATCTCTCCATGACCCCATTTGGGATTTTCTAGGCAGAGATACTGGAGTATTTGCCATTTTCTTCTCCAGCCCATTTTACAGATGAGGAAACTGAGGCAACGAGAGTTGAGTTACTCTCCCAGGATCACACAGCTTGTAGTCAGGAAGTCAGGAAGATGAATCTTCTTGACTCTGACCCTGGTATTATAATTTGGAACATTTTTTTCATATAGTTCTTGATAAGTCGCATTCTTTCCTTTGAGAATTTTGGAACCTTAAAAACACTATTTAAATGCTAGCTATTATTTGTTATAAGTGAAATTTTTTACTTTTTGCCTTTTTGGGGGGAGGAACAATTGAAGAAGAGAGTGGGGCTCACGATTGTGATGTCAAAAAAGACTAGAGAATTAATGAAGCACCCAAGATGCGGAGAAGAGAAGGAAGCTTCGAAGGAGACCCTGCCAATGACAGCTTTGGAGCTAACGGAGTGAACTTGTGCGATGTAACACTGGCAGATATTGCTGTGGAGGAGGGAGTGGTTCGTCCAGTACTCCATCCTTTCCGCTTCCTCCTCAGAAGGGTAGGAGCTGAATCTTTCCTAACTCTTTTCTCTCTTCTTCATGAAAGCGTTACTTAGGGTGGGATCTTTTCTTTAGTCTCCCCCATCTCCTCTAGACTACTTTTCTGAAGATTTAATCAAACACAAGATATTGAAACAATAAGTTCATTTTTATCCCAGAAGAAATTTCTGAAGATTTAATCAACCATTACCTGTTATAACAATAAGCTCATTTTTAGCCTAGGGGCAATATTATTATAATATTTTTAGCCTCGGGGCAGCTGGGTGGCAGTGGATAGAGCAATGGCCTTGAAATCGGGAAGACTCATTTTTATGAGTTTACATCTAAGCTTGGACACTTACTAGCTGTGTGAACCTGGGCAAGTCACTTAACCCTGTTTGCCTCAGTTCTTTATCTGTAAAATTAACTGGAGAAGGAAATAGCAAATCACTCCAGTGGTTTTGCTGAGAAAACCCTAAATGGGGTCATTAAAAGTCAGACATGACTGAACTGAATGAACAACAACAACAACAACATTACAGCCCTTGGGTCCCTTGGGGTCTCTCTCTCTCTCCCCTTTATTTTAGGTAGTTTATATCAGGCAAAAAGTTACTAATATAATCATAATAGCTCAGAGCCCCTAGTCAGGAATATTTGAAAAGGCCACACAGAGGTTTGATTCTCTTCTCTAATTTAAATTCTGTATACTTCTAGCTAATGCTTAACTTCTCCACATAAGTAAATAATACTGGTCTTCAAGGTTAACCTTGGGTTTTTTTTTTTTAAATTCATGAAGCAAGACTAGGATAATGGAAATGCTTAGATAAAAGAGGTGAGAGGATTATATAACAGAACCTATTACTGGGTAGGTACAGGGAAATGAAGATGGGGGAAAAGTAGACTTTTTGCAAATTTCCTCAGTCCTTGAGGAGGCAATCATAACCAGCACCTTGTAGTTTGAGTTCTGTGTTCCAAAATACCTATATGAATGGTACATTTATGTCTCTCTTTTCTCAACCACAGTTCGGCTCTCTTCTCTCTCCTCTTCCTACTTCTCTCTCTCTGTCTCTCTCTCTCCCTCCCTCTTTCCCTCTCTCTCCCTTCTTTCTCTCTCTGTGTCTCTGTTTCTCTTTTCTTCCTTCTTTCTCTCTGTCTCTTCCTTTCTTCCTCTGTCTCTCTGTCTCCTTCTCTCTCTCTCTCTCTCTCTCTCTCTCTCTCTCTCTCTCTCTCTCTCTCTCTCTCTCCCCTCCTCCTCCTCCTCAAATCCCTGGTAGGGCTCTTGCCTCTTGGCTCATCCCATGCTAGCTACTTCCTCATAGTCTGTTTTTGCAAAGATTGTGTGTGTCTTTTTAAAAACTCCTTGGTGAAACTCTAGTCAGCACTCCAGTTCAAAGATGACCTTATCCTAAATTACCTTCAGGGCTGAGAAGGATAGATTGTCTCTTTGAACTTTAAATCCCAGAATGTGTCAGTTCCCAAACTCCTATTACAAAAATCTGTATGTAGAGAATTACACCAATGTATATAAAATCACACCAATCTGTAGGTATAGAATAGAGGTTTGTGGTTTTACACACAATGTTCTGTTTTTTTTTCTTCTTTGTCTATGGCAACATTAATGTCTGTTAGAATTTTGCTAAGTTTTTAAAAGTGGAGTTGGAGAGTAAGGATTTATAGGTATCTGTCTGGTGTTGCCCAGGGAAGGGCGTGCTCTGATTCTAGTGACTGGTACTAGATAAGAACAGTTTTGCAAGCTCCCACAGTTTCATAGAAATATTCTTTCAATTGCGCTCTAATTCTATGTTCTAGAGCAACTTTTTTTTTTTTTAAAGCAATTGGGGTTAAGTAACTTGCTCAAGGTTACACGGCTAGTCATTTGATTTATGCGTGGGTGCTCATTTTCTGAGGCCGGATCTGATCTCGGGTCATCCAAACTCCGAGGCCGGCGCTCTTACTCACTGCCCCACCTAGCCGCCCCTTTAGGGCAATTGGGGTTAAGTAACTTGCCCAAGGTTACACGGCTAGGTTTTTGTTTGTGCGGATTAAGTGTTGGAGGCCGGCTCCGAACTCAGGTCCTTCTGATTCCAGGGTCGGCGCTCTATTCACTGCGCCACCTAGCCGCCCCTCTAGAGCAACTTTTGATCTATATTTGGTCTTCCAAGTGACCCTATCTGGTGCTTTGAACAAATGATCAGTTTTAAGCTGCATTGTAAATTAATAACTTGAATTCTAGTTTTTAAATCAATGTCTTATAAGTTTGGTGATTATAAATTGTTTTACCCCAGAGCCTGATCCCCACTTGGTGAACTGAAAAAAAGAAAAGAATTTCTAAACCTATAAAATTGATGGTTAGACCCTGAACTTGTGGTGACCTCAGTCACATGAGGACACTTCTTGCAGGCCCGCCAATTGGCCAGCATTGCTCCACCTTTCAATGGAAATGCTGAGGACTTCCTGAACAAACCTTGACTCATGTAAATAAGGCATATGGGAGAAATATAAATATATTTTCCTGGAATCTTTCAAATTTATTTGTAATATCTTGGTTAGAACTGCAACTCTTGATTTTATAGTGCCTAGATTCTTTATTGGTGCCTTCTGAATAATATTATCTCTGTGGTCTAATGCCTTAGAATTTCTCTTGGGAACATATGGTCACTACAATAAAGAAAGAAGTGTTAGCTAACAAAAACATCTACTATAGGATAGGCTTTATTTTGCTTCACCAATTAAAAAAAACACCCTATGAAAAAGCCTTGTACGATAAACCCATGAACAGTGGGGACAAGTACACTTTCTCCTCCATCAGGCCTTCCTGGGATTATTCAGGTTTGCAGAATTACAGTTTCCTTAGGACTGAGGCCCTTTGCCCATAACCCTTTTATGGGGAGGGCATTAGCAATTGTGTGAGGGCCAAACAGCTCCCTTATCTGGCTAGTCCTTACCTTCCCTAGGCATGTTGTAGATGTCTCCTCTTCCCGTAAACATCACCAGGCCCAGAGTAAGGAAGACTTGAACTCAAACCTGGCCTCAGCCACTTCCTGGCTGTATGACACTAGGAAAGTTACTTAACCTCTGTCTACCTCAGTTTTTTTCAACTGTAAACTGAGAATAATAATAGTAAATGACATAATATTTGTGAGATATTTAGCACAAAGCCTAACACCCAGTAGATATTTAATAAATGCTGGTTTCTTAGAGACAACTGGAATCTCCAGAGAGTTTTTTCTTTGAACCTTGACAGCTTAAATAACTCACTGTACTTGCTTTACCCAGGTACCCCCCATCTGGTCCAGAAGATTTTGTTTAGGTACTGCTTGCTGGTTTAGGAACTCCTGCAATAGGCACCAGTTAGTGACATTCTGAAAGGGATGACAACTCTCAGAATACCTCCACGCTCTCTCTTTTCCTCTCTAGCTTGAGAAGTGAAATCCAGGCTTCACGTGTGTTTTGTGGTGAGGAGAGACTTGAATTGGACTGGACAAGGCAGAGTCCTGTAGATCGAGGAGCAGGCTAGGCTCATTTTCATTGCCCAGAAGCCAGAAGAAGAATTTTACTGGGAGCTCTGTTTTCATTCCCCCATTTATTTATTATTCTTAGTTTTCTACATTCACTTTTATAAGATTTTGAGTTCTAAATTTCCCCCCATCCTCCCCTCCCCCTTCCCAAGATGGTATGCAATCTGATATAAACTATATATGTGTACAATCATATTAAACATATTTCCACGTTAGTCATGTAAAAAAGACATAGAACCAAATGGAATAACCATGAGAAAGAAAAAAAAAACAACAAAAAAGAGAAAATAATATGCTTTGATCTGCATTCAGACTCCATAGTTCTTTGTATGTGGATAGCATTTTCTGTCTTGAGTCTTTTGGAATTGTCTTAGATCACAGCATTGCTGAGAGGAGCTAAGTTTATCAAAGTTGGTCATCACATGATGTGACTGTTTCTGTGTACAATGTTCTCCTGGTTCTGTTCACGTGGGAGCTCTGTTTTGGTGTAACAGGATGATGAAAACCGAAAACATGATGAGGAAACCTTTTGAGTGAAGAACTTGCTGGGCTTGTCTACATTGCCCAGAGACTTCAACCTGAGGAGTTTTGCAGTTCTCTGACTTATATGAACTGATTATCTCTAATATAGGTGTAACACTTTCTTTGTACCCTTTTGAAGGTGAGTTTAAAAAGCTTGTCATTTCATTAGTGAGAGGGTACCTAGCAGGGGGGCAGTGAGAACCAGAAGGGGATCACTTAGCAGAAAAATAGTTTTGTGTGGTACAGATTGTTCCTGAATAGGTCAAAGACACCAAGACCTACAATTAAGAGTTATGAGTTGCTCTGAGCAAATAGTTTTCTCTACTAATGTCTCTCTCTTCTGACTTTATGTAAGCATGTGTCCATTCTTCCCCTCAGACACTGTGTGTATTCATGGGAGACTGTGATTCAGGAGTGGACTGTGATTATTCTTGCTTTTAGTTTAATATTAAGAAGAATTAATGAGGAATCAATGGTGCCATGAGGACTGATTTTATGTAAATGGAAATCATGCTGTTGGGGGATCAGGAGCAACCTTTAATAAGTAATGGTTATACAAAGATGGAAGGAAAATGACTTCTGCCATCAGGGAGCTTATGTAGAAAGAGAAAAATGTAATGTGAATGTAAAAAGAGAAAAAAAACTGTGCTCAGTACAAAGCCCTACAGGAACTACACAGAGGGAGAAGACATAGGGCTTGATCTAGCAAAGGAGAGGAAGAGGGAGGAGCCAGACAGTTAGGAGGAGAGCTAAGAAAGACCAGCATCAAGAAAACCCAGCGAGGAGAGAGTGTCTTGGAGGAGTGAGTCACTAACCGTCAAGTGATACAGACAGGTCAAAGAGGGTGAGAATTTAGGAAAGGCAAGGCCACCAGATTTAGGAATTAAGAGATCATTATCTATCTTGGAGAGAGAAGTTTCAGTTGAGTGGCAAGTGGGGTTAGAATCCATATTATAAGATATTAAGCAATAATGGAAATAGAGGGAGGGCAAGAAGACCAGGTAGAAAATGTAAAGCTCAAGAGGAGAGTAATTATCTCCCATAAGAGGAAGGACAATTATCCTAAGTGCTCCCAAAATTCAGGTGAGGAAAAAAAACTACCCCAAAGCTTTAACTTTCCCTCAAAGGCAGGTCTTTTTAAAAGGACTTTAGCTATAACAAGACAATAAAAACAGGGGTTTCTGGTTCCTTGGAAAGACAGCTTTCGATCTGACTGCTTCTAGTCATTGGTGTCCTCTTGGACAAATCACCTTCACCTCCCTTGGCCTCGATTTCTTCACAGTCTGTACTTTTCTCATTTCTGGGGTCACCGCAAGCTTTACTCTGCTAATCTGCTCCATGTTTCCCTGGAGCTCATGGGGAGTAGTAGTGTTGAAGGAGTTTGGGACCAGTTGGCCTAGAAGGACTGAGGTGACCTGTAGGCTTCTTTGCTTGGCCTGAGTCACGAAACTAGAAAGAGTTCTAATAGTCCCCCAACTGGGGAGGATTTTAACCAGCTGGTAGAAGGAGCACTGGCCTGGGATTCAGGGGCCCTGGGTGCTAGCCCTTCCTCTAACACAAACTCTAGGCCTTTGTTTCCTGTTATAAAAGGAGGTTGAAACAAATTGGTAAAAATGACAAAAGATTAGAACAGTTCAGAGCATAGGCACACCAGTGCATTGTAGATGGAGCTGTGAGTCAGTACAGCCATGTGGAATTATGTAAATGAAGTGACTACCCTTTGACCCAGAGAATCTAATAACAGGCATATACCAAGGAGCTCATGGGTAGGGAAGACTTTCCCATATACACCAAAATATGAAGAGCTACATTTTTTTTAAAGCAGTTGGGGTTAAGTAACTTGCCCAAGGTCACACGGCTATATTTTTGTTTGTATGTGCATTAAGTGTCTGAGGTTGGATCTGAACTCAGGTCCTTCTGACTCCAGGGCCAATGCTCTACTCACTGCGACACCTAGCCACCCCCTTTTAATTTTTATTTATTTATTTATTTTTGGGAGGATACCCTGTATTTTCAAACTTTTCAAGTTTATTGATTGGTTTGGCTGAAATTTTCCCCTCTTCTTCCCTTTTTCCTTTTCTTTAACAATATTTGTTAGAAGAAATGATCTTCCTCGGGGGAGAGGAAGGGATTTTAGGAGATATTAAGGTGATGTAAAGACATAAATCCCATTTATTTTTTAAAATTTTATGTTTATTTTTAGTTTACATCATTCATTTCCACAAGATTTTGAGTTACAAATTTTCTCCCTGTCTTTCCCCTACCCACCACCCCAAAACAGCGATCCCACTGTATCATTTCTCCCCCAATCTGTTCTCTCCTATATCCTCCCCTATTACCCCCTCCGACTTTCCAGTAGGGCAAGATAGATCTCCATACCCTGGTGCCTATATATCTTATTTCTAGTTGCATGTAAAAAAATGATATATTTTTTAAACATTTGATTTTACAACTTTGAATTCCAGATTATTTCCCTTTCTCAACCCTCACCCACCCTTACTGGGAGGATAAGCAATTCAATATAGGTTGTGCATGTGAAGTTATGCAAAACATTTCCATAGTGGATATATTGTGAAAGACTAACTATATAGCCCTCTATCCTATCCCGCCCCAACTCGTTCTATTCTCTACTTTGATTCTGTCCTTTTCCAAAAGTGTGTGCTTCTAACTACCCTCCCCCCAACCTGCCCTCCCCTCCATCATCCCCCCCCATCCCTTTCCCCCCTACTCTCTTATAGGGCAAGATACCCAATTTAGTTTGTATGTCCTTCCCTCCTTAAGCCAAATTCAATGAGAGTAAGGTTGACCCATTCCCTTTTGCCTTCCTGTTCTTCCCCTCCATTGTAACAGTTATCCCTTGGCTCTTCTATATGAGATAGTTTACCCCATTCTGTCTCTCCCAATCTCCTCTCATCATATTCCTTTCTCACCTCTCAATTTCACCTTTTAAATATCATCCTTTCCTATTCAATTGATCCTGTGCCCTCTGTCTACATATACCTGTAGACACACTCACATATGTATTCATATGCACATATACCCTTCTATATAGATATATGTATATATACATATATGTGTGTATATATATATATATATACACACACACATACACACACACATTTATATTCCCTTCAACTATCCTCATACTGAGAGAAGTTTTATAAGTTACAATTATAATTTTTCCATATAGGCATGTAAATAGTTTGACTTTGATAAATTCCTTATGATTTCTTTTCCCTGTTTACCTTCTCATGCTTTTCTTGCTTCTTGTATTTGAATATCAAATTTTCTATTCAACTCTGGTTTTTTCATCAAGAATGCTTGAAAGTCCTCTATTTCATTGAATGACCATATTTTCCCCTGAAACATGATACTCAGTTTTGCTGGGTAGGTGATTCTTGGTTTTAATCCTAGCTCCTTTGACCTCCAGAATATTCCAAGCCCTTTGATCCCTTAATGTAGAAGCTGCTAGATCCTGTGTTATCCTGATTGTGTTTCCATAACATTTGAATTGTTTCTTCTTGGTTGCTTGTAATATTTTCTCCTTGATCTGGGAACTCTGGAACCTGGCTGTAATATTCCTAGGAGTTTTCTTTTTGGGATCTTTTTCAAGAGGTGATTGGTGAATTATTTCAAGTTCTATTTTGCCCTCTGGTTCTAAAATATCAAGGCAATTTTCCTTGAGAATTTCTTGAAGGATGATTTCTAGGTTTGTTTTTTTTTTTTGATCATGGCTTTCAGATAGTCCAATAATTTTAAAATTATCTCTCCTGGATCTATTTTCCAGGTCAGTGGTTTTTCCAATGAGATATTTCACATTGCTTTCTATTTTTTCATTTGTTTGGATCTATTTAATAGTATTTTGATTTCTCATAAAGTCATTAGCTTCCATTTGCTCCAATCTAATTCTGAAGGAATTATTCTCTTCAGTGAGCTTTTGAAATTCTTTTTTTCATTTGACAAATTTGGCTTTTTAAGGCATTCTTCTCCTTATTAACTTTTTGGGCCTCTTTTGCCATTTGAGTTAATCTAATTTTTAAGGTGTTATTTTCTTCAGTTAGGTTGTTGACTTGATTTTCATGATTTTCTTGCATCATTCTCATTTCTCTTCCCAATTTTTCCTCCACTTCTCTTATTTGGTTTTCAAAATCCTTCTTAAGCTCCTCCATGGCCTGTAAGCATTTCATATTTTTCTTGGAAGCTTTTGGTGCTGAAGTTCTAACTTCATTGTCTTCCTCCCATTCCATACTTTGATCCTTTTTGTCCCTAAAAAGGAATCTAAAGTTGCGTTGCTATGCTTGCTTTGCTTCTTTGCTTGCTCATGTTGCCACTCAATTACTTGACTTTCGAGCTCTTTGTCACAGTAGAACTCTGCTTCCAGAGAGGAGAACTTTGTCCCAAATTGCTGGGGTTTTCACAGCTGCTGGGGCTATTAGGAGGGGGCTGTCTCTTCAGCCCCTACAAACTCTGGCTCACTGGTCCCACACCTCAGGACCACTGCCCAAGACCAAAATCCAGATCCAGGCAGGTTAAAGCAAGAGCCATTACCCTCTGAATGTTCCCTTGGTCCCCCTATGATCTGCAGGCCAGGACCTCTGAAGTAGTCATGTGGAGGCAGCTGCATGGGCTGCTGCACCTCTGCCACTTCTAGATCCAGGGGCAGGAGCCAGACTGCTCCTCCATGCCCCCTCAGTTCCAACAGAGTTCTACACTGACCTCTCACTTTTTCTTCAGCATTTATGGGTTGATAATTCTGGAAACCACCACTGGTGATCCATTCTCTTGAAGTCTGCTGCAGCTGCTGATCAGGGCCACCCTGGGGCTAAAACCACAGCTCATGTGGGGTTGGCCTAGGCTCCCAGCATGCTGTGATGGACCCTTCCTGCCCTCCTGCTAGGCTTCCTTCAGTTTGTTTCTCTCTGTCACTTTGTGGATTCTGTAGCTCTAAAGTTTGTTTAGAGTCATATTTTATAGGTATTTGAGGTGGTTATGGGGGGAGCGCAGGGAGTTTTCCAGCTTCTGTGCCTCCATCTTGGCTCCACCAATCCCATTTATTTATTTATTTATTTTTTCTTTGTTTTTTTTTGGAGGGCAATTGGGGTTAAGTAACTTGCCCAAGGTTACACGGCTATGTTTTTGTTTGTGTGTGTTAAGTGTCTGAGGCCGGATTTGAGCTCAGGTCCTTCTGACTCCAGGGCCGGCACTCTACTCACTGCACCACCTAGCCACCCCCCATTTAGTTTTTAAAGAAGAAAAGGACAACAATGAGGGAGTTGACAAGGTCATCTCTAAGGTTTCTTTTGGCTCTGCCAGTACTACCCTCTGAAATTCTGGCTCCATTGGACTCCCCATCAGATTAACTTCAATGGAATCAGGAACTAAATGAACATAATAATTTGACCTTGGACAAGTCACCTCTTCCACTCTGAGATCTTGTTGTGTTCCCCAAAAGCAAGGACTGGATAAATTGGCTCCTGCTATCTTTTAGCTCCATATTGACACTTTGAGGTTTGGCGTTTTTTTCGGGGGAGGTACAGAATGGGAAGGGATGTAATTAACTTCAGGACCTCCTTCAGATCACTTCCCCAAAGCATCAGTATTCTTCTGTAAAGGTTATTAAGTATCTCTCCTTATCCCCTCTCCCCTAAGTAATCAAATTTCTTGCCGGGAACAACTAATTATTTTTGATATTAGCAGAATATAGATCTTAAAGATCTGAATTCATATGCCATCTCTGACATATATATTGACTGTCTGATCCTGGGTAAGTCACTTGACTTATCAGTGTCTGAGCAATTCTCTAAGACAGGGGGTCCTGCCTTTTTTGTATGTGTTATGGACCCCTCTTGGCAATATAGTCAAATCCAAGGGCCCCTTCTCAAAATATGGTTTTTAAATATAGAAAATAAATAAAATAGGATTATAAGGGAATCTAATTACATTAAAATTCAGTTTTTGAATTGTTTTTTGGAAAAAAGTTTGAGAACACCAGGTTAAGAGCCCTTTCTAAGACTATCGGTACTAAGACTATGGGTGCAGAGCAGGTACTGGTCCCATTGATAGAGGCAGTTTTCTCACTAGTGAGTTCTCCACTTATGAACCCATAGGTGTCACTGCTCCCCCCATCCTCTCTGCCCCAAATCCTAACTAAGGTATGCACCTCCTTCCTCTTTGCAGGTAGGCAGGACAGGACAGCACAAGCATGGAATTCGCTCCTCACCTTTGCCTCATTAAGGAAACTTTCCAGGTGGCAGACTTGAATGACCCAAGGATGGACAAAGCCAGCATACCCTCTATGTCAACAAAAAGAATTTGAATGGAAAAGGAACCAAGCATAAAAAAATCAATAGTTTATGCATGCTGGCCAGGCTGGATACCATAATAGCTTCCAACAAGGAGGAAGATGGACTGGAAGAAGCGATGCTTTAGTGACAACGTTTTGAAAAGGGGCCCAGCAGGTCTGTGAATAGCAGGTCCTGGAGAGCCCCAGAGACCTGTTTTTGCTTTTTTGTGTGTCCTCAGCACTTATCCTATAAGGTACCTAGTCCATAGTACAGTCTTAGTAAATGCTTGTCGATGGATAAAATCCATGGTCTCAGATGTCAATGTGAGATTATAGTAAGTTAGGCCACTCATCTAGAGACGACTCTTTTCCCCAATTCTACAACTCAGGTCTTCTTCAGCAACTAGCGGTGGTTCCCTTTGCCACACACCAGGAGGTCTCTTTCTGTGGCACCTCTCTACTAGTCCCCTTCATCCCATCCTCTCTCGTGTCAAGAATCTGACCTGTCCCTTCAATTAACCCTCTCTATGGCCCCCTCGAATTTTCAATCTGACTCTTTTTAGGACGTCAGTCTTTTCCACCGAGCTCACCCATCCTGCATTTTCTGTTTCTGTCAAAGACATCATCATACTGCTAGTTACCCAGATTTACAACCTTGGCATTGTGTCTATACTCCATCTTGCCCTATTCATCCAATTCGTTGTCATGTCTTATTTTTTGCACCTGCTCAACACGTCTCACATCTGGTGCCTTCTCTTTTCTCAAAGCACAGCCTTCAGTCCAAGGACTCATCAGCCCTGACCTGGCTTCATCAGAGCAGCCTCCTACCTAGTCTCCTTGCATCCAGGCTCTCCCCTCTCCAGTTCCTACAGCCTAAGTCTATATTCACAATAGACACTAGCCAAGAATACTCAGACACCCCAGAAAAGGAAATTTCCGCAAAACTGTCCAGCAAAACCACATAATCATGTAATTGTGATTGGTGCATAGTATAGCTCACTTCCCATTTTCATTGTTTATTGCTTGTTAATGTGCTTTAATTGTGTCCTTTTGTCTCCCTTTGTCCGTTGACTTTGACCTTTCCAGTGGGTGCTTGTTAGTGTTGTCTTTATCTCCATGGTTTTGGTGCCTTATGTTCTCATTGCTCTGCCTGCCCTGCCCCATCACTACATGTATATTGCATGTTAATGATCAATCCTTTTAGTAAACAGCAAGCATTTACTAAATGTCTCCCTCTACCAGGTCTTGTGCTTCCTCTTGGGTATGTGAAGAAAAAGGTGAGACTCTCTTTGTCCTTGAAGACTTTTCATTCTATCTAGGAGATCTAGGAAGCCCCAGAAGGAAGCACGGTGGGTGGGGAACATTCAGACAAACATCAACAGGAAGAAACAGTATGGCTGTTACTTTATGCTACAGACCATCTCCACAGAAGGAGGAAATTAAAGAGGGTGGACCACAAGCCTGGCGTGGAGGCATGATAGAGCTGGGGGGCTTCAGTATCTGGTGGTCTGCTGGAGTTCTCACTCTGAGAAAAGCAGAGCAGCTAAGAATTTCTGTTTGCTTAAAAGATAATTTCACCTGTGTATGTGTGTGTACACATCCGGATACAGAAACACACTTCACTCAGCAGGGAATTGGTGGGGAAAGGAGAGACAGGAGAAAGGAGAATGAGAGGAAGGGTAGATTAAGGGAGGGATCAGTCCTAAGCAAAACAAGCTCTAAGGATGTATCCAAATATTTATAGTTCTTTTTGAAGTACTAAAGTGTGGGGATCTGAGGGGATGCCTACAACTTATGGTATATAAATGTGATGGAATATTATTGGACTGTCAGGAATGATGATGGGGAAGGTATCAGACAAGCCTGGGAAGACTTGCATAAACTGATGCAAAGTGAAGTAAACAGAACCAGTAGAATAATTTATATAATAATAACAAAATTATAAAGATAACTCTAATCAGCATAATAAACAACCATCATTCCCAAGGTCTACAGATAAAACAGTTGGCACAGTGGATAGAGCGATGGCCCCGGGGTCAGGAAGGCTTCCTGAGTTCACAGCTGGCCTCAGACACTTCCCAGCTGTGTAACCCTGGGCAAGTCACTTAACCATGTTTGCCTCGTTTTCCCCATCTGTAAAATAAGTTGGAGATGGCAATGGCCAACTACTCCATTCTTTTTTCAAGAAAATCCCAAACGGATTCATGAAGAGTCTGACATGACTGAAAACAGACTGACAAGAGATCATGTTACCCACCTCCTGATAGAGAGATGAAAGAATAAGAGAATAGCATGAGACACATATCTCCATCTCTATCTCTATGTCCATCTTTGTACATGCCCACTACGGGAATTTGTTTTGCTTGACTATAGATTTGTAACAGGCATTTTGTTTTTCTTTTAGTGTCAATGGTGGATGGGGAGTGGGAGAGAAAGAAGGCAGATTTTTGCTCATTAAAATAATACCTAATTTATAAAGATAATTTTATACTTTAAAAGGCCAAAGAACAACAGGATGAATGGCTATTTTGAGCCTCACTGACAAGGGGAAACTGGTGGCCAAATTTGGAATTATAGGGAATTTGGGGAGAAGTAATGCTATTGAATGAGGTGAGAGTTAGGAGAGTTTGAGATGTATCCTATGTGTGGGTGACCAGATATATACTGGGTATATAACTAGCATCTATACAATGCTGGCCATATACCAGGCGCTGGGGGTAAATGGTTTATAATCATTATCTTGTTTGATCCTGACAGTAATCCTTGGAAGTGGCTGCTATTATCACCCCCATTTTACAGATGAAGAAAATGAGAAACAAGTTCAATGTCTTGCCCATGGTCATACTGCTAATGTTGGAGGCCAAATTTGAACTCAGGTCTTCCTAACTCCAAGCCTAGTGCTCTTCCACTGTACCATCCATGTTTTGGGTGGTAGATGAAGGACTTCAGAAAATTCTGATTCCTTTACCCTCCACCTCTGGAAGGTGGGAATTGCTAGCCAGTACTAGCTGCATTTTTCCCATTCACCAGGTAGTTCCTACTTTCTAGCCCAATGGTTTCTAAACTTTTTGGTCTCAGGACCCCTTTAAACTCTTGAAAATCATTGAGGATCTCAAAGAACTTTTGTTTATTGTGATTATAGTTATTGATGTTTACGTAGAGCAATTAAAACTGATAAATTTTAAAAATTTTATTAATACGTTTAAAATAGCAATAGTAAACTCATTATATCCCAACATAAATATTTTTATGAAAAATAACTGTTTTCCAAAACAAAATAAATTAGCGAGAAGAGTAGCATTTTAAACATACTTTTTGCTGATCTCTTTAATGTCTGACAACAGATGACTGCTGGCTGGATTCTCCTATTTGCTTCTGCATTCAACTGTGATGTGTTTTTGTGGTTGAAGATATGAGAAAAATTTATCTTCACACAGAAATTAAGTTGGCAAAGGGAGGGGTATTTGAATAGCGTTTCATATAATTGTGGATATTCTTTATTGATATTACACAGAAACTCAACAAGTGGTTGTTTCTTAAAGGTTAGTTGCAATATGGAATCTGACACCATATGAACAAACCTTTCATCCTCTGTTACATTGAAATCCATTGGCCTATCTTGTACTTTGAATGGATTTAAATTTTTTTTGCCTATTTGTGATTTTATAGCACTATCCATTGGTCATTTGGAAAACATTTATTTGCTGAGTTGCAGATCTTCTAAATGTTGACATGTTTCATTATACGATATAAAAAAAATCACGTTTGTTAATATCACCACTGATCTCATCAGAAGTCTTTGTCCAGCTGTCAAAATCATGGTGGTGGATACATTTTTCCAAAATTCTAATTTTCCCTTGAAAGTTCAATTTTTGTCATCATCAGCAAATGCTGTCAGCTGGTTATACTGAAGTGGCAGGCTTACTTTGTTTGATTTTGAGAAAATGTCTGCCACATCCCATGTTTGAACTAGAGCTTGTCAGTCATTCTTTTGAGTAAAAATGGTGCTCCATGAAAAAGAATCAGCTCAAACAATTTAACTCTGCTTTAAGGAAGTTTATAAAAATAAGCAAGAAAATCCTTCGACTTCCCTCTCCATTTGACTCAGTATCCAGCCAGGAGAAAGCCTCACACTTTTACCGAGCATAACTCAAAGCCTGGTCCTTTCTGAAGCTCTGTCTGACAACACTTCAAAACCTCTTGCTTCTCATTGTACTGCTAGCTCCTTCTGATTTGTAAATAATGCAACAGATCAAGAGTGGTTAGATCAATCAGATTTATCTAGCCCTGAAAAGTAAAGAGAAATTAGAAAAGGAGTTACAGACCAGGGGAGGGTGTGTGGGATCAAGTGGTCCAGTCTCCTGCACAAGGAGGACCCAAGAGGAATGGGTGCTTTTAAGAATGACATTCTGAGGCCACAGGCAGCCATTCTGATGAAGACAAGGAGGAGATTCCTGAAAGATGCAGAGGTGGCTTTACAGGAAGCTCCTCGATCAAATTAGGCTTGGAAGGGGGAAGCAAGGAAAACGTCTTACCTAAGGAAGAGTCGGGACTAGCAGGGTCCTGTCTTGAGTGTCTGTTATGAAGGAAAAAAATCTGGCAAGAATGCTGTGGACAACAAGAAGGGCTTTGTTTCTTAGGCTCTGCTTGAGCCAAGAGGAGAATCCAAGAAGCGATGGAGCCACTGTTGGAGGTAGATGAGGCTGAATGACTCAACTCTAATTTTGTTTTGTTTTCTCTTTCAAAAAGAATGTTCTTTGGACAGGGGAGGATAGAATGGCCTTGATTAGCAGGAACTGGAACCAGAAGATAAGTGAGGAGATGATCAGGGAGTATCTAGCTGTTCACAGTAAATTCGGGGTTGATAGATATTGGTATAGTGGGAAGAGTCAGGAAAACCAGTATTCAAATCCAGCATCACACACTGAGTGTGGCTGTGTGGGCCTGGGCAAGTCATAGAATCTGTCTGCCTCAGTTTCCTCATCTGTAAAATGGGAATAACAATACGCTTTTGTAAGGATCAAATGAGATAATATTTGTAAAGTACTTAGAGCAGTGCCTGGCATACAGTAGGCATGTAATAAATGTTTAGTGTATTTCCTTTCCTTCCTTCCTTCAAGTCAGCAAGTCCAGATGAATTATGCCAAGGTATAGAACAAAGGGGGCAGCTGAGCTAGGTGAGCTCCTAAAGTGATTTCTAAAAGGTCTTGTAGAATTGGCAGGATGCCACAGGATTGGAGAAGGGCAAATGTACTGGTGTCCCATTGTCGAACCATCCCGAGGAAACACAGAAATGCCATATGTTTTTGGTGGCTTCTCTGAGTTTTAGAGCAAACACAGAAAGGGACAACACAAAGGAATATCTGGGCCCTGCCATGGAGCTGCCAAAACTTCCCAGCCTTTGCTTTTCCCACAGGTTGCAGTGGGGATTCACAAAGAGTCACAGTGAGTCAGCACTGAGGGCAGCACCAACCTCTTCTATCTTCTCTTCTTTACAGAGCAGAATTAGATTTGGAATCAGCTTCCTCTCCACTCAGGCAGAGAGGAGGCAGAGGGCATGGGAGCCTATGCTTCTCAGTGGGCTGTCTACTCTCCCAAGGAGATGGTCAGAAACCTCCTACCCCATCCGGGTGCTGGTGGAGCTCATGGACCTCATGCCTGGGGCTTGACACCAGCCCTGTTTCTCTGCCCCTCCATCCCCAAACCCTCCCCCATGGCAAAGAATTTTAGAGCTAGAAAAATTAAATTCCTTTATTCTTTTTAACTCCTAGTCTTTCAATGGATCTGTGATCTTATTTACATAGGTTATTTCTCAGTGGCACAAATTTCAACCCATCCATGCTTTCTTCTTCATCTTATATCCAACTTCTTCCCTTTACTCTGGTCCCAGAGGAAAGGCTAATTCTCCCTTTGTCAAACCTTAAAATCCTCAGTGGCTTGAGGACTTGCCTCTAGGAATCAAATACAATTTCTCATTCTGGATTTTAAGACTCTTCACAATCTTTCCTACCTTACCTGATTTTCCAGTCTTTTTACATTTCTGTTTTCTTTTATGAATTTGGTTTTCATAATACATAGAGAGAAAAAGTATTTTAAGTTCATAATATGTTAGGGAAAACTATGCTAAGGTCTGGGAATGCAAATGCCCTTAAGGAGCTTACATTCTAATGGGGGAAGGCAATCCATAAATGGGAGCTGTCAAAGGATGGTGCCCTCCTGGAGCAAGGGAAAGAGCGAGCTAAGTCTGAGATTGAAGAGTGGGGTTGGGCGTGAGGTGAGCATGTCTGGAAGGGGCACTGAATGAAATGGTGGTCCAGATCAGGGGCTGCCCAGTCTGAGCAGAGGGCCACAGGGGCAGCAGAATCTAGAAAACTGAAAACCTAGCTAGAAAACTGGAGGTTTTTGTCGTCTGGGGCCTGCTGCCCTCATTGGTGAGTCTCTGCCTGGAATCCCCATCTTCTGAGTGACCCCACTGATGCTCATTTCATCCTCCAGACTGTTCTGCTTCCTCAGCACTTTGCCCCGTGCTCAAGCTGAACTTTGAAGGAAATTTGGGGTGCTAATACTCTTGAATGAAGAGAGTGCTCATAGGGGACAAACCTGTATAAAGGCACAGAGACAAGGGGTAGACAGTGGTGTGTGAGGAAAAGCAAGACCAGCTGGGCTGGACCATAGAGGGCATGTTGGTGACTTCCCTGTAATAAGGCTCCAAGAGTCCTTTGGAATCCGGCCACGGAAGGCTTGGATGCCTGCGGGCTGTAGGTGAGTTTCTAGAGCTAGTTTAATATTCTATGTACTAAGTTACGAGCTGAGATGCAAAGCCAAGTCTCCTGACTTCCCATGAAGTGGTTCTTCTGTTATACCATCAACTTTCAGCTCCTTCGACACTATGCTTGACAAAGTTTCAGTAACAACAAGGTCACTGCTGGCCTGGATGGCTGGGGTTCCCCTCCCGCTAAGGGGCTCCAGATGTGTGGGCTCACACAGAGACAGAGTCGTGCCTGGGGGTGCCAGGGTCAGGCTCTTTATGTCACCATCTTGTAACCCTGGGGAAAATCACTTAGAGGAAGCAGCATAGTGTCTGATGCAAAAGAGGGATGAGAAAAGTACTTACTGTCCAGTGTAGATCAGGTAGAGGACAGGAATTCCTCCACCCACAGTCAGTATGGGCATTTAAAGTTCTCAGTGCTCCAGGTAACTCTCTAGGACTATGACTTGCAGAGAAAGCGCCACCTGGTAGATGGGGTTTTCCTCACCAGGGATGTCCCTGGAGTGAAATCCCAGGCACGGTCCCTATCGAAATTATACTGAAAAATTCTATGCTGTGAAAGGACACATGAGTGAAAAACCTGTTTATTAAGTGCCTACTATGTGCCAAGCACCCCAGAACCAGAAGATACCCCTGCCCCCTTCAATGACCTCCTGTGGTTCTCTTCTGGTGACATAAGCTCTTCTCCTAACTTGGGCAGCCCCTTCCTACGTGTCTGTTTTACTCCACTTTACTTCCCTCCATGGACTTCATGATCCAATGACCCCTTCTGCTGGGGGCTTCCCCCCGCCCCTAGTCACTTATCTTCTGAGATTTGTTCGATTACGTTTGACTCTCCGTGACTCCATTTGGGGTTTTCTTGGCAAAGATATTGGAGTGGTTTGCTATTTCCTTCTTCAGACCATTTTACAGATGAAGAAACTGAAGCAAATAGGGGTAAGTGACTTGCCCAGGGTCACACAGCTAGGAAGAGTCAGAAGCTAGTTTTGAACACAGTAAGATGAGTCTTCCTGACTCTAGGACTTGCGCCCTATGCATTATAACACCAAATAGCGTCCTCTCACCTTCTGAGATTACCTTTCCTCTGCTGGGTGTATCTTGTAGCACCTCCCACCCCCCATCCCTTTCCATTAGAATGTGAGTTCATTGAAGACAGGTACTGTTTTTGCTCTTTTTTGTATCTGCAGAGCTTGGCATGATGCTTGGACCACAGAAAGTGCTTAGTAAAAATGCTTCCTGATTGTTGGTTGACCTCTGGAAGTCAGGGGGCCATGAAAAGGACCTTGATTTTCCAGAAGACAAATGGCAAACACTCACCCCAGTTTTCTTCTTGAGTAATTGAAACCCTCTCATTTGCCTTCGGCAGTGAAAGCCCATAACTAAGGAAGCATCCTTCTGCTAGCAGAGCTACCAACCCTAACAGTAGGATTTAGAAATTGGATACCACTTCCTGAAATGCTCACTACTTTGCAAATTCTATTGTAAGCCTAGGAGACTGAAAGGCCCTGGAACCAGCAGCCCCAGCCACCTATAATTTCGATTTCTTGTGACTATGTCTCCTTGTGATTGAGACTTTGGAGTCGTGTCCCATGTTGGTTATGCAAAGCTGGTCCCAGAATCATCTCCCCCATTTTGTGTCCAGACCTGGCTTTGCCCCATCCTGTTTCACCTTCTACATTTTGACAACAATTTAGGTCCCAACCTAGATAAGCAGGAAAAAGAAAGTGGAGCTCAGTCTTTTTCATTCTGGGTTTGAGTTTGAAGTGGGCAGAGAATGGGCAAAGGGCTTGGGGGAAGGAGGTCAAAGGCAGGAGCAAAAGTTCAAATATGTTGAAATGTTCATGGTGATACTCTCTGTGGGAATAAAGAATTAGGAACAAAGTGAGTGCCCTTCACTGAGGACTGACTGAACAGCCATGGTGTAGCTGATGCCTATGCCCTGGGTGACCTTAGGCACATCATCTTTCTGGGTCTAGTTTCCGTCTCTGGGGTCCCTCCTGGCTCGACATCTGTGTGCCTGTTGTGTTCCCAGAAACTGTGGATAAGATTTCAGAGATATGGGAAGATGTGTATGCAAGGATGCAGAGGAGGAAGCAGAGTCTGAAGGGTGGTGAGCACATTGACTACAACAAAGTAAATGAAGCAAATGAAGGAAGTGAACTTAATTCTGTGCAAGCCACTCACCGCCTCCCTTTTCTCTGCAGAGACACGTTAGGGCTGCTTGGGAAGGAGAGACTCCATTAGTCCCCAAGCATTCACTATATACCAGGCTCCGTGTTAGGGGAACAGCAAAGAGCAAGAGCAAATCATTCCTGCCATCCAGGAGCTTAGAAGCTGTCTGGAGGAGAGAGCCCGTAGACACCCAGGAAGAGGCAAAGTCAATAGGAGGCAATCAGAGGTGGGAATGACAGCTGGGAGACCAGGGGAGGCTAACCAAGGAGACTGCCCTTGTCTTGGTAAAAAAGTGAAGGCCCAGGCAGTGAGAACGTTGGCTATGTTGACAGATTAGGTTTGCCACCGAGTTCTTTTTTGTTTTTGTTTTGTTTTTTGGCTTAACTTTTTTTTTCTTCAAGGGAGGGTTTAATTTCAAGGAAGGAGATAGTATGGTAGTCATATAGTGACAGATGAAGAAACAAAGGACATCAACAAAACTTTTTTTTAATTTAAAGAAAAGGAATTAGGAGTGGAGGAGACAGGCAGGTTTTGTTAAATATCCCCACGATTCTGGGTGTGACAGGAAACCTGGATCTTTTTTTAATCTTCTGAAATTTACTTACAGTTTTCCATCTAATACCTTAAGTCCAAGATGAGCTACCTGGCTTGAGTAGTCTCCCGGTATCTGTGTGCTTAGCCATGCCCCACCCACCTAGTCTGTCTCAATTCTCAGATGCCAGAAAAGCTCTTTTATAAGGTAGTTCCCTCCGAGGCAAAGAAGCAAGACTGAGGGCACCCAGCACCCGGCAAACCAGTCCCCACATCAGCTCAGCTCCCACAAAGGCCCCAGGCACAGCATGTCTCCAGGATGGAAATGGAGGTAAGGACAAGAGCAGCCTGGAGCCCCCGAAGCTCATGGGCAGGAGGGCCAGGGCAGTTCCATACTGGCAGGCAAAGTCAAGGTAGAAGGAATAGCTGTTTCTAAAGACCCTGTACCCAGAGGAGAGGCAGCTGGGGAGTAGTGGTAAGACCCTGGGCTTGGAGGCTGGAGACAGCTTTCTTAGGATCTGACATTGGGTAGAGGAGGGTCTGTGCTTTAGGGATGAAACAGTTTAATGTTTGAGTCATTTGATGAACCGAGATTGCATATGGTATTGGAATGTATTATTGCATATGGTGGTGGGCTGGCCACTAGAGGACCTGGGTATGAATACTACCATACCAGCTGTGTGACTTTGGACTAGTCAGCACCTCTCTGGGCCTCCATTTTGTCACCTGTAAAATGAAGAAATTAGATGAGATGGCCTCTAAACCCCCTTCCGAATCTAGGCTGAAGGTCTTATGTGGCTCTTATACTTAGCAAGGCTATCAGAAGCCTCTCCCTCACAGGGTTGAGATGAGAGAATATCTGTAAAGTGCTTGGTAAACTGGAATCCATGGGATTATTATTTCATCCACATTTTAAAGGGAATTTAGAGAAGAGTCCTGGCATTTCATATAAGTGAGTCTCTTGAACTTGCTGTCAACTTGCCCCATCTTGGGAAAAGCTTGTGCATTCTTTGAGTTGGTCCCTAGAAAACTCCTGGGATTGTGCCTTAATTCCTGACCCTGATTTCCTCTTGAGACTTTATTTGCCCATCAGCTGAAGGCTTTGTTTATGGGGGAGTGGGGCAGGAAGCAACATTCTTTTCCTACTTGAGGGTTTAGCCCTGTCAGTCTCTGAGCTCAGGTTCTTGGGCTTATAATTTAGAGTGGAGAGAGTCCTTTGGGGTCGTCTGGTTTACCTCTTCATCTTGCAGAGAAGGGTCCTGAGGCTCAGACAGACATGGCATGCCTCAGGAGCCCCATGTTTATAGATTTATAGCTGGCAGCTGGTCCAGCTTCATTTTATATATTAGGAAAACAAAGCCCAGACGGGTCACACAGGTGAGAGGAGGTTATGGAGGTGGAGCCCCCAGCTCCTGTTGGATGGCATCAGAAGTGACCAAAGTGCATGGGTGGCATTGGGTCTTTGAATTTTCTGTTCTTTCTGGGCTCATGTGCTTCATTTCTTCTGGAAAAGTCCCCTTTGGGTTGATGGTTTCCCAGCTTGATGGGGCTCAGAGGTGTTTTGGCTTAAGAGTCTAGCTGAATCTTGAAAAAAATTATTGATATCTTTTGTTTTTATGTTACCTACATCTCCCAATGCATTCCTCATGTCTCCCCCTCCATCTGTTATAACAAGGAGTTAAAAAAAGAAATATAAAGTTTAACAAAACTAACCAGCATGTGAAAAATGTCAGAATAAAGTCTCAGTGACCACTTCAGAGGTGAGCAAATGTAAATGAAGGGGCATTTCCCCTGACTGTGGCAAGTTCCAGGCCTCTTGGGGAAATTCCAATAGATTTTATGTGTTTATTTACTTCTCTCTCCAGTTGTCCCAGTTGCACAGTTAAGAGTTTGGGGACAGTAACAACTTAGCTCAGGTCTGTCCCCATCCCTCTTCCCTACACTTTTTAATAAGGCAGCCCCAGAAAGGGCAAGACCCTTGACCAAGTGGGCTGCTGTTGAATTGTTTCAGTTGTGTCAGACTTGTTGTGACCCCATCTGGGTTTTTTTTGGCAAAGATACTGAAGCGGTTTGACATTTCCTTCTCCAGATCATTTTACAGGTGAGGAAACTGAGCCAAACAGGGTGAAGTGATTTGCCCAGGGTCACACAGCTAGGAAGTGTCTAAGGCCAGATTTGAACTCAGGAAGATGAATCTTCTTGACTCCCAAGTGTGGTGGTCTGTACTCTATGGCACCCCCTAGCTGCCCTGGCCAAATGGCAACTCTGCTCAAAGGAGTAGGCAAGACAGGGAAAGACCATTTTTTCTTTAGAAGACAGAAGGATGGAAGAAATTTGCCTCATTCTTCTTCTTCTTCTTTTTTTTTTTTTACAAATGCTTTATTAACTTCTAGTTTACATCATTCATTTCCTTCAGATTTTGAGTTATAATTTTTTCCCCATTTTTCCCCTACCCACCACCCCAGTCCCATAAGATATCCCCTCATCCAATCTGCTCTCTCCCATATCTTCTCCCACACCCCCTTCAACTTTACCAATAGGGCAAGGTGAATCTCTGTGCCCCAATGCCTGTACGTCTTATCTCCCAATTACATGCAAAATAGTATTAATAATAGTATTTATATATGTTTGAAACATTTAATTTTTTTTTTTTTAAAGCAATTGGGGTTAAGTAACTTGCTCAAGGTTACACGGCTAGTCATTTTTTGATTTATGCGTGGGTGCTCATTTTCTGAGGCCGGATCTGATCTCGGGTCATCCAAACTCCGAGGCCGGCGCTCTTACTCACTGCGCGCCACCTAGCCGCCCCTTTAGGGCAGTTGGGGTTAAGTAACTTGCCCAAGGTTACACGGCTAGGTTTTTGTTTGTGCGGATTAAGTGTCAGAGGCCGGCTCCGAACTCAGGTCCTTCTGATTCCAGGGCCGGCGCTCTATTCTCTGCGCCACCTAGCCGCCCCTGAAACATTTAATTTTAAAACTTTGAATTCCAGATCCATTCCCTTCCTCCCTTGTCACTCACTCCCTCTGGGAAGATAAATAATTCAGTATGTGTTGTACATGTATAGTTATGCAAAACATTACCATAGTAGATATATTGTAAAAGACTACTTATATTTCCCTCCCACCCATCCCACCCTCCACCTGGTCCATTCCCTACTTTGATCCTGTCCCTCTTTGAAAGTGGGTGTCTCCAACCTCCCCTCCCCCCAGAATGCCCTCTCCTCCATCATCCCCCCTCTCATCCCCTTTCCTCCTACTCTCCTGCAGGGTGAGATATCCCATTTAGTATTTATGTCATTCTCTCCCTGAGCCAAATTCAATGAGAATGTGGTTTTGCCTTTTGCCTTCCTGTTCTTCCCCTCCCCTGTAACCACTTCCCCTTGCCTCTTCTACATGAGATAGTTTACCCCACCCTGTCTCTCCCCATCTCCTCTTGCCATATTCCTCTCTCACCTCTTAATTTTACCCCTTAAGTATCATTCCTTCCCACCAAATTCACCTTGTGCCCTCTATCCATGTATACCTGTAAACATATATACACATTTACATATGTATTCATATGCCCATATACCCTTCAATTATTTTCATACTGAGAAAAGTTTCATCAGTCACAGTTATTGTTTTTCCATGTAGGAATTTAGATAGTTCAACTTTGATAAGTTCCTTTTGATTTCTTTTCCCTGATTACCTTCTAAAGCATCTCTTGCTTCTTGTGTCTGAATGTCAAATTTTCTATTCAACTCTGGTTTTTTCCTCAAGAATGCTTGAAAGTCCTCTATTCCACTGAATGACCATATTTTCCCCTGAAACAAAATACTCAGTTTTGCTGGGTATGTGATTCTTGGTTTTATTCCCAGCTCTTTTGCCCTCTGGAATATCATATTCCATGCCCTTTGATCCCTCAGTGTAGAAGCTGCCAGGTCCTGTGCTATTCTGATTGTGTTTCCACAATATTGAAATTGTTTCTTCCTGGCTGCTTGTAGTATTTTCTCCTTGATCTGGGGATTCTGGAACCTGGCTATAATATTCCTGGGAGTTTTCTTTTTGGGATCTTTTTCAGGAGGTGATCTGTGGATTCTTTCAACCTCTATTTTGCCCTCTGGATCTAAAACACCAGGGCAGTTTTCCTTGAGAATTTCTTGAAGGGTGATTTCTAGGTTCTTTCTTTGATCATGGCTTTCAGGTAGTCCAATAATTTTTAAATTATCTCTCCTGGATCTATTTTCCAGGTCAGTGGTTTTTCCCATGAGATATTTCACATTGCCTTCTATTCTTTGATTTGTTTGGATCTGCTTAACAGCATCTTGATTTCTCATAAAGTCACTAGCTTCCATTTGCTCCAGTCTAACTCTGAAGGAATGAATCTCCTCAGTGAACTTTTGAGATTCTTTTCCATCTGGCAAATTCGACTTTTTAAGGCATTCTTCTCCTCATTGCCCTTTTGGGCCTCCTTTGCCATTTGAGTTAGTCTATTTTTTAAGGTGTTATTTTCCTCAGTCAGGCTGTTGACTCTCACTTCATACTTTTCCTGCATCCTTCTCATTTCTCTTCCCAATTTTTCCTCCACTTCTCTTATTTGGTTTTTAAAATCCTTCTTAAGGTCCTCTAATGGACTGTAACCCGCTCATATTTTCATTTGGGGCTTTTGGTGCAGGATTTCTGACCTCATAGTCCTCCTCCTGTTCCATGCTTTGATCCTCTTTGCCCCCAGAATAGGAGTCTAATGTTGAATTTTTCTGTTTATTTTGTTTCCTTTGCCTAGGCATGTTGCCACTTAATTACTTGACTTTTGGGCTTGTTGCCACAGTAGGACTCTGCCACCAGACAGGGGAGCTTCCATCCCAAATGTTGGGGTCTTCTCAACTTCCGGAGGTATTAGTTGGATGGCCTCCGTGAAGCCTCCACACGCTCTGGCAAGCTGGACACACATCCCAAGACCTCCACTCCAGACCACAATCCAGATCCAGGGAGGTTAAAGCAAGAGCGATTACCTGCCCTGCGTCCCCCCCACCCCCCAAGGCTGATTGCTGGATCTCCCTACAGTTCTCAGGCCAGGAGCTAAAGCTGCAACTGAAGCTGACACATTCCCAAATACTGGTCCCAAAGTCCACAGGGCACTAACCTCTCACTTTGTCCTAGGCATATCTGTATTGATAATTCTGGAATTGCCACAGCTGCTGGTGTTCTGGGGTCCCTCCAGCCAGTTGCTGGCCCAGCTGCCCTGGGGCTAAAACCGCAACTCATGTGGTCCTGGGCTCGGCTCCCAGAGCATTGAACTGTGCTGCACTGGCTGCTCCCTGCAGGGCTGCTGGGCTGTCCTTAGCAGGAGGTTAGCTTCTCTGTGTTGTTCTGTGGGTGCTGGAGCTCCAGATGTTGTTCAGAGTCCCCTTTTACATGATTTTGAAGTGGTGTGGGCTGGAGTGCTGTGGAAGTGCCTCATTCTTTTTTTAAGGAATTGAGAGTATAAATTTTAGGGATAAAAGAAACCTATATTTGAGCATTTGATTCATTTTATCAAGTGCAAAAACATACAAAGCATTTTTGCAAACCTTAAAACATTGTATAAATGTGAATAATAGTAATAGCAATGATAATGACAAATGACTATTGTTGTTCTGGACCTGTGAGTGCATTGGTTTTGGGAATGCACAGTGGGGACTCTCTTTTTAAAGCAGATTGGCAGCTGCCTTGTGATTTATAACCTCTGAGAGTTTCTTGGAGCATTGAGAGGCTTAGGGACTTTTTCAGTCACATGCCTTGTATGTGTAGGGCCAAGTCTCTATACCCTATGCCAGCTTGCCTAGTGTATCAGTGGTGATGATGAGGATAGTGGTAATGTGCTGATGAAACCCCAGATCCAAATTGCCAAAGGTCTCACTGCTGTGTTTTTGGCCAGGTTCAGGTCATTGTTTTCAGATCCCTTTCTTTATCCTGGATTAATGATGGAGAAAATGACACGGGTGACATGGAGACCTGAGGAACATGCACTCCCCCCTCCTTGGACAAATATTCTAAAGCCAAAGCATCTTTGGTAGAAGCACCCGGATTGTTGTGGCAACTGTGTGAATAGGAGAGAAAGGATTAGTCCAAGAGATATCACAAATAAAGAATTACTAGGACTCAATGTCTAATTTCAAGGATGAAGAAGTGTGTAAAATGGTGGGGGCTGTTAACAAACTTTTCTTCTTCCCTAGAACTTTTTTCCTGCAAATATCACATACTGTCACCAGGTTGAATGAGTGCTTTTGTCTCATTCATGTGGCCTGAGAGACAAGATGGTGCAGTAGATAGGATGCTGGATTTGGCACTAGAAAGACTTGGGTTCAAACCCTGTGCCAGACACTTAAAAGCTGTGTGACCTTGGACAAGTCACTTAATTTCTCTTTCCTCAGTTTCTCCATTTGTAAAACAAAGGGGTTGGACTTTATGATCTCTAAGTTTCTTCCCAGCTCAAAATCTGTTCCTGTGAACTGCAAGATACTTTGTCTGTCTGATATCCCTGTAAGCCCCATCTTCCCCACCTGCAAAATGGGGGATAATAAAAGTATTTATCTCACAGGGCTATTGTTAAGGATCAAATGAAATAATATATGGGAAGCTCTTTGCAAACCTTCAAAAGCTGTATAAGTGCTACCTATATCTAGATTACTACTGTGAATTTAGGGCTGCTTTATAAGTATTAGACCAGTAAAACATAGCAAATATTGAAGAGTACATAAGGGAATTCTTTGAGAACAAGCTTTAAAACAAACACATAAACTACTTCTGGGTACAGTTTTGTAACTTTCTCCCTAATCCTTATCTACTCTCAATTTGCTCCACATTTTATTATCACATAAAAAGTGATAATAATTTTCCTTTTTAACTCATTCTGTCTTCTTAATTTGATGATACAAACCCTAGACTTTAGGACCTTACAGGGGTGGGGAACCTGTGGCCTTGAGGCCACATGTGGCCCTCTAGGTCCTCAAGTGTGGCCCTTTGACTGAATCCAAATTTCACACAACTAATCGTTTTATTAAGAAGATTATTATTAATTATTATTAAGGCTTAGACCTTAGGATGTCTTGACTGGATGTCTTCTTCCAGCCCTTTTTCCAAACCCAGAGGAATGATCCCTTGGAACAAAGAGTAAAAAAGGAAAGAAACAACAGCAGAAAATCAGCTCATCAACTAAGACTAGAAACATAGGCTAAGGTCCATGTCCTCAGTCTCCCACTGTGTCTGTGCAGCAAAGGGAAGAATGTCCTTTTCCTCCCCTCTTTTGCAGACTCAAATTCGGTTATTACACAGTACTCTGAATTTGTTGTGGTTTTCCATTTGCATCATTGTTCTCACTGTACATGTTGTTTTCCTGGTTGTGATCACTTTGCATCAGTCTTGCATGTATCTTCCCAGGCTTTTCTGTCTTCTGAAGAATGTGAGAACTTTAGGGAAGGGAATCATCACCATGAGTTCCTTTCTCCTGATCTACCATTGAAGAAAGTCTTCATTCTTTTCTGGAATTCCTTTTTTGTGTCTCTTCTGTGGGGAAGAGGAGAAAGAGGACAAGCTGGTTGGAATAGCCCTTTAATAAGAGCTAAACCTCCTTCCCTAGGTAGAAGCTGATGAGTAGGTATCATTTATATTCAGTGATTCCTTTAGTGGCCTAAAATTTATATAAACTCCCATGAGCAAGTGGGTTTTTCCAGAGATGTCTCTCAGAAAGTTTGCCTCAGTGAGGGACTTTTTTTTTTTAAAGATAAACAATATTTTTTAAACACAGATTTTAACTGTTCTTATTCCACTGATGCTGTAGGAATGTTCTGTAAGCAGTTGGGTGGGCCATGTCAGAGTTAAAGGGTTGACCTGAATAGTGTCTCCTCTTCCCGGCAAGGTAGGATTGATTGCCCCAGGGCAATGAAGGAACCAAAGGCACGCTTCCGGACTTCCTGTTGGAATAGGTGTGGTGCTAGACCTTTAAGTGGGCAGACAAAACTCTTGGTAAACTTTAAAGAGTTATGCAAATGTATGCTGTACTTGGAGAGATTACTGTTTGAGGCTTTTGTCAACAGGTCTCTGTTACACAGTGTTTGAGCAAGGTGAAAAGTGGGAATTCTTTTTTTTTTTTTCTTGGAGGGCAATTGGGGTTAAGTAACTTGCCCAAGGTCACACAGCTAGGTTTTTGTTTGTGTGTGCATTAAGTGTCTGATCCGAACTCAGGTCCTTCTGACTAGGGCCGACGCTCTACTCACTGCGCCACCTAGCCGCCCCGAAAAAGTGTGAATTCTTCACCAGGGGTTTGTGAAGCCCGGACCTGTGCAACAGAACCTTAGTGAGGTAAGGACCCAGACACTGAGGACAGGGGTGAGAAGAGAGCCTCTCTACGGGGAAATCCTTGGAACTGTTTTTTTGTTGGATTCATGGGAAATGGCATTAGAGCCAAACTAGGGTTGGTAAACAGATCAGAATGAAAGAGTGGGTGGGGTCTGGATCTCAGTGACCAGGGACTGGAACAGGTGCTGAGTGATGAGAACAGCCAGTGGTCAGATTTAGTTACACACTGTGGTAACAGGGATGGTAAATTCTGAGACCATTTCCTCTTCCCTCCCCCATATTTCACAGACGGTACAATCATACCATTCCCTAGACAACATTTCTCAAATAATGGTTTCCTAGAATTTATAATACAAGAAAATTTAGAAACCCAACAATAGCTTTCATAATATCATGAATTTAAAACACAAAACAAAACTTATTCTTTGATGACATCAGATTATTCAAATGCATTTCCAATTATCTTACATAGAAAACTATCCTATCACAAGTAGCTTTTAAATTTGTAATCCCCATAACTGGGAAAAGCATTAAGACCAAACACATTTCGTTAAAGACAGAATCAGCAAAAAAGTAGCACATACATGAGGCAATCCTGGGTGGGAGGGGTTGAGTGTCCCTACTTGTTTCTTTAGACTGAGAAACAGAGGTAAACAAAGAGTAGTAATAAGTTCTAATTATCTTAATAGGAAGATCTGTCTCTCTGTAAATGAAATCCCATAAGACAAATGAATCTCACAATAAAATGACTAGGTATGGAGCATGGAGAATGAAGTCATCACAACAGCCAATATTTATAGGGTGCTTCATATACGATATGGGCAAGGCATCAGGCCAAGCACTTTACAAACAACTGTTTCCCACAAGCAATCCTGTGAGGTGGGGGAGTTGGACTAAAAGATGCTTATCCAACTTCAGTTGGAACAAAGATTAAGATATGTTCAGTTACTCATTCAGTAAGAAAACGGATTCCATTGAGATTCTGTTCCTTAAAACAAAACAGAAGATATTTCTGATTTAACTTCATTAATTAACTTCTCCATATTTGTCTAATTATTCCCTTATCATTCTGAGATATTTCAAAGATGACTTGTGGCAGCCTGTGGGCTGCTCGCAGCCCCCCGAAGGATTTTGGGTGGCCTGTGAAAAATGGAGAGGTTGTCCATGCCCTACATAATCTGCCTTTACTAGCCGCTATTGTGCCCATCAGGTAACTTGAGGGTGGGTCACATGACCTGAAGCAACCAACCCTTGTCAGTCTGCCTCTAGTCTGAACAGGAGATTGGCATTGAACAGGGACAAAGTGAATGAAGACTTCTTCCCCTCCCTGGCTGTGAGGCCATCCTCCAAGTTACCTCTGAGAGATCGTCAGACACTCAGTTTAGTATTTCTTTGTATGTGAGCAGTTGCTGTGGAGAATTTTTGGTTCTAACATTAAAGCTTATGGGGTGACTTTGTAAAATGGATGGTAAAAAGAAATGGAAGATTGAATCAGAACATAGAATGGAGAAATAGATATTTGTTTACTTAGAGACAAAATATTGTGTCTTGCTTGACAAGAAGTAGTAACCTTTCTGAAGGAATACAATCTTCATGCCATTTTGAATCAAAGCATCCAGACCCAAACAAATTGGACACTAATGAAAACCAAATTAAAGTGTCCAAATTGTTGACAAATCTCAGTGGGGAACAATGGTTTATCAAGAAAGTAAACTCAGAAAATGAGGCAGCTGTTAAGCTTAGTTTTCACATTTCTAAAGAAATCAATTTCCAAAATGATTCTGCAGTATGATGAACTTGATCGCTGACAAGAAACGTAATACATCCCATTAACTAAATGTGAACCATAAGAAAACCGAAAAAAATCTATTAACATTTGTACTGCTTGGCAAAGTAATTTTTAAAACATTAATGTGATTTCATGATAAATAAAAAAACTTAAGTAATAAGTAATTAATTGATATTAGTTGAGATTTTCCTTTTTAAAAATGTGGTTTATTTGCAAAATAGGCTAATCATTAATTATACTTCTACTTAGAAAGTGAGCTGATAAAAATCTATCTGCAGCCTGAAAAAGTTTAACCTCTTTTAATTTTGGCCCCTACCAAAAATCCATTAAGATATTCTCAGCAGTTATAAAAACCTGTAACAATGTACAAAATCCTGTTCTATCCAAATAACAATTAAGTTCTATAGCATTCACAGAAGTGTAATGTTGTAGAATTCCCAAATCAAGAGAGTTACATTTTTTGATTCTTGACAACATGACCTCTTTTCAGAGAGTGAAACCTCTGGCCTGGGTCCTAGGCTTAGATTTTCCTTTCTCCTTGTTTTTCCCTCATAGAATTGCTGGGCTGTGTCTTTTGACTCATCAATTACAAGAGATTAGGAGGTCCTTCTGGAAATAGATAAATGCCCCAAATTTTGGGGTGGACAGGACAAGTGAGCATATTTTGCAAACTTGTTTTGAGATCCAATTAAACTTGGATTTACAATTTTTAATATTCAAAATCAGTTCTTTATTAAAGTTGTTAGAAAAAAATATAGCTACTAAAGACAAGCTAATTAAAAGTAGGAAAATAGAATTAACCCAGAATTAAGCCTCACTTACCTTCTAGGTGCTTTCCCTGAGTTAAACAAATTTCTTTCAAAGTAGTTTCTGTTAGTTAATTAACACTTGTTAATTAATGTGACTCACTTTATTCCAATACTTGCTTTATTGAGTGGTCTGGAAATGGATCCACAATCTCTCTGAGGTATGCCTGGACAGGATGTACTATGGGAGAATAGTAGCACCATACTCAAATAAATGGAGATCAATTCTTGATTATCAAAGAACTTTTATGGCAGTCAGGTCACAGGGGGCTATAAAATGCACCTCATCTGATCAGATGCTTCTCTAGCATGCTCTCCACAATTCAATCTCCATTTCTTTGTTTGTGGTGCCATTATTCTCCAGTAGTACATCTTGTATTGTGTATAGTCTATATTGTCTCCCTTCTGCATACCCCTCTGTAGTGGTTGACACTAGTGGCCACCACCTGGTCCTGGCTCCCATCTCCTTTCCTTCCTGGGCTTTCTTGACTCCACTCTGTTGAGGTTAGCTCTCTCTTCCCTGTCTGACTACTGATCTTTCTCAATCTCCTTCTCTCTTTGTATACACATACCTGAGGGTTCTTTTCTTTTTTCTCCCCACTTAATAGCATTTTCTCCCCAATTACATGTAAAGATAGTTTTCAGCATTCACTTTTCTAAAATTTCGAGTTCAAATTTTTCCCTCCCTTCCTCCCCGAGACAGCCAGCAACCTGGTGTAGGCTACACATGTACAATCATATCAGTCATCTTTCCACATTAGTCATGTTGTGAAAGAACCACTTTTCTTCTCTCCCCTTCCTCTTTGTTCCATCCATTAGCTCCCATGTGTCCAAAGGCTACAGCTCTTCACATAACTTCCAGGTCTATATACACAGCCTTCCATCTCTCTTGAGTTCCAGTCACCATGGTCACCAACGGTGCGCTAGATACCCTCAGGCATATGACATTCAACATGTCCAAAATGGAGCTCATTCTTCCTTAATTCACCCAAGACACCATATCTTTTCCTAATTTTCCCCTTAGCCCAGATGGTTTGATCTCCTGCACCCCCTCCCATATCCCAGCCAGTGGCCAAGCCCTGTCAATTGTCTTGTCATGGCATTCTTAAATTTAAACTTGTCTACTTTATCACCTTAGTTCAGGACATCATTGTGTCTTGCCTGGATTACCCTGATAATATTCTAAGAGATATTCTTATATTGCATCTTTCTTCTCTTCAATTCATCCTTCACACCATTCCAAAATTGATGGTTTCAAAATGCCAGTCTAGCCATGCTACTCCTTTGCTCATTAAGTTTCAGTGGCTGCCTACTGCCTGTAGGAGAAATACAAATCCCTTTGATTGTCCCTTCAAACCCCTTTATATACATTATATCCCAGACAAACTGTCCTGCTTGCTCTTTGCTTTATACAGTAGACCATCTCCCACTTCTATGCTTTTGCATAGGCTACCCACTATGCCTTGAATATTCTCCCTCCTTATCTTTGCCTCTTGGAATCCAAGGGACCAAGCATCAGTTCAAACACTAGCTCCTACATGGTCATTCCTGATCACCTCATTGTTAGTATTCTTTCCCTACCCCCAAGTTACTTTGTACATATTTTAGGCTGATTTATTGGTGTGTGCTTTGTGTGGACAAAATAGTATGTAGGACAGGCACTGGTTTCAACATCGTCAGCACCTGACACCATCATCACCATCATCACTACCACCATCACCATTGTCATCATCATCAACGTTTACATTTTTCTTGGGTTTAAGGTTTGTAAAGCCCTTTTCCTATGTGATTCACATGTGATCTTATTTCATCATACTCCAAATTATATGAGGCTATCTCCATTTTACAGATTAGTAAATTGAGGATGAGAGAGGTTCAGTGATTTGCCCACAGGTAGGAAGTATTAGAGGTGAAATTGGAACTCAGGTCTTCCAGATTCCAAGTCACTCCAAGTTCAGCATTATATCTGCCACCTCTCCAGTGAGATAATAAAGAATCGTTAGAGTCTTACCTCACATCCTTAGGTGGTGTTACTGATGTATTTAAAAAAAATTTTTTTTTTTTTGGAGGGCATTTGAGGTTAAGTAACCTGCCCAAGGCCACACGGCTAGTTTTTTGTTTGTGTATGTTAAGTGTCTGAGGACAGATCTGAAATCAGGTCCTTCTGACTCCAGGGCCGGCGCTCTACTCACTGTGCTACCTAGCCACCCCCGGTTACTAATGTCTTATAAACCTCTCTGTCTGTCTCTCTCTTTCTCACTCTCCCTCTGTCTTTCCTTCTCTCTCCCTCTTTCTCTCTCTCTCCCTCCCTCCTTTCCTCTCTTTTTCTCTCCCTACCTCTCTCCCTCCTCCTCTACCTCCCTCCTGTCCCCTCCCCCCATGAGCATATTGCTTACCCTTCCTCTTCTCCTCACTTGGGTAGAACCTGGCAGATAGCTCATTTTTTGAATGGAATTAATCTTTGTAATGGGCTTTGCAAACTTTAAATTGCTATTTAAAATGTCATTTGTCCCTCAGTTTTACCCTAGGTAATGCCTAGTACCATAGAGGGATGCTGCTGGACTTGGAATCAGAGGGTCAGCAATTGGCAGGTCCTCTTTGACACTTACTAGCTGTGTGACCTTAGGAAAGTCACTTCTCTTTCTCTATGCCTCGGTTCGGGTTTTCTCACTTGTGAAACAAGGCCTGAATGACCTCTGAGGTCCCTTTCAGAACTAAATTTCTTATCCTCAGGATAGAGGAATAATTAAAAAGTAATGGCTTTGGCGTTCTGGGCAAAATGGAAGGAGTGTCCCCTGTTGGGCTTGAGGTGAGCTCTCCCAGGTGATTAAAGTTCCATCTCTGGCTTCTTCAGCCACACCCCCTGCCCCCGAACCCGCCCCAGGCTGGCGAGATCTTTCCTTCCAAGCTGGACACCTAGGCGCAGTCTTCAGGCGCTCCAGCCACAGGCTGATTCGCACACAGGCAGCTCTTTGTTCCCCTGGAGTCTTTCATTGCAGAATGTCCTTGGGGCAGCTTCCCAAATGGAGGTAAGAGAGAAGGCGGGCTCCGCCCGGGGGCCCCCAGGCAGCTTTGGATGGCTTAGGCTGACTAAGGTTGAATACGGAAGCTCTAATGAGTAGGTTTTAAGATAAGCTGGAAGAGAATGAGCCTTTCCCTGGCCCCCACATTATTATTTGGTTTTTCAAAAAAAACAACCAAATCATCTTTGATTCAGGTTTTCGTGATACCTTTCGCGTTAAGCAAGATAAAGTTCTCTGACTGGATTCCAGGGGGTAGGTACATGAATCCTTGCTTTTAGGCCCCTCTCTTTGCCTCTGCCCCTGAATCGTGGATGCTGGACTGGAAAAGGCGCATCTCCCTCCCTCTACCCCTACACCCGCTTGTCAGTTTCAGCCGGGTGACCCTTCTCATCTTAAGGTTTAAGCCCAGCAGCATCTAGCCAGTGGCCAAACATTTGCATCGCTGACCCTCCCTCCGCTCAGCTTAAGTGTGAGGTGTCAAGATGGCTTGGCCCTCTCTGAAGGTTTCTAACTTTATTTCTTTAGGAAATGTTCTTTCTGAGTCGACATTTCTCCCTGCCTTTCAGGCAGTCAGAGATGACTGTTTGAAAAGCCTGGAACCAACCCAAGATGCCGCTTCAGAGGCTGGGAAAAACAGCTTTCTTCCCCTGCTTCAATCACAGAATGTTCGCAGGTTGTTAGAAAGAGTGGGGATAGGAGGGGGAAGAGAATCTTCTTCCTCCCCCTTTCTCTGTCTCTGTTTATCTCGGTCTCTCTCTGCCCCAAAGTTACTGCCAGGCTGCCTGGCGTTGCGTTCAGTTTTTTCTTAAATTCTTAAATGAATGGAAGAATACAGATGTTTGGGACAAATCTCCAGATTCATCTTGTTAATCTTACCCTCCGAGGACCTCACTCTATGTCCTTCCTTCCTCTCCTACCCCTACCCTAACAGAAATCCTGTTAACATTGTTGCGATCTGAACATAAAATCATTACAGAGAATCAAAGGTGAGCTTTTAAGCTTGCCATTTAAGGAACAAGAAAACAATCTCCTGTACTGAAGGCTAGTTCTCTTGTTGCTACAACAGGAAAAGATAGCATTAGGTAAACCTTTATTTTTGGGGGGGAGAGGGGGCTGCTTTCCCTTTGAATAATAAACAAGTAGAGTGGGTTTTTTTCCCCAGTGTTTAAAAATTTAATTAACTTTTTGGGTAAGAGTTGTGAGGGATAAGTTTAGTATATAAAGTTCAGTCAACAAATGCACTTGAACTCAAATTGCAATTCTAATGTTCCTTCTCTTCTCTTTAAATTTAGTTCACCATCATTGAGTACCTACTATGTGTAAGGGGACTGGGCTAGGGGCTGAGAGAAGAAAAATCACCCCAAACAGTCTCTGCCCTGAACGAGCTTACATTCTATTGTGTGTGTACAATTTAGTATTGCATTAATATTGCACATTTTGCACAATATTGCATTACAATGTAATAATAACTAGCATTTATATAGTACTTTAACGTTTCTGAAGTGCTTTAGAAATATCATCTCATTGATCTTCATAACAATCTTGGAAGATATGTTCTGTTATTATCCCCACTTTGCAGTTAGGAATTTGAGGCAGGCAGAGGTCAGGTGATTTGCTCAGGGTTACAGAACTAGAGAGAGTCTGAGGCCGAATTTGAACTCGGGCACTCTATTCATTATGCCACCTAGCTGCCCAGACTGTCTCATCTTGACCCGGATTTATCCAATTGGCAGATAGAAATGTTTGAAGGATCTCACCTGTGGCCCAAGGAAAGAATTGTAAAGCACAAAAATTATCTAGGGCCTTGAGATGCAGGTTACATCGAAGTATTTATTAAGCTCCTACTAGGCTCTGTGATAGGCACCAGGCATAAGAAGTAAAATTGGTCTGACACTCAAAGGACATTCTAACCAAATCTGGGCTCTCCCTTTCATGCCTATGTGGCTATTGGAGTTGCTACTAGAGAGCAATGGGAGTGGAAGAAAAATCTTCTTCTTCCCCCAGGCCAGGAAGAGATCTTCCTGCAGAAGCATAGCTCCTTGTGTGGGGCTAGCTTTTCTTTCAGTGGCTTCTCCTCCACAAGTTCCTGAAAGTGTTCTCTACTCACAAGCTCGGATGAAGCAACCCTTTAAGAAGCTGGGCAGAACCAGCTGTTAGGTAGAGTCTATTCACAGAGTCTATTCATGGATGCATCAGTGCAAGAGGACAGCCAGTCCACTAAAGACTTTTTCCAACTGCCAATCTGAGCCTTGGAGAAAGCTAGGGACTGAGTTCTAAGAGATGGAGTCAAGGAGGGATTAGATTCTAGGTATAAGGGGCAGCCGTGGAAAAAGTTCCAATATGGCATCTGAAGTGTGGAATTTGAAGACTAGCCAGGAGACCCATTTATTTGGCTGGTAAGTAGAGTATATGGAGGGGAGTGAGTGATGTACAGTCTGCTTGCAAAGGTGGGCTGGAGTCAGATTTTTTTTTTTTTTTGCAGGGGGAAGACAGGGCAATTGGGGTTAAGTGACTTGCCCAAGGTCACATGGCTAGTAAGTGTTAAGTGTCTGAGGCCAGATTTGAAGTCAGGTCTTCCTGACTCCAGTGCCTGTACTCTGGTCATTGCACCACCTACCTACCCCCTGGAGTCAGATTGTGAAGGGCCTCAAATGCCAAAGTGTAGAGCTTCTAGCTAGTCTATGTTGGAGGCAATAGGGAGCCAGGGAAGTTTCTTTTTTTTTTTTAAACTTCCAGATTGCATTTTTATTTATTTTCTTTTTAATTTATTTACTTTTCCACAGTCCCCATTTGCATCAGTTTTCCCGTTTGTAAAATGAGCTTGAGACGGAAATGGCAAACTACGCTAGTATCTTTGCCAAAAAAATCCCGAATAGAGTCATAAAGGGTCGAACATGACTGAAATGACTGAAGAACAACAAGCTGGGTGACCATGGACAAATCACTTAACCTTTCTGGGCCTCAGCTTCCTCATCTATAAAACAGAGAGAACACTATCTGAAGGACAGACCTCAGGAGACGATTGTGGAGTTCACATGAGCTCATGTCCATGCAATGCCAGCTTGGCCAGGCTTGCCTTTTCTTTAGCTTTCCCTGGTATTTTGAAGGCGCTGAGGGGAAGTATCAGTAACTTGTGTAGCCTCAGGGTATCAGCTGCAGTAGAGGTGCCAAAACTGCTGTAATTGTTGTGCTGTGGAGATAAACAGTCTTTTAAAAAGTCATTATTAAATTATTTATTTTTAGTTTTCAACATTCCCTTTCATAAGTTTTAAAAGAGGGCTTGCAATCTGATATGGACTCTACACATCCCTATTAAACACATTTTCACATTAGTTATGTTATGTAGAAGAATTATAACAAATGGGAAAAAAACATGAGAAAGAAAAAAAAACCCAAATAAAACAAAACAAAAAAGGAAATAGTCTGTTTTGTTCTGCATTCTGACTCCATAGTTCTTTCTCTGGATGTGGCTGGCATTTTCCATTGTGTGACCTTTGGAATTGTTTTAGGTCCTTGCATTGCTGAGAAGGCCCAAGTCTATCAAAATCAATCCTCGACCACTGTGGCTGTTACTATGTACAATGTTCTGGTTCTGTTCCCCTCACTCAGCATCAGTTCATATGTGTCTTTCAAGGTTTCTCTGGAGTCTGCTTGTTCATCATTTCTTATAGAATAATAGAATTCCATTAAATTCATATCCACAGCTTATTTAGCCATTCCCCTATTGATGGGTATCCCCTTGATTTCCAGTTCTCGGCCACCACAAAAAGAGCTGCTATAAATATTTTTGTACATGTGAGTCCTTTTCCCATTTTTATTATCTCTTTGGGATACAGCCCTAGAAGTTTTATTGTTGGGTTAAATGGTACGCACATTTTTATAGCCCTTTGGGCATTGTTCCAAATTGCTCTCCAGAAGGGTTGGATCAGTTTACAGCTCCACCAACAATGAATTGGTGTTCTGACTTTCCCACATCTTCTCCTACATTTATCACTTTCCTGTTTTGCCATGTTAGCCAATCTGATAGCTGTGATGTGGTACCTCAGAGTTATTTTGATTTGCATCTCTCTAATTAGTAGTGATTTGAAGCATTTTTTTTTCACATCAAGCTGTAGATGACTTTAATGTTTTCCTCTGAAAACTGCCTGTTCATATCCTTTGACCATTTATCAATTGGGCAATGACTTGTGTTCTTGTAAATTTAACTCAGTTCTCTATATATTTTAGAAATGAGGCCTTCATCTGAGACATTGGTTGTAAACAGTCTTTTTTTTTTCTTTTTGAAGGGGGGAAGGCAGGGCAATTGGGGTTAAGTGACTTGTCCAATGTAACATGGCTAGTAAATATTAAGGGTCTGAGGTTGGATTTGAACTCAGTTCCTCCTGACTCCAAGGCCAGTGCTCTATTCACGGTGCCACTTAGACACCCCTAAACTGTCTTTTAAAAATGAGAACTGAGCTCCTTAGCTTTGTGAAATATCCAGAGGAGAGGGAAGCTAGATAGTCCATAAGCTTTCTGTATGTTGCCTGGTTGGGGAGCACTCTGTCTTATGATTAGGGGCTTCCTTCTCCTTCTCACACTGGGCAACCCACCAGTGGATGAGAGCTGGCAGATTTTGACTTGCTTGGGAGTCTATGGCCACCTGGGTGGCAAACATACCAGAGAGGTCAGGAAGAGGACACATATGGGAAGCCAGCTTAAGATGGGTCATGGGCTTTATGAAGGGGTAATGGGTAATGCTGATGGAACCATCAGAGAGAGTGATCAGAAGCAGAGGCCATTGGTTTGTCACTCAGTCAAGAATTCCCCCTCTTATGCCTATGAGATCAGCCGTCATAACTCTCTACCTGATAACTCTCTATAGAGTACAGCTTATAGGCACATCTATTCCCTTGGTGGAAGTGAAACTGGGAGTTCAGATCTCCTAAGTAAGCAGATTACAAGCAAGCTGGAAGTTTTGGTGATATCTATATCTATATCCATGTCTATATCCATATCTATATCTATATGTATATCTATATGTATATCTACGTCTATATCTACATCTATGTCTATGTCTATGTCTACGTCTATGTCTACATCTATGTCTATGTCTATATCTGTAACATCAAAGTCCATTCAATAAGTGTACCAGAATCCATAAAGTCAAGTTGTTAAACAATTATTGAGCACCTACTATGTATTGGATATTTTGCTAAGTTCAATAATGAGTTCTGTATTTCTTTGTATTGAATGAAGTTCAGGGGGCAAAAATCTTAATGGGAAATGGGGCTGAGCCCAATTTGGTAAAATATATACATACACACATATATGTACACACATATGTAAATATACACATACATATGTGCATGTATGTATATATACACATAACATTTGTAAATGAAATATTTTATAATAATAGTCTTTACATTTTAAACTCTGGAATAAATGAGATGGGATTTGAGCAGGGATTAGGAAACTGAGAGTATAAACATTTGTAAGACAGGTAAACACACAGGAGAGCTGCTAGCACAGGTTCACTCTTGATATGGTCAGATAGGAAGGACAGGAAGACAGCTTCAGAGGGGAAATAATCTCACTTTAATCTAGTCTATTTTTCTCACAAGAGGGTTTGCTGATAATGGGAGCAGCAACTCCTACAGCATTCCCTAACTACCTTTCTCACAGGGGCCAGTGTGAAGGGGGGGTAATCTTGAGGAGGTCAATTTAGACAGGCATAGCTTGTGCACTTCCATAAATCCCTTCAAGCCTCAGTGGGGGCTGGTTGAGGCAAACACAGATTACCCCCAAGCCTTGATAGGGGTCAATGAAGGCATGCACAGCAATCCAGCTTGTGCATTCAACCCTAAGAGTTCCCCAGCCACTTACCAGTGCCCACCTGCTTTATAGGGCAACAGACAAAGAAGGCATCTCAACAGCAATAGCCTCACAAGTTTCTATTATCTCCCTGTTATTCCCACTGCACAGCTGTAATAGATATTTACAATTTTAAGCACAAATGTGTATGTTATTTATCATTCTATAATGCTATGCAAGTTTGGTAGAGATGTTATGGACCATGACCATGAGAATGCATATCTAACATCTGGGAACAAGAGGTTGTTATGGTTATGGAGCTTGGGAACTTAACATGAGAAAGAGTAACAAAAATCTACCTTTCAGCATTGCAGACTGCTCTGTTCCTGCCATGACATGGATATCCCATGTGGGATAAATGGTGGCCTTGAACTTGAAGCCATCAGGATCTAGACGGGCTTCCCAGAACTTGTACAGGCATCCAGGCAGGCTCTCTCCACCTGCATGTACATGAAAGATGCCTGGGCTTATAGTTAATCTTGGGAGTGGTTGATGGTTAACATCGCTGAGTTCAACTCATTGCCTGCCCATGCCTTGTAGAGACAAGTGGTGATGATCTTTGTACTCACCTTCCTTTCCACCTCCAGTGCCCAATTCTTGCTTTTTTTTTTTTGTTGTTGTTTTTGGAGGGCAGTTGGGGTTAAGTAACTTGCCCAAGGTCACATGGCTAGGTTTTTTTTGTTTTGTTTTGTTTCTGTGTGTGTTAAGTGTCTGAGGCCGGATCCGAACTCAGGTCCTTCTGACTCCAGGGCCGACGCTCTACTCACTGCTCCACCTAGCCGCCCCAGTGCCCGATTCTTTACCTCTGAGGGCATGTGCTTTTGTTCAGGGGAAAACTTAACTGTAGCAATAATCTTAGGGATGGAAGAGAACAGGCAAATGTTAAAGTAAAGGCAAAGCTTGTTGGGCAGGCATTATGTATATGAGACATTTTGCAAACTTTCAAGTCCTCTATTATTGCATTGTCCCCAGCACCTTGTATACAGTCTAGCACAAACCAGGTGATTCATGGATTTTCGTGGAGTGACTGAATGGTAAGACTGACCAGAAGGAAGAATTGTATTTAACTATGGGAAGTCCCCTGGGCATTCTTGGGGTTTTGCAATTCTGTGGTCTGCAGTGATGAACTAGGGATCTCTTTGCAAGCAATGAGTGAATCACTATTTTGACTGAGCCCCAGGAGCATAACTTGCCATATTAACAGGGAGGGAATGTGTGTGCATTCCTTCCTTGTTCTATAAACTGGCACATTCTACATTATGCATTTACAAAAAAAGTTGTGTTGCTGACTTTTGGTTTTCTATCACTGTCACTTTGAAGTTTAGCTCCCCCTGCCATTTGACCCGTTCCTTATACCACAGGAAAAAGAGTTAAGCAGAAATAACTGATCTTATGAGCACATCAGCCAATGTATGAAATGACCTGTCTCATAGTCCTCTGCTTCTCTTTTGGAAGGGGAAAAATACCTGGAATTCTGATGTGGTCTTGACTAATATAATTTTGCAATAAAGAAATCAATTGTAACCTAACTTCACTGAAACATTCTATCACCCTTTCCCCTCCCTCTACCCTACAGTCTAATGTTGTTCGATCCATTCATATTATTGCTCTGATGGAACAAACTGGCCTCCTGTAATGTTGTTTCACCTAAATTTCCCTCTCGCCCCTCAGAAATGGTTGGACAGCTAGGTGGCCTGGTAGAAAGACTGCTGGCTCTGGAGTCAGGAAGACTCATCTTCCTGAATTCAAATCTAGCTTCAGATACTTACTCGCTGTGGGATCTTGCACAAGTTACTTCATCCTGTTTACCTTAGTTTCCTTATTTGTAAAATAAACTGGAGAAGGAGATGGCAAACCAGCATCTTTGCCAAGAAAAGGGGGTCATGAAGAGTTGGACCTGACTGAAATGACTATGCTAAGCACTGGGGATACAAAGAAAGGCAAAAACCAGTCTGTGAAACAACTTGAGGTCTAATGGGGAGATTATGTACACAAACCTCTGTACAAATGAACTCCAAACAGGATGAACTGCAGCTAAGCAGAGTGGGAAGGCACTAGCCTGAAGAGGATTGGGAAAGGCTTCTTGCAGAAGGTGAGATTTAAGGCAGGAAGAACAAGAGAAGGAGGGGAGGAAGGAGAGAATTGAGTATGGGGGAGAAGCCATGAAAATGCCTGGAGTTAGGAAGTGGAGGGTCTTATTGGAGGAACAACAGGGAAACCAGTATCATTAGATTGTAGAGTATGTGGGGCCAACATGGAAGAAAAACAGAAAGGTGGGAGGCAGGGCAAGTTAGGAAGGGCTAAAATACCCAAGAGGATTTCAAAATTTAAATACCCCTAAGAAAATTCAGCTGCATTTACCATGGAGTTAGATTAGTTTTAATCGGATAATCAAATCAATAGTAACTGGAATGGCATATTTGGAAGTTGGCACTCACATTAAATTGGGGTAGAAATGTGGGAAGGGTGGGGGATTTGGGACACTCAGAGGGTACTATGTGTTTGGGTTTCAGGGGTAATTGAGGCAGAAGAAAGGTTGAGAAAAGTAGGAGAGTGACACACCCATTTTCTTTGCTTTCTTTGACACACCCAGGTAGAAGTTAGTGGGTTTGCTGTCTAGATTACAATTTCAGGACTATAGACATAGTAGTTTTAATTAGCTCTGTCATCACTACAGTTTGGTTGTAATGTGTTTTTGATATTATCAATGAAGTGGCATCATTGACTGGTGTAGCATTAGGAGGCTTTTGCCTGTAGTTTGGATGGTTATAAACACTCAGCTTTTCTCATTTCTGCCCAGCCTCCCCAGTCCAAGAGCATCCTACCCAAGTCTGTTGTCCCCATCTAAGTCAGGTTTCTTTTTCTAAAGGAACAGAGGAGGAGGGAAAGAGAAAACGGAGGATGAGAAGATGTGTCCACATGCTCCCTGCCTTGTCGTCCTTCAGTTATTGTTGGAACAGTGCTGGTAGGGGGATTCCTCATTTGCTCCCCAGGTACTTTGGATGTACCTCTGCAAATAGGTGAAATATGCAAAGCATGTAAAGTGCTATTTTCTTCAAGTTCCTCAGCACTATTGTGAGGGAAGACAAATAGATATGGGCACCATTTACAGAAAGGTGAAATTCTAGGTCATAAGCCAATGTGTGGCAAAGTTGGGGCTCCAAGTTGCACCCAGTAGAGGGTGAGGCTCCCTCACATGTCAGTGGATCATTTTGTACCTTGGACAGTATCTAAGGCTTTGAAAATACATTTACATTTAAAAAATCAGCAGAGATAACGAACTTGCTCTGGGGCCTTAGACTGCTGCTCTACCTTTCTCCTAGGGCTCATTTCCACAGACCAATAGGAGAAACTTAATTTAAAAAATGTGGGAGCCTTAAATCCTAGAACTGCTTGGTAATTTCAACAAATAGCGTTTGCCTGTTTGTGGCTTGGTCTGGTAGGGATTTGGGTAATATACTGGATGGTCACTATAAATCAGGGTATGGTTTCTTTTTTTTTTTATTAATTTGTTTATTTTTCGTTTACATGATTCAATTCCATAGTTTCTTGAGTTTCAAATTTCCCTTCCCTCCCTGCCCCCACCCCCCACAAGGGCATATAGTCCAGTATAGGATCTCCAAATACTTTCACATTAAACATTAGTCAGGTTACAAAGGCGAATTGTACTAGGTGGGATAAAAAATGGTAAAGAGGAAATAAAACCAAACAATAAAAAGAAAAACATCAAGTAGTTTGCTTCCATCAGGATTGAAGCTCAGTTCTTTCTAGTTATTTTGCTGGATGTAGGCATCTCTCTCCCTCATGAGTCTTTTGGGATTGATTTCTATCACTGCATTGCTGAGAAGAGTCCAGTCTGTCATAGCTGGTCATCACACATATGTTGTGTTTGTGATTGTATACAAATTTCTTCTGGTTCTACTCTTCTCACTCAGCATCAGTTTGTATAAGCATCTCCAGGTAAATATGAAGTCAGGGTACGGTTTCTTACTAAGAGAACTCAGACCTAAATCAGAAAAAGTGGTCAAAGGAAAAGGCTGATGCCAAAATGACCCTGATCTTCCATTTCCTATCTTGGAGGTCACAAGCCTCTATGCTCAAACCTCAGAAAAGAGAAGTAGAGAGGCTTCTTTCAGTTCCAAGCTAAGGATATCTGCTCTTTCTGAAAGAGCACAAAGCATTCTAGCGGAGGACTATATTGCAGCTGAACCTGAAGTGGGAGGTAATGGAGTCTATACCCACTGAGGAATAAACCTAGATAGTCTTGAGAAGATTGACTCATCCAGCAGAAATCTCATGCTAGCTAGCTCAGCAGTGAACTTCATGTGACTCTATAAGGGGAATAAAGACATCCAAGGTCCATCAATTCCACAGGGAGAAAGGACATTAAAGCCTTATAGTTTTCCTCTGTTTCATATGTGTCTCATTGATATTATACTTTAAATTTGTGATCCAGGTTTATCAGGTCAAAATTTGTATGTATTTGTGGGAGTGTGCCCCCAATTTTATCAGAGAAGGTGTCTGTGACTACCATTCTCCCTATGCCATTTGAATAAATGCCTTTTTGAAGAGCTAATTGTCTGCAGTCTGATTGCTAACGGGAAACACACTAGTGGGGACTCATCAGTTATAATTTTAGAAGGGTGGTGCCATAGGTAGTTCCACTTTTCAACCCTGAGAGTACTTATATTCCTGGAGACCCCAACTGAAAGTGGAAATGAAAATTGGAGGAATAGAGCAGAGCTGGAGCTATACAAATGTCAGTTGGTTTGGGAGGTCGCCAAATTCTTTACTTTTCTTTTTCTTTTTCTATTCCCTGAGAGACAATCTTACTGGAACACTTGCCAGCTTTGAGTGGTTACAGTGACCAGGAGCAGCACTGTTTCATACTTTGGAGAGCAAAAATAGCTTCAACTTTTTGGAAATATTTTCAACCTGTTGGAAATATTTTTCAAATGTATCAACAAATATTGCCAATTGGTAACTCTTGAATCCACCAATGATAAATAAGTGAGAGCAGTGTGAGCACAAGTTTTAGTAGTGTTTCTCTGGTGCCTGGGTAGGGACCATGGTGGGTAACCGATATTCACCCAGCTTACTTGTCTCCTCCTCTAGGTGATGTTTCATTCCACCCCTTGATTGATAATATCTATTGGTGTGGCCACAGAGGTCCCTTCCACTCACCCTGCAAGGAGTTTTACAAACACTGCCCACTTGTACGTGTTAAGATAAAACAAGCATATATTGGGAACTCCTAGCAAAGTTCAGCACAAGAGCAGAGAAGAACAGGCTTGGATATTAGTAGAGTCATGGCCTCTGAGGCATGTCAGGAAGGATCAAATTCTGAATTTAATAAACAACAAAACCCGAAACAAACAGAAAAACCGAAACAAAACCCTGAATATTTCTATATACAAAGTAAAATAAATTTTAAAAAAGGATTGTACATGGAACCAGTGGTCTCTATTACATTCAGCTTGCTTTCTCTTTTAAGAACAAATCCCCCCACCCCAAAACAAATAAACAAAAAACCCAACTTAACCTGTAACTTTCAAAGCTGTCCTGCTTGTCTATAGTTCTTTCTGGTCTTCCATGGGTTTTCTTCCATTTTCTTCCATACCCACACCTAGGCCTCGTTTGGAGATGTCCTGTCATGGGTAGTGAAGCCCATCTCCCACCATGCAACTCTAACTATTACTTTTCTCTAGACAGTACATGAAGGTTGGTTCTGGTCACTCTAATACCCTAATTTGGGGGATGAATATGACTCATTCCCCAGCTTTTTTACTCCTCAGGGTGACCATCAAATTATGCCCAACCCCAGATTTTGTCCAGATCCCAGAGAAGGAAGGGAGGGGAAACTGTGGTCAACCCACCGACCTCTAGGAAGCAGCTCTGGGTACCTTGAGTCTGGAAGTCCCACAGCATCTTGTCTTCTTTCACTTCATTTGGAAATGCACCCAAGCCAATCTCCATGCCTCCTCCCCTGTAACTACGCTGGGCAGGATGAGGTAGATCTGGGGACACAGCCTCACCAGGCAGTTTGGCCATTCTGCTGCCTGGCTGTATTTCCAGTTGGGCCTTCCCAATTGGGTCCTAGTTGTCAACACTCAGCTTTGGATACGAACCTTCTCTAAGTCATAGAGTCAACTGTACTGGCTGGTTTTATTGGCCAAAATGTAGAAGTCCTGATGGACAGGAGGGTTGAGGCCAACATTTCCAAGACAACCATTCAAATATCCTATTGGTTATAGAGGTCATTAAAAACATCTCAGATGCCCTTCTGTATTCTCTGCATGTATATACACCTAGGACCTCAGATAGGAACATTCTTCTCCTGACCTTCAAAGGGGGAGGGATACCCACAGATTTTTGCATAATAATTCTAATTTTGCCTTCATAGTTGGGGTCATTGGATCATAGATCTATAGGGGGGCTATAGGGGGGTCCAGAAACCAACTAGTCTAATATCTTTATTTTATAGGGAGGTTAGGGAGCTTGCCCAGTCTCACAAGTAGTGAGTGTTAGAGGCAGGGTTTGAACCATGACCCCCTTTTTCTAGAGCTAGTGCTCTTTCAATTATACCAGAGGTAAGTTCACTAGGTGGAGGATGCCCTGGACCTTACTAAGGCATGCAGGTGGAAGGCCAGTCCACCGGCAGGTCAGCAGTGTGTATGTCTGGGACAGGCAATAACCGAAATCTGAAAAGGATGAATCTGTTTGGGAAATTGTGTGCCACTGTCAACAACTTGAAGTCATTTCCCTGCAGAAAAACCCATCTTTTAAACATAACTATTCCCCAGGGGATGCTGCATGATTTTGATCCTTGAAATATCACATCCCGGAAGGATCAAAGTTATGCCAATGACTTCTCCCAGGGTTGCTAGGCTATGCCTGCTATTCAGTATGTTGAGCTGCTGTTTAAAATGTCCTCTTTCTTTCTTGCTTGAGGTAGGCTGATTAGAGGATAGAGGGCTGGGCTGAGTTGGAGAGATCTGGCTTCAAGGCCTCTCTCAGAACCACACTGGCTTTGGGCAAATCCCTTCATCTCTCAATTCCCCCAAGCAGCTCTAAGCTAGATTCAAGTGAGCAGTTCCTTCAGAGGTCTGGTGGAGACCAAAAATTCTGCCTTCTCTTTGCTTTGTCTTTGTCTCTTCAGGCCCAATACATCTCTATCATTCCTTATTGACTTTTCATTGCAGTTCAGGTCTGTGCTGAATGAAACTCCCATTTAGTTTTCTGAAGCTCCAGTTGTTTGAAATTAAAAGAGTCTTTCCCTCCTGGTAATGAAAGGCTTAATGGCAATGTTAAAAGCTCTTGCTGGAGACTTTGCTTAGAGCTTTACTATCTGCTTGTACCCCTTGCCTCATAGCCCATCTGCATGGGTCTTGCTTCTCATTGGTGGAGATTGACCCATGCCTCTGAGAAGGCGGGAGGTGGAGAAAGCTTGGTCTTCTGACTCCCAGCTTTAAAAGAAAATATTCAGTCATGTCAGCTTCTTTTCAGAGTCTTTCCCTCTTTTCGGGGACCGGAAGAGAGTTTGAAACCATATATCTTCTCTCTCAAAGCAAGAAGCTAGAAGACTTCTTGCAAGTCTGGACCATTGAGTAATCAATCTCTGCCAATGTAAATGGCCTTTGAGGAAAATGACAAATGCTGGACGGGATGTGGAAAAATAGGGACATTATGTACTGTTGGTGGAGCTGTGGACTGGCTCAACTATTCTAGACAACAGTTTGGAACTCTGCCCAAAGGGCTATGAAATTGTGCATACCCATTGACTTAGCAATAATACTACTTGGTCTGCATCCCAAAGACATCAAAGCAAAAAGAAAAGAACCCATATGTAAAACAATATTTATAGCAACTCTTTTTGTGGTAGCAAAGAATTGGAAATTGAGGGGATGCTTACCAATTGGGGAATAGCTGAACAAATTGTGGTCTATGAATGTAATGGAATACTATTATTCTATAAGAAATGATGAGGGGGATAATTTCAGAAAAACCTGGGAAGATTTATATGAACTGATGGAAAGTGAAGTGAGCAGAACCAGGAGAACATTGTACACAATAACAGCAATACTGTAAGATGATCAATTGTGAAAGATTGGTATAGCCTTAGCCATGACCAATGCCACTCCATTACCAACTCAGCTCTCACCCTCTCCCATGACTCACTGCTTCCCCTGTACCTCTATGAAGCTCCTCCATTGTGGTTCCATAGGAGTCACAGTTTCAGGGCTGTGACTAATTACTCTAACTAATTACTCTAATTGTTATAACTAATACAGTGATCCAAGACAATTCCAAAGGACTTATGATGAAAAACACTGTCCACCTCCAGAGAAGGAACTAATGAACTCTGAGTACAAATTGAAGCAGACTTTTAAAAAAATATTTTTCTTGGAACTTAAAATAATAAAAAAAAAACCCACCTTAAAATCAAGTCTATTGAAATGGGCTTTAAGGCACGGGTTACATGCTTTTAAGTTACAATGGGAATTCAGATGCATGTTTCATTTATTTCAGGAACTTCCCCAAAGATTACCCCAGGGAAAATGATCTTATCAATGTTTCCAGTGAATTGGCCTATGGAGAAAACTTGATTATATTAATATATGAAACCCAGAGCCCTAACTAGGAATTCAATTGAGCTCCAGAGAGGGACACAGGAGTTTGATGTATGCCTGCACTTGTGTGCAGTTGGGATGGATGCAAGGCAGAGGTCATGGCAGTTGAGAAGGCTGAGAACTTAAAAAGTCAGGGTGTTTTAGGGAGGCAAAGGGTAGGGGTAGAGAGGAGGAATGACAGCAGGCACTGAACTCATTGGGAGGAAGGAGAGGGACTTTATCCTTGGGTGACAGGGGCAAGGGGTTAGAGAGGAAAGAGATGGAGTTCTCTTTAAAGGAGGAGAGATGTTTGCTGAGTGACAGTGGCAAAAGGAGATTCTAAAAGTGGGAGCAGAAAAGGGATTTCTTCTCCTGGCCCTGTGTATGAGCAGAGTGGGCAGTTTTGGGGAGATGGAGTCCTCAGAAGAGGATTAGGTTGGAGGATCATCGCCCTAGACCTGGAAGGAACTTCAGAGACCAACTAGTTCCCCCCTTCCCCCTAATTTACAGGTGGTGAAACTGAGGCCCAAGAGTCACAGAGCTTGTAAGCATCAGAGGTGGGGGCCAAACCTTTAACTCTGAATTCACTGCTCTTTTCCCAGCATACCTGCCTCAATTTTCAGTGAGCACCAGAATTGAGAAGGGATACGAGAGGGAAAGGTCTGGGCTCATAGACTTAGGACCAGAAGGGGCCAGAAGGATGGCCTTAGAAATCACTTAGTCCAGCCCCCTCATTTTGCAGTGAGGAAACTGAGACACAGAAAGCTGAGGTCACTTGTCTAAGGCCATGCAGGAAGGGAGGGGCAGAGCCAGGACCTGGAATGTTGGTGCTCTGGCTCATTCCACGGGGCCACAAGGGAGGGATCTTCGTAGGGCACAGAGGAGGCCAGTGAGTCACAGGGAGTGGAAGCCACGGCCAAGGCCGTGTACCAGTCAGCTTTGGATTCCACCTCCTTGGTCCATCTATTGACTTTGCTTCAGTTTATTTGCATCATTTCTATTTACATTACTTCTTGGATCAGTTTATTTATTTATTTATTTACTTTTGCTTTTTGGAGGGCAATTGGGGTTAAGTAACTTGCCCAAGGTTACACGGCTAGGTTTTTTTGTGTGTGCGTTAAGTGTCTGAGGCCAGATCCAAACTCAGGTCCTTCTGATTCCAGGGCTGACGCTCTACTCACTGCGCTACCTAGCCGCCCCATTCTTTTTTTTTTTTTGGAGGACAATTGGGGTTAAGTAACTTGCCCAAGGTCACACGGCTAGGTTTTTGTTTCTGTGTGTTAAGTGTCTGAGGTCGGATCTGAACTCAGGTCCTTCTGACTCCAGGGCTGACGCTCTACTCACTACGCCACCTAGCTGCCCCTCGGTTTATTTCTTTGATGAGTATATAGGTCTCCCTGCTTTTGTGTATTCATTGTACCCACAGCTTTGATAGTCCATTAATTCCCCATGATATTCACCCATGCCAGGACATCTCTTTTTTCCCAGGTGACCAGCATTGACTTTGTTTCCATTTTTTTTTTTTGCTATGATAAGATGTGCTGATATATTTATCTCTATCTCTATCTCTATCTATCTATATGTCTATACCTAAATCTATATAATCTATACCTGTATCTATATCTATGTCCATGTCTATGTCTATGTCTATGTCTCTATGTCTATATCATCTATCTCTATCTCTACACCTACACCTATATCTATATCTATACACACATACATATATGCATATACACACATATATGTTGGTATATATATGTGTGGGCCCTTTCTTTTTCTCGTTGGCTTCCTCTGGGTATGTGCCCAGCAGTGGAATCTCAGGGTCAAGGTCATGTTCTATACTGATATTCAGAAGTCTCATGTGAGTCCCCAAACCACACAGCTTATCCACTGAAAGTGGGGGACAGTGACCTGTCCCACTCTAATATGTAGAATGTCATCTCCTTGAGGGAAGGCACGTGAGACACCATTTGTATCCCTAGTGCCTCACTCAGTTTGGTTGAAGGCACCTGGGGACATGGTAGACACTGGTATATATATGTTCATGTGGACTATTTGTGCCAACCTGTGGTAGGGCCTTTCAAGCTCATATTGGCCTGATCAGCCACAGTGGGACACACCTTGACCCCAACATAATGAAGTCACGCTGGTCCTCCTTGAGAAGGAAGGACAACAATGACCCATCATCGTGCCTCCCTTGTTTTTGTCCTGTCCAATAGTCATTATGGCTATGGGTGAGTCATCTTTGTGACAATGTAATAACAGTAAATAGAGATGGAGGGTCATGAATGAGAAAGGGAGATGCCAAAAGCAGGAGTGTAGGCTCAAGAGCCAAGAGGAAGAACTCTCTTATTTGAGTAATTTGGGACCATTTTCTATGTCATACCCTAGAATTCAGAACCTGGGCCAACAAGTACTTCTTTCGACCTTGGCCTGTTTAAGTCCAAAGCTTGGGGAGATTGGGCTGTTGGCAAACGACAATGGAGAAGATCTCCCTCATGAGCCAACAAGTGATTAATTCAGTGACACTTTGCTTCCTGGAAGCTTTCCAGAAGCCTGATGGAGGCTTCTGTGGCTCTGCTCCAATGTCACCTGGGAAAACCGAGCCCATCCACACTCAGCCTCTACCTGCTGTCAGGTGGGTGTGTATACACACCAGTATATTCACGTGTTTGTATATATGGTCACAGAACCACAGATTTATACTTGGAAAGTATTGCTGAAGCCCACCCTCCCCCACTGGGGGACAGAGAGGTTACCCACAGTCATAGAGGTCGTCAATGGCAGAAAAGAGATTTGGACTTGTTCTGTCACATTATGTCACATCCACTCTTATCCATGTGGATAATAATGGTGTTCATAGCCCGTTCCTCTCTGCTCTATCCCGTGTTCCTCTTGTCCACGTCTTCCCCTGATTCAGCACTGGAGATCCACAGGCCAAGCTGGAGGTCGTTCCCCTGAGAAGTGGAGGAGTGACACACTCTGCTTGTCTGCCTGTTGCCTCCCTGCCCCTTGCCAGGGATGTGTTCATCTTCTTTCTTATCATCAGTGTCTACAGGATATACACTCTCTACTTGTGGACTTTACTCATGGACAGAAAAAAATCACATTTCCTCAAAACCAATAATTCAAGACCATACATACAAACAAGAAAAAGTCGTATTTCCATTTCTGCTGAAAACAACAACAACAACAAATTTGACATTGAACAAACTGCTTTGTTGTTCCCTTAAGATTTCCATTGTATAAATCAAGGTATGATTTAGTTCACTTTCATGTGCTTGGATTTTGGTACCCTGCCCCTTAAGTTAGGTCCTCAGGGGTGGTAAGGGAAACTATCTTCTCCTTCTAGATGCAAATTTATTTCTTTTTGTTTCAATAAATGTGTCAGAACTTTGATTTGGACTTTCATCTGAGCTTTCTTTTTTTGGGGGGGTGGGAAGGAGGGAGTCTAGATTTGTGGAGAACTCTTAGGCATAGAAGACCTTCACCAAATGCAGATCAACATCTTCTCTGTCATTTATAACCTTAGAACAGGTGTTCTTAACCTGGGCTCTATGGAGAGATGGCAGGGAATTCTTGACTTTGGACAGGAACAATAATTACATCTTGATTTTCACTAACTCCTAATTGAAATTGAATATTTTCTCTAATTGTTCAAAGACATTCTGAGAAGGGGTACATAGACTTTAAACTTAAAAAAATTATTTAAATTTTAAAATGTTCATATCCAAATTTTCTCCTTCCTTCCACCCTCTCTCCTTCACCTATTGAGAAGGCAAGAAATGTGATACTCATTATATATATATGAAGTTATGTAAAACATATTTTCACATTAGCCATGTTTTGAAAAAAAAGCAAGAAAAATAGTGAGAAAAATCTGCTTTGATCTGTATTCAGACTCCATCAGTTCCCTCTCTGGAGGTGGAGAGCACTTTTCATCATGAGTCCTTTGGTTTTGTCTTGGGTCATTGCCTTGATCAGAATATCTAAGTCTTTCCCAGTTGATCATCATACAATATTGCTGATGTGGACAATGTTCTCCTGGTTCTGCTCACTTCACTCTATATCAATTCATGTAAGTCTTCTCAGGCTTTCCTGAAACCATCCCCTCTACCATTTCTTATAGCACAATAGTATTCCATCACAATCACATACCACAATTTATTCAGTCATTCCCCAATTGATGGGTATCCCTCAATTTCCAATTCTTTGTCACCACAAAAAACCTGCTAGAAATATTTTGTATATATGAGTCTTTTTCCATTTTCTTTGATCTCTTTGGGATACAGACATAGTAGTGGTATTGCTGGGTCAAAGGATGGGCACAGTTTTCTAGTTCTTTGGACATAGTTCCAAATTGTACTCCAGAATGGCTGGACCAATTCACAGGTCCACCAACAAAGCTTTAGTGTCCCCATTTCCCCATATTCCCTACAGCATTTGCCATTTTCCTCAAAGACTATTTACATAGGATTCTCCTCATTGGTGGAGATGGAGTAATCAATGCTTCAGGCCTTTGAGAGGTCTTCTAGTCTCTTGCTTTGAGAGGTGACTGTTTCTAGGAAACTAGCAAAGAAGGTCTGCCAACTTGGAATGCTGGCATCTGCAGCCCAGTTTGCTCTTTACTTAGTATCTGCCACACAGGCAGCACCTACCAAAAGCATGGCCACTGATTGTCCTTAGGGGAACAACTTCTAAGTGAGGTTACTGACTCTTCCCAGGCTCCTTTCTGTCCTCTTTGATAGAGAAGTTATTGCCATTAGGAATATCTGTGCCCATTGCCTCTGTGATGGTCTCCCCCCACCCCACCCTCAGTTGTGCCTGATGGGCAAAGCAGATGGGGCACATGTGACAGCCCCTGGTACTCTGGCCATGTGCAGAGTAGAGGAGATATGGGAGGTGTGTGTGTGGTATGTGTATGTGTGTAGTGTGTATATGCGGTATGCATGCATATGTGTGTGATGTGTGTGATATAATGTGTGTGGAGTGTGTATGTGATGTAAACATGTAGCATTCATGTATGTGCATGTTGGGTCTGCATGTATATGTGTTTGGGCGTGTGTGATGTAATGTATGTAATGTGTATATGTGATGTATGTGTGTAGTATGCATGTGTGTATATGCGGGGTGTACATGTGTATGTGTGTTGTGTGTGTAGCTAAGCCACTAATTTCTATTCTGGGGTGGGAATATGAGAAATTAGAGGAGGATCCCTTAAAGAGAAGCTTTAATTTTGGTACATGCCCAGGGTGTCCTCAAAAGGGATTATCAAGGTCCCTTTTCAGGAAAGGTATTCAAGGGGAAAAAATAAATATTATGTGTAGGGCAGCTATTTATTTCCTCCACCATTTTTGTGGTCAGGTTGCTCTTGGAATGCATTTTGGGACCTTTGCAAGTCCAGAGCAGAACCTTGCTGGGAAGGGGCGCACCCTGTGCTACTGGTAAAATCTTAGGGGCATGTTCATGGTCCAGATGTTACCAACCCCCCAGGGAGCCCTCCCTACCCAAAAGGGCCCTGACTCCTGGCTCAAGCAGACTTGGGAGTCTGGCCTCAGAAAGAAGGAGATCCTTTTTTCTCATTCTCTCTAGCTCATTTCGCCCCTTAGCTAAAGTTTGACTAATGTGTAGGATCTCCACAAAAGGGAGAGGCAAGAGATACCAGGTCTAGGGCCCATTCATATCAATCACAAGGAAATACTTCCCACACCACAGACACATTGACAAACAAATCAAAATGGTGCCATAACACATTGCTTTTCTTATATTCTCCCAGGGGCTAAAGACTCATGGGGGATTTATGGGACTGCTGAACAGGTACTTTCTTTTTACCAATGACCCAGGCTTTTTGGGTGGCTCACAAATTGGTATCTCCTGGCGATCCATAGCCTGGCTTCGGCTTTCATCTGTACTCAAGTCCTGCTGGCAACTCTCCCTTTCTGAGAGGTTGTTGGCCAACCAGGGCCTGGAACAAGGCTCTTCTGATCTCTTTACAATGTTGCCACCAAGATAAGGACCATCTATACTCAGGAGGAGAAACACAAAGCAGGAGGAGTAGCCAGCGACTTGAGATCTAGCCTGACACATGTTCTTGCTGCCATGTTTGTGCATAGATGTGCTAGGGAGGGTGGGAAGGCACAGGGATCCTTCCCCTCCCCCTTTCCGGAAGTCCAGGCTAGTGCTGTCAGAATCCCAAGCCACCTGTTGGAAAGAGAGGAAGAGTGGGGATCATTTCTCCTTTTTTCACCTACTGAGTAGGCAACTTCTTGGCCTCATTGTCAATTGTCTTCAACATAGCTCCCAATAGGTGGCGACCACAGAGATCACCCAGGAGCCTCTGCTCAGCATGTTCTTATTTCATCATTTATTTATTTATTTTTCTTTATTAATTTGTTTACTTTGAGTTTACAAGATTCAGTTCCTTGGTTCTTTGAGTTTCAAATTTTCTCCCCCTCAGTCCCCGCCCCCCCCCTCCCCACCCCCCATGGCTACATACAATCAGGTATAGGATCTGCAGATACTTTCACATTAGACATTGGTCAGGTAGAAAAGAAGGATTGTAATGGATAGAATGAACAATGGGAAAGAGGAAACCAAACCAAACAAGAAAGAGAAAGAGGGCAGGTAGTTTGCTTCAATCTGCATTCAAACTCTGTTCTTTCTGGTTCTTTCTCTGAATGTGGACATCTCTCTCCATCATGAGTCTTTTGGAGTTAGCCCTGCATTTCTGAGAAGAGTCCAGTCTATCAAAGCTGGTCATCACACATATGTTGTGTCTGTAATTGTGTACAGATTTCTCCTGGTTCTGCACTTCTCACTCAGCATCAGTTTGTATAAGTCTCTCCAGGTAGATATGAAGTCCATCTGCTTTTTGTTCCTTATGGCACAATAGTATTCCATTACATTCATATACCATAACTTGTTTAGCCATTCCCCAATTGATGGGCATCCCCTTAATTTCTAATTCTTTGCCACCACAAAAAGAGCCGCTATAAATATTTTTGTACATATGGGTCTTTCTCCCACTTCTGTGATCTCTTTGGGATAGTGGTATTGCTGGGTCACAGGATATGAAATTACTTATAGCCCTTTGGGCATAGTTCCAGATTGCTCTCCAGAATGGTTGGATCAGCTCACAACTCCACCAGCAATGTGTTAGTGTTCCAATTTTTCCACATCCTCTTCAGCATTTATCATTTTCCTGTTTTGTCATCTTAGCCAATCTGACCAATGAGAGTCAGAGTTGTTTTGATTTGCATTTCTCTAATCAATAGTGATTTAGAGCATTTTTTCATATGCTTACAGATATCTTTAATTTCTTCTTCTGAGAACTGTCTGTTCATATCCTTTGACCATTTATCAATTGGGGATCATCATGCTCTTTAGCTAGGGTCTAGACCATAGGCTCCCCAAGTGGGCAGTACTGGAATGATCAGCAGTAGCCTTGGGCACAATTGGGTGGCATTGAATAAAAATAAGGGGGCTATGGAAGCATAAGGAAAGAAGAAAACTTTGAAAAACAGTTCATATGTTTCATCTGTTATGTAACAGAGTTAAAGTCATAATGATTACATTATTTTACACATAAATACACAAAATGCAAGTTATAACCAATCAGTGGTCAAGTCTGCTGACTGATCTTAAAGAGCAAGTGTTGGCAGACCAGAGTTTTAGGCATTGTTGGGAAGTCTAGTATGCATAGGTAGGAATATGTGTGTGTAATGACTTGTTTGCCAGATGATACTATATGGGGTCTGCCATATGGTTACATGATGCAATATTGTGTCATCAAAAGTTTAGTGCAGGAAAAAAGTACAATTTACAACAAATTATTAAATTTAAGATACATTATTTAATACATGTACAACACATACTGAATTGCTTATCTTCCCAGAGGGAGTGGGTAATAAGGGAGGAAGGGAATGGATCTGAAATTCGAAGTCTTAAAATTAAATGTTTCAAATGTATATAAATACTATTATTAATACTATTTTGCATGTAATTGGGAGATAAGATGTTTAGGCACTGGGGCTCAGAGACTCACCTTGCCCTAATGGCAAAGTTGAAGGGGGCATGGGAGAAGATATGGGAGAGAGCAGATTGGATGAGGGGATATCTAATGGGACTGCTATTCTGGGGTGGTGGGTAGGGAAAAATGGGGGAAAATGTAACTCATAATCTGGTGGAAATGAATGATCTAAACCAGAAGTTAATAAAGCATTTGTTAAAAAAAAGAAGGAATATGGGATAGAGAGCCCATTCCAATCATAAGATTAGAGTTTGAGTAGAATGTGGTAAATAATTATTAAAGACTATTAAAATATGCAAAAAGATACATTATTTTAAAAAATTTATACATATATTTGAAATGGCATGAGTTTCAAAGAAAATGTTAAAGGGTTAAAGAAAGTAGATTTCCAGAGGGTCTCTGAGTAATTTTTCTTGAAAAGGGGGCTTTAGACCAAATAAGTTTGGGAACCTCTGATCTAGACTATAGACCCAATACCATGTATTCCTGGGATGTCCTCCATCACCCCCAGGTACAAATCCTTTAAAACTGACCCAGGGCTCTCCCTATGGAGCTGAGTGTTTGCCAGAACAAAAGCAGGGAAATTAGTCTGACTGGGCCAAGTGCATAGAAGAGAAAATCTAAGCTGGAGGTTACATAATTGTGAGGGTATTGAGGGACTGATTTACAAGGTACCTGAAGGAGGGGAAAGATATCAGCAGTGTAGAAAAGTCTTGGACTTATTAATATCCCCAGAAGATGACAGAAAGAACCCCAATGACTACCAACCTATATGCCTACTTTGCCATTTAGATAAATTATTTATGAGAATCATCTACATGTGAATTGAGGGAATCCTTGATGAAGGAAGGAGGGAAGGAAGGAAACAAACATTTATTAAATACTTACTATGTTTGAATAGAGTACCAAGATTGGAGTTAGGCAGATTCATCTTCATGAGTTCAAATCTGGCTTCAGATGCTTACTAGCTGTGTGACCCTGGGCAAGTCACTTAACTCTGCCTCCTTTTCCTCATCTATAAAATAAGCTGGAGAAGGAAATAGCAAATCACTTCAGTTATCTTTGCCAAGAAAACCCCAAATGGGATCCCGTAGAGTAGGACAAAACTGAAACAGTTGATAGACAACAATGTTTCAGGCATTCTGGCAAGTGTTTTTTACAAATATCTCATTTGAAAGGTAGGTGCTATTATTATCTCCATCTTACATTTGAGGAAACTGAGGCAAACAGACTAAATGACTCACTCAGGGTCGCACAGCTAATAAATGTCTGATTTTGTGGGTTTGAACTCAGATCCCTGACATCAAGCCCAGTGAACCACTTAGCTGCCTCCAGATGAAGATGTCAGTAGAGAACATTTTTTATAGGGACTTTTTTTATAGGGACTCTCTTACCTGAGATCTTCTGCCTCTAAGTCTATCCATCTTCTGTGACACTACATTTCTTTGTTCTGGCTTAATGAAAGGGAGGAAAATGGTAATCATATCTTCAGTTTGCCCAGCACCTTTCACTAAGGAGACTGCCTAGTGGTTAGAACTAGCCTGCCCAGTCTCCAAACCCCCTAGCTACAAGGACCAGGATTTCCTGGTGAAAGGGTTGTGCAATCCTCATCTGGATGGTATCCTAAAGAAAGGCTGTAAAAGCTTCCTGGTGGGCTTCAAGAACAGGTTGGACAGCTCTTTCTGGGACACATGAGAAGTCTTCTGCCCACACAGGGGGATGGGCCAGAAGCCCTTGAGGGGCCCCTTCCAATATTGGGTTTCTGCATACAGAGGAGTTCTCTCTCAACCATTCCATTTTACCATCTTGCTTTAGGTGATTGCAGTTGTTGAGATAAGAACCAAGAGCCTCAGGGGAAGGCCATGGATGCGTGTCTTTCTGGTCATGATCAAATGAGAGGATTAGGGGAGTGCAGTGGAAAGCTTTAGAGTCAGAGAACCTGGGTTTGAATCCTAGTTCTACCATTTACTAGCTGGGGGACCTTGGACAAATTGCTTCACTTCTCTGGACCTGACTTTCCTCACCTGTGGAACAAGGGGTTTTGGTGCCTGAATCACAGGGATTCAGGGAGGAGGATGAATAGGAGTCTGGCAGCTAGAGCATCCTAAGGTCCAGGAGATACCACATTTTGAGTCGTCTTGGCTCTTGTTCCTTGGGACTCGAATGGCTTCTTTCTAGATGCCTACAGAATCTTCTTGAACTATGGACTAGGTGTTGGGCATACCAAGAAAAGCAAAACCTTGACTCCTGTCCACCAGAAGCTCACATTTTAATGGGGGAGCAAACATGCAGAAAACTGTGTACATGCAAATACAGATACTGGACATGGGAGGTAATCTCCAAGAAGGCATTAGCAACTGGGGATGGAGGTAGGGAGGGGATGGGATGGGAAAAGCCTCCCACACTGGGATCTGAATCATGAGGTCAGCCAGGGAAGGAATGAGGGAAGCAGAGGGGAGGAAACAGTGGGTTACCCAGATATATGTGAGACACAAAACACAAAGTGGACAGAAGGTGACCCTTGGATGTGGTCAAGAAAAGTCTTCTTCAGGCACTGCTGGCTCACCTGGGTCTTGAAAGGAGGCAGGGACTTCAAGAGGCAGAGGAGGAATTGGTCTGGGAAGCCTGATGCCAGGGCATCATCTCACCCCTGCTAAGGCTGAATGTTTCTTCCCATCTGGTGTCATTCCAGGTACTTCCATGTCACCATCATCCTCTTGCTGCTTTTGAGCCTTCTCTTGGGAAGCTTCCTCAACACACAAGTCAGCTTGCTGGTCCCGTAAGTTGGTTGTTGACCCAGACGGGCTCTTGTGGGGTTTGACCCACAGGGTTGTTGGCTGATATCGATCGACCCCATGGTTTGCACAGGAGGCGGTGGGTGGGGAGAAGAGTGCTTGCTTTTTTTTTAGGGTTAGAGGACCTGAGTGTGAGCTTTGGCTCTCTTCTTTACCCCCTGTGTGGGACCTTGGACAAACTCTCTCACTTGTTTGGTCCTCAGTTTTTCCATTTTTAGAATAAGGGGGTTGGTTTAGTCTTTTCAGTTGTGTCTGACTCTTTAGGACTCCATTTGGGGTTTTCTTGGCAAAGCTACTGGAGTGGTTTGCCATTTCCTTCTCCAATTAATTTTACAGATGAGGAAACAAAGTCAAACAGGGTGAAGTGACTTGCCTAGGGTCACACTGCTAGTAAGTATCTGAGGTTGTGTGACACAGATCTTCCTGATTCCAGGCCCAGTGCTCTGTCTGCTACACCATCTAGCTGCCCAGGATATACTTCCTTCTGGCTTCAAATTGATAGACTCCTTTGAGCAGAAATAGCCTTATTGAATCAGTTGGGCAGCTTAGGGTAGCAGGGGCACTACTGGACTGGCACGAGCTTTATCAGCAGAGAGATGGATGCCTCAGGGTATGTAGGCTCATGGTGAGTCAGAGGCACAGTGTTAGGCTGTCTAGTAGAGAGGGGACTACAGGCAGCCAGAGGACCATGATCTTACTGGAAGGTAGTGGTGGATTTAGGGGAGAGAAAAGGCCTGATTGACTGATTGGGACCAATGGTACATGTTTGGGTGCCTCTTCCCCAGGTCATTCCCCTCATTACCACCTCATGCTCATTGCCTTGTTCTGAAATAGCCCCAGGTAATCTGTGAGGAAGTCACTGTACAACTGTGTGGTTGTCTATGGTCTCTGCATGTGCCAGGGTACCAGGCAGGGGCCAAAACATTGCTCTCTCTAGACCCTTTTTGCTGAGGAAACTCTTAGAACCTAGCTAGTTAGGCTGCTTCTTCAACAAAATCCATCAGCTGAAAAGCATTTTATCAAGCACTTGCTAGGTACTAGGCATCCTGGGGATATAGAGAAAGACAAAATCACCAAAACCCAGCCCCTGCCCTCAAGAAGCTTATGTTCTAGTTGGAGAGACAACTAGAAGCCTTTCTGGCCTGATCTGACCTAGGAGAGCCTGGTCTTCTTTGGTTCAGCCTTCAGAGATCCAGAATCACCTCCATGCTACTGTGAGGAGTCAGGGGAAGATTTTAGTAGAAGGCTTGACTTCTACAGATTTATGGAAACTTTACCAATAAAACATTCTGAAAAGCAGGGGGCTCAAAATTTGCCTTTCAAGTTAGAGACAGGACAAGAATTGGAGCAGAGGGATCAGATAGAGTGGGTTAGCTGGGGTTGAGGATGGGCAGGTTGAGATCTGACTCAGTGGCAGTTAGGGGGTCAGGGGTGAGGCCAGCGTGGCAGCTGATGTATCATGAAATAGGCCACAGAGGAGATGGTTGGCTGATGAAAGGTGGTCTGAGAGAATAGGAGGGTGAAGGAGGAGAAAACAAGGGTGAAGACCAAGTTTAATGTGAGTGAAGGAGTGGGAAAGTTGCAAGGATAGAGTAAGGCATTTCAGGAGATCTGGAGATAGAATCTACAAGACTTGGCAACTGATTGGCTATATAGGATGAGGAACCATGGAGGATCTCAGATGAGTCTAGTTGCAAGCCTGGAGACTAGAAGGATATTGGTATCTTCAGTAGAAACAGGGAAGTTTCAGAGGGGGTGGACTTCGGTGGGTCATGGGTTCCATTTTGGACATGTTGAGTCTGGGAACCTACAGGACATCCCGACAGAGACGATCGGCAGGCAGTGGGAGCTCAGGACGGGCATGGGCTGGAGGAATTCTCAGCCAAGGTTTTCTTTCGTTCATAGTGAACAAGAGGACTTTATCGATAATAGCAGTAGATACTGAGGGAAGGCGTCTTCGCTTTTTCTCTCCCCAGTCTCTTCAGTGGCCAGGAATCCTTCCGCCCTGTGACCAACATCATGTTCCTCAAGACCCACAAGACAGCCAGCAGCACCGTTATGAACATTCTCTATAGGTTTGCAGAGAAGCGAAACCTCACGGTGGCCCTGCCTGTGGGGCATCTCTTCCACCTGGGCTATCCCTGGCTCTTCCTCACCAAGTATGTGGAGGGATTCAAAATCCTGAATGGGACCTTCAACATCATGTGCAACCACCTGAGATTTAACCCCACTGAGGTGAGGTCCGTGGCCCGTGCTGCCCTCCTCTGGCAGATGCAGTACCACCCACATTCCCCAGGGGGCTGCTTGGCTAAAGCTGGGTCCCAGTGAGCCTCAGCTGGGTGGAGGGTGGCTGGAGAGGGCCTCTGATGGATGGGGGCAGGGAGCTGATGAGGAGGAATTCTACTAACAGTAGGAAGCTGGAGTAAGTCAGGCTAATGAGTGAGAATGCTTTGGGTGCTGAGCTGGAGTGGGGGTGATCTGTTACTGAAAGCCTCATTCTTTGTCAGAATTTTCGGTGAGGCTAGATCGCCAGGCAGAGAAGGTGATTGTGGCTGGATTATGAGGATTAGTGATTTAGCATGGAAGGGGACCTTAGAGTAAGAGGATCCTAGATCCCAGTGTTAAAGCTGGAAGCAGCTATGACGCTCATGGAGTCCAGTCCCATTCCTCAGTTAATGAGGAGACTGGGGCTCAGAGACATGGTTTCACAGCTAGTGTCTGAGTCAGGATTTGAACTCAGGCTTTCCTGACTTAAAGTCTAACATTGTCTCAAATCATTATAAATAATCATAAGATTATTCCTTATAGTCGCCATCATTTACCCTGTTAGAATATAAGCTTGAGGGCAGGAGCTGTTTTCCTTCTGTCTTTGTATTTCTAGAGCCCAGCACTGTGCCTGACACACAGTAGGAGCTTAGAAATAAGATAGAGATTGGTCAATAGTCTGATTGAGAGCCTGCAGAAGAAAAGACTTAGGGGAACATGATAGTTTTTAGTAGGAGCCCCTGTTGTCTTTCTCATTTGACTGGGAGATTCTTAAGGGCAAGGGCCCTGATTTTGCTTTTTTTTTTTTGGATCTGGAAGGCTTAGCATAGTACCTGGCACACAGTAGGTATTTCACAAATGCTTGTTGACTGATTGCTATGTGGCCCCCACAACTTCCTCCCTGGACCTTCTGTTCCTCTCCTTCTCCCTCCTGGATTTTCCCATGGATGCTGCCCTGGCAGTCTTTGTCTGCCAGGCCAAGTCCCCTTTCTAGTCAGCCTACCCTTAGGTGCCAATCAATCAACAAGCATTCATTATACACCTGCTATATGCCAAATATATGGCATAAGCACTGGAGATCCAAATATAAAAGCCAAGCTAGCCCCTGCCCTCAAGGAGATTACATTTTAACAGGAGAGATAACAGTCCTGGGGAATGATGGACAGAGTGGCACATTTAAGTTTATAAAATGGCTGGGAAGGTGAGAGGGGCCCAAGGGGAGTAGATGGACGCATCCTCTCGAGGAACAATGGCAGAGTTGATATGATTATGGTTCAAAAGCTGGAAGGGGGTTAGGGTGAAAGAGGTGAAGCTTGGCAGGGGCAGAACTCACACGGAAGTGATGAGTGAATGAGGAAAACAAATCATCACTTGGGACACAGCCCAGTGAGGAGAGGCTTAGCATCCTCTGGTGGTTATCTGTGAAGTTCTAGGAATAAAAAAAAGAGACATTCTCTGACCTCAAGGAACTTAAAATAGAACCAGAACATGTGTACCCAAGTGCATGCAATTCTCTGCTCATTTCCAAGTCTTGGTCAGGTCAGGTGGTGTGGAGACAGGAAGCCCTGAGATCACAACTTACCACAGACAGTGACTACCTGTGTGACCCTGGGCAAGTCACTTTACCTCTTCCTGCCTTAGTTTCCTCATCTGTAAAAGGCGGACAATGATAGCACCTACCTCACAGGGTTGTTGTGAAGATGAGCTGTGAAACATGCACAAATGTTTGTTGATTATCAGTCTGGTCCCTAAAGGTACCTCCTTTGTGCTTTAAGCCATCCTTCATATCTCTCCTTGTCCTTCCTGGAGGAGGGAGCTTTGTAATCTTAAAGAGGCTTTATAAATGTTATAGGGCAAAAACCTTATTGTTATCATCTGTTACTTCTAACAGATAACACTGGCCTGGCTTATCTTCTTATTTTAAAGACTGTGACCCCCATTGGGATAGGGACAGGGACTGGACCCATGATTTCATTGGCATAGAACTCCCAGGTGAGGAAAAGCCTTCTGCCAAAGCAGGCTGGAACCTTCCGTGCCACTTAGAGTCTCTGAGAGTTTCTTAGTGCACTGAGGAGCGATGTGACTTGCCCAGGGTCACACACCAGGGTCAGAAGTGGGACTTGAAAACAGATCTTTCTGGCTTTGAGGGTGGCTCTCTCTCTCCTACACCACACTGATTCTGTTGAACCTTCCACTAAATTCCTGCTTCCTTCTGCTGGATTCATTTGGAGAATAGAGATAAATGATGAACCCTTTCCCCAGTAAATGATCTCCTGGCTCAGGGTGCCAGAAATTTAGAAAGAGTCTTAGCAACTTGTCTGAGTTAAATACCTTAACGAGGGTCACACATCTGGTGTGTGTTGGAGGCTGTCCATCACCTGTTTTGTCCTTCTATTAAGGTCAACTTGTCTCTGTAGCTTGTTTGCCGATCTTTGATTCACCCAGGATCTATATGGGATAAGTCTACCTCTTCTATGTGATAAATCTTCAAATATTTGAAGACAGTTCTCAGGTTTCCCCTTTCTTCTTCCCACCTGTTGGTAAACACCCCTGCTTCCTTCAGCCGTTGATCCTTGCATGGCTTGGTTTTATGCCTCTACAGAATCCTGGCTTCCTTCCTCTTGGACTCATTCTAGCTCTTTTATGATTCAGGTGTCCTTCTGAGGGAGTGGCTTTCTGGTCTCCTTTCATCACTATCATACAGGGTCAGACATACCTTGAGTACACAATGTTCCTCTCCCTGTAAGATAACCTTTTGGTCCCTTGTCCAGTAGAATGGAAATTACCTGGTAGAAGGAGCAGCCCAAGGCACACAAGTTATTGTTTTTGGGCAAAAACCAGTCAGATTTTTAGGAAGGCTATTGCTTGGTCCTTCCCATTCCATGAATGAATTTATTTATTTTTCTACTTGCCTATAGCTAGCACTTAAAAAAGTGGTGTTTGTAAATCCGACTAAGTAGATGTTTTGAACAATGGTTCAATTCAAGAAAGACCTCAGTTCAAATCCAGCCTTGGACACTTACTAGCTGTGTGTCTCTGGGCACTTAACCTGTGCCTGCCTCAGTTTCTTCATATGTAAGATGGTGATAATAATAGCACTTATCTTCCAGGGTTGTTGTGACGACCAAATAAAATAATGTTTGTATTTTTCAAACCTAATATACCTATGAATGCTTGCTATTATTATTGTTAATCTGACAAACATTTATTAAGCAGACACCATACGAGGTGCTGGGGGTACAAAGACCAAATTGAAACAATTTGGAACCTTTGAACCCTTTGAACAATTTGAACTCTTAAGGAGATTCCATTTTAATGGGAGAACACAACCTATAAGTGATAAGTAAACATAGAATGTCTACACGGTCATTTTGCCCCAGGAGTGGGGGAGAGCAGGAACATTGAAAGGGTTTCAGAGCCTTTTATTTACTTTTTTTTTCATTTCAGCTTCAAAGTAACCCTGGGAGGTGAGGGCCATTTTGAAGATGAGGACTCTTTGGGGTGAAGTTAGAGAGGTGATGTGGTCCAATGGAAAGATCACCAGCTTTAGAGTCACGGGGATGTGATTTCAGATTCTGTCTTGGTGCTTACTAGATGGAGCCTGTTTGATTCTCACCTATATCTCTGCCCTGGCTCCCTAGCTTCCTCCTCCTTAATTCTCCCTTTCTCCTCTAGACCTGTGATCCTGAGTTTGTGAAATACCCTAAGAAAAAGCCCTGAAGGGCTATAGACGAGTCAGTTGCTATTGGGATCAGGGAATCCAATAGACTCAACATATTTGTGGTTGTTAGAAGCCATGAATGAGATGGGTCTTTGGAGTATTGGGTGGACCTCAGAGGTGGAGGGGAAAGAAACAAGAGAAAGCCGAGGGTGGAGGAGTGGGGAGATTTTGTGCACATGAAAGGTAGACAGAACATTTGTCAAAAAAAAAACAAACCCATAATTTTTGTTTCTATATCACCTTCATTTCATCTCTGTCTTCTCAGAGAGCCATCTCTTGTATTAAAGAATAAAAAAGAAAGATCAGCCCCCCAAAAACCCCGTTCAGTAAAATTAACCAAACTATCGACCAAGTGGGGCAGTCTGTGGTGTTCTCTGCCTGTGAGGAATGGGTATTTTCTTACATTTTGGGGACAAGCTTGGTCATTAGAATTAGTCTGTGACCAGGTACCTATCATGTGTGAGGCGATGTGCTAGGCAATGAGGATGCAAAGAAAGATGAAAATAAGGTCTTGGACATGCATGAGCTCACATCCTAATGGGAGAAGAAACACGAAACTAAGAGCATAGACAAGGTTACACAGAATGAATGGGAGGTAACTGCTGAAGGAAGGTACTAGCAGTGTGTGTGTGTGTGTGTGTGTGTGTGTGTGAGTGTGTGTGAGTATGTGTGTATATGAGTGTGTGTGAGTGTGTGTATGTGAGTGTGTGTATGTATGTGTGAGTGTGTGTATATGAGTGTGTGTGTGAGTGTGTATGTGTATCTATGTGAGTGTGTGTGTATGTGAGTGTGTGTATGTGAATGTGTGTGTGAGTGTGTGTATGTGAGTGTGTGTATGTGTGTGAGTGTGTGTGTGTGTGCACACCCGTCTGTGTTTGATTTATCCTAAAAAAAGATTTTGTTTTAATCTCATTCTTCCATTCCAAGTTGCCACGCTTCCCACTCCAACAAGAACTCAAGAAAAACATATTCAAAGCACATTTCCCCATACACTGTGCCCTACAAATATTTGTCTCATTTTACATTCAGAATCCTTGGCACTAATCATTGGTCCTGATTGGTCTTTATCCTGAGAAGAGTTCAGCACAATAATATTCCATCTCATTTATATACCACAACTTGTTCAGCCTTTCCCCAGTTTATGGTTCCTGTTCAAGTCAGGTTCCTGTTCTTTGTCACATCAAAAAGGACCATAAATGTACCTCCTTAGAGTTTGTTTTGTTTAGGACTAATTCCTCCCTTAAATGACATTCCATTGAATTCCTCCAACTTTCTTCTCCCCTTTCCTTCATATTTCACTGTTGAACAAAATGTACAGCTCTCTCTCTCTCTCTCTCTCTCTCTCTCTCTCTCTCTCTCTCTCTCTCTCTCTCTCTCTTTCCTGCCTTCTTTTGACCAATTCAATGAGAGTAAAGTTCAAGGGCTAACATCTTTCCCCTTCCTATCCCATTGCTTCCCCCTTGTTTGTACAGATGTCTACTTCTTCACTCTCATTACATGAGATAATTTCCCCTACCTTTCTTTTTCCTCCCCTCTCCTTTCCCCCTCTCTTTCCATTCCTTTCTTAGGATCATCAGGATGTAGCAGAGCTGTTCCTAAATGCGTGTCTATTTGGACACCCTCTATGAACCATGACGATGTTAGGGATGGGGTGGGGAGAGTCCCATGCATCATTTCCCTAGAGTTGAATGTAAGCAGTTTATCCTCTAGTTCGTTATCATTGTTCATTCATGTTTACTGTTTTAGGTTTCTCTTCACTCTTGTATTTGACCTTCAATGTTTCTCCACAGCTCTGGTCTTTTCATTAGGAAATGCTTCTATTTTGTTAAAGATCCATTTTTTTCTTCTGCAGCATTATACTGTTTTTCTGGGTAAGTTACTCTTGGCTATAAGCCCATATCCTTTAACTTTTGGAACATCATATTCCAAGTTCTCTGCTCCTTTATGATGGTGTCTGCTAATCATGCGTGATCTAGACTATGGTTCTTCAGTACTTGGATTCTTTTTTTCTGGAAGCTTGCAGTATTTTTGTTTTTTTGACCTGGAAGCTTTGGGTTTTTGCTATGATATTCCTGAGAGTTTTTATATGGTGGTTTCTTTCAGGAGCTAACTTGTGGCTTCTTCCTATTTCCACTTTGCCTTCTGGTTCTGAGAGATTTGGGCAGTTTTCTTTTAAGATATCTTGAAACAAGATGTTTAGGCTCCTTTTGGGTCATGGGCTCCAGAGAATCCATTATTCTTAATTTTTTTCTCCTCAATCTTTTTTCCAGGTCAATTGCTTTTGCAATGAGATACCCTACATTTTTTCTATTTCTCAGTCTTTTGACTTTGTTTTAATGTTCCTTGTTGCCTCATGGAGTCACTGGCTTTTATAGGTCCCTGTGAATTTTCAGGAAGTTTGTTACTTGGGGTTTTGTCTTTTTTGTGCCAGGCTGTTAACTTTCATTCTAATTCTTTCTTCCATAGCTCTCATTTATTTTCCAGTTTTTTCTTCTTGTGCCCTTATTCCATTTATAAACTTCTTTAACTTTTTAACTGTTGCTTCATCTCCTCCGTGTATTCTTTTTGAGCCATGTTCTTGTCTGAGACTTTGCTTATGGATGTTTTGGGATCATTCTTTTCTTCCACATTTGTGTCTTGAGGGTCCCTGCCACTATTAACTCAGAGCTCCCTGTGGTGAGGCTCTTGCTTTGTTTGCCCAGTCTTTTAGCCCACCTTCTGACTCTGGACTTGATGGCAAGACTTTGCAGCTTTTCTGGAGGGAATATCTGAGTGAGCTGCCTCCTGTTTGTGCTTTCTTGGTATACTGAGTGCTGTGCTTTTGTGGGGTCTCAGGGACAGGCTGGTGTTTAATGCTCTCATCCAGGGCGGAGTCTGATTGCTGCCTCCTGGTCTGAGCTCTCCAAGTTCCTGACCTGGTTTTAGATCTGAGCATGAGAAGATGCTGCTGCCGGACTTTTACCCTGTTGGACAGTTGGGAAATTCTGCTGGTTTCGAGCAGCACAGCTGTAGCCTCCTTCCCTTTGGACTGGGATTCCTCTGCAGATGGGGCTAGATTCTGGGAATGAGACCCAGCTCTGTGCCTGGGGTTTGAGTCACAACGATGCTGCTATTGGCTTCTAGTGTTGTTACACTGCTCTGGGTCTCCCTACCAATCCTCTCTGAATCTGTTACTTGTACCTGAAGAGTGGGTGGCAGTTCCCACTTCTCCCCTGTTCCCCATCACAGTGTTCCAGTATGGGTCTGGGCATATCCTAATATGAGTCTGGGACCTCCTCTTGTTCCAGTGCCCAGGCTCTCCCTGGGTGTTGGAGAGCTAGCTTATGGTGTGCTCCTGGCCCAACCCCATCCCCAGTGTCTGCAGTGCTTCTTCCCTTTCTCCTGATGTTGAATTGGCCTAGAGCAACAACTCTGATTTTTTCTGGATTTCCCATTCAGGATCTGGTCTGGTGCATTTTCTAGTTTTTTTTCCTTTTTTGAGGGCAATTGGGGTTAAGTGACTTGCCCAAGGTCACACGACTAGTGTGTCAAGTGTCTGAGGCCAGATTTGAACTCAGGTCCTCCTGACTCCAGGGCCAGTGCTCCACTCACTGAGCCACTCACCCACCCCTGGTGCATTTTCTAGATGCATTTAGAAGAGGTTTATGGAGAAGGCACTTTGCTGCTCTGGCTCCTTGGCCTGAGTCTTAAAGAAAGTCAGGAAAGCTAGGAGGTGAGGAGGGAAAGCATTCTAGGCATAAGGGAGAGCCAGTGCAAAGGCAGGAAGACAGGAGAAGCAGCCAGTGTAGCAGGGGAGCATCGGAGATTAGTAAGAGACTAGGGACGCTAGAGGGGACCAAACTGCTGGAGAAGAAGGGTTAGTCTTGGCAAGGAGAAGGGCCACCTTGTAGAGGGAGATAGGATTGATGACAAAAAGCATCTGAGTGATGTGGGATGAGGGAGGGGAAAGTGAACCAGCGTTTATATAGTACTGACTTGGGTCAGGCATCGAGCTAAGTGCTTGTAAGTATAATCTCATGTGATCCTTCCACCAGTCCTGGGAGGCAGGTGCTGTTATAATCTCCTTTTTACAGTTGAAGAAACCAAGGCAAGACAAGGTTAAGAGATGATATGAAGCAAGGTTCTACACTGAGAGAGTGGGGAAAGCAGGTGCCATAGGAGTGTAAGGGACGTGACGAGGGTTGGAAAGGTTTGGAAAAGCCCCTGTGGGACAGTGAATCGATTTCTATTGTTCAACTGTGTCCAACTCTTTGTGACCTTGTGGAGAATCCTGTTGGAGGGGCAAGCGCCAGGGTGTTGTCCTGGGAGAGAACTGAAGGGTGCAGGGATTGGAGATCGTGGGAGGAGGACAGCATTTGGCATCACTTCTCGTGGTTTTTTTCTTTCAGTTCATCTTTCCATCATAATGTATATGATAGCAAGAACGATTCTCCTCCTGAGCTCTGGGGTGGGCTGGGGTGGGGGTTGACATCTGGACAGTGGCTGCAGCACCCACATGTGATTTCCTCCAGGAAGGTGCTTGATGCTTGTCTCAGCCTGGGTTAAGCAGCCTCTGCCTTGAGGACTGACCCGAGGGCTTTTCATGTTCTGAGCTTTAGGGGATCAGCTAAGCCTGCTAATGGTCTTTTTTCTTTCTTTTTCCTCAAAGGTACAAAAAGTCATGCCAAACAACACTTTCTACTTTTCCATATTAAGAAACCCAATTTTCCAGCTGGAATCCTCTTTTGTGTATTACAAAGGATATTCACCTGCTTTCCGGAAAACCAAGAGTCTGAATGAGTTTTTGGTATCTCCACTGAGATACTACAATGAAAGCCCATCTATAAGAAATATGCATGCCAAGAACAACATGTGGTTTGACTTTGGCTATGACAACAACAAAAGTGGCAAAGATTACGTGCGGGGGGTCATCGAGGAGATCCAGCAGCAGTTTCAGCTCATCCTGATTTCCGAGTATTTTGATGAGTCCATGGTCCTCCTGAGAAGCACCTTGCATTGGGATCTGGATGATGTGGTCTACTTCAAGCTAAACTCACGCAGTGAGAATACGATCCAGAACCTGACCAGGGAGAACCAGGAGAGAGTGAAGGAGTGGTGTGCTCTGGACTGGGAGCTTTACCAGCATTTCAACAGGACCTTCTGGCAGAAGATCAGGGAGGTGGTTGGGCTGCAGAGGCTGCCCAAGGAAGTGGCTCTCTTGAGGGCAAGGCAGCGGGAGCTCATGGACACCTGCATCCAGGATGGGAAGGCAAAGAATAAGACGCAAATCAAAGACGTGAAGCTCAGGCCCTACCAGTCTGGGCAGGCCAGCATCCTGGGCTACAATCTCAACCAGCATTTAGACAATGACACCATGACCATGTGTCAGAGGATGGTGATGCCTGAGCTACAGTACATGGCCCGCTTGTACTCTCAGCAATTCCCCGAAAAGCCCCCCAAAAAGGTCAGGATGCACTGAGGGTGGAGGGATGGTGCCCAACTGGAAGCACAATGCTTGGGGGCTGAGTACCCTGTTAGAGGGTGACTTCCAGATTCCTGAACGCTCATCTGGCTCTGCTGTGGCCAGTAGGGAATAAGCTTCAAGAAAGAAGGGACACTGGGGACACCTCAGTCTGAAGGACCTCTGGGGGGGCCTGGGCAATTCTGAACTCAGTCCCGAGTTTTATTTTTAAAAAAGTCTACCATGGAATGTTGTCTTAAGATAACAGCATTCTTTTCCTTTGAGGGTATAGGGAGTGTGTGTGTGTGTGTGTGTGTGTGTGCGTGTAGGGGGCTGACTTGGAGAAGATGGAAAATGAGGTTCTATTTCCCAGGTCATTGAGCTCATGGCCCTCTCCTCCCAGAAGAACTTCTGCATAGGAACATCCAAGCCAAGAATTCTAGGTGATATTTCCAGAATGGCTATAGATAGTGAGGGGCACAACATTGGATCCCAAAGAGGAGTACTTTGTATCTAACATGGAAGTATCAGATGAATGGACCCGATGACAGAATTTTAAGTCTGATTGCTTTTTTTCTCTTTGACTGAACTTATGACTTCACGGGGGTAGGGACCTCTCAGTAAGGAAACTCCCTCTACCAGATCTGTCATTTTGAAATTCAGTCTTAGCTGCCTAGGGCATTGAAAGGTTAGGTGACTGACCCAGGGTCACACAACCAGGTTGTGTCAGAGTCAGGACTTGAACTGAGGCCTTTCTGGACTTTAGATCAGCCTTCTATGCACCACATCATGCTGATTACTTAGAAGCTGGAAAATACAGACAATAGGGAACTTTTACTGGGTAAAACACCTGTCCAGTTGAAAAGGATTTTTAGCTCCAGGGATTTTAGTAAGTCATTTAGTCAGTCAACAAGTATGTATTAAATGCTTGCTATGTGTCCATAAGCACTTGAAGATAGAAAGAAAAGCAAAAACATGGTCTTGGGTCTCAAGGAAACTCACATTCTAATGGATTCTAATGCTATGGGAAGGAATGTTTTAATTTAAAGAATAAATGGTTAATCCTTGGGCATATTTGAACCTTGGTCTTCATTTCACAAACATAGTCAAAAATGATTGCTATAGACAAGTCATTCTTTGTTACTGATCATTCCAGTGCCCAGGTTTCTGCCAACCACTATTTCTATTCTTTTATGATAAAACATTTACTGAGGTTCACTAATAATGGTCCATTCTCTGATGTCCTAAACGCCTTTGGAATCAAGGCAGGTTTAAATTGTGGTCAGCTTACAAAACCACACTGGCACCTCAGGGTCAGAAGTGGGTCCTCCCAAGCCTCTGCTTTGAATATATTTCTACGAGGGAATCCTTTCTGCAACAACCCCAGCAAGCAGTCCCCGAGTCTATGTTTTGAATACATTCAATATTGGGGAACTCATTACATATCAAGGCAGTGTTCAACAGGTTTAATTGTTCAGAAGATTTTCTTTCTGTCAAGTTGAAATATGTCTCTGTGGTATTTCCGTCTGTTGGCACCAGCCCTCCCTCGTGGAGCCAAGCCAAACAAATTTAATCCCTCTTCCACAAGATAGCTTCCAAGTACTTACTGGCACCTATCAAGTTCTTCCAAAGTCTTCTCTGGTCCAGAATAAACATCTCCTGTGACTTTGACTGACCTCTATGGCATAGCTTTGAGGTCACTTGTTATCTGCTTGTTTTCCTCTAGACTCACAACTTGTTACTGTTCTTCTTAACAGATGGCTCCAAGAGCTGATCTTGTATTCCTGATGAAGTCTGCCCAGAGCAGAGCCCACAATGGCTCCCACTTGCCATGTTCTTGCTGCCTGGTAGGTTTCAAGGAATGGAGCCCAAGATGGCCTTAGCTCCATGAGCCTCCAGAACACTCAGAGCCTCAGCTCCTTTGGCAATCATGAGTCAGTGTGGAGCTTGGGTAGTCAGCTCATTTTGCAAATGTATTTGATCCTTATCCCTGAGAGTTTCATTTTTCTAGATTCAATCTAGAATTCTAGACCATTCATATTTTTTAGATCTTAATAGTTCTTTACCCAACATGGTAGCAATGCCTCTCAGCCTCCACAATCTTATAAGTATGCCATCTATGTCTGCATCCAAATCATTGCTAAATAAGTTTGAACAGAACAGGGTTAAGAACAGAACCTTGTGGAACTGTACTGGAGACTGCCTTCCCAGTTCAATTATGGGTTCATAGGACCATAGAATTAAAAGGGACCATCTAGTCCACAGCACGCCCCCCCCCCCATTTTATAGATGAGAGAATAGACATACAGGGAGACTGAAGGACTTGTCCAAAGTGACACAGCTAGGAAGCATCAGAGGTGAGGGCTGAGCCCAGCTTCTCTGACCCCCAAAACTATGTGCTTCTGCTGTGGTCATGTATTGCTTCTAATCAGTTAATAAGAATCAATGTCCATTATGTGTCAGGCACTGAGCTAGTCCTTGGGGATGCAAAGACAAAAGGGAGAGTCTTCCCATGTTATGGAGATTACATTCTAATGGGGAACCGTGTACACATGCAGGTATGTATGAGACACATAAAAAAAGCCAGACACAAAGTTGCCTTGGAGGGAAAGTTATGAGCAGCAGGAGGGGGGCTGGGGAGGGAGAGAGGGGGGCACATAGGGGAGGGATGTGTGTGTGTGTCTTGAAATGGCTCCTGCAAAAGGTGGTCCTTGAGTTGAAGCTTGTTGGAAAAATAGAGGCTCCAAGAAGAGAGAGACAAACAGAGACAGAGATGTAGGGGGGGGGGTGAGAAAGAGAGAGAGAGAGAGAGAGAGAGACAGAGAGAGAGAGTGAGAGGGGGGGAGGGAGAGGACAGAGAGACAGAGACAGAGACAGAGAGAGACAGAGACAGAGAGAGACAGAGACAGAGAGAGATCGCATCACAGTAATGAAGGATGGCCAGTGCAAAGGGATAGTGAGGGGAGATTGAGTGTCAGGGGTGAGAAGCAGTAAGGAGGCCAGTTAAGCATGGAGGAGTGAGTGGTACATTAAAAAAGAAAGCTAGTTGGTACAGTGGAAAGAACACTGGACCTGGAGTTAGGAAGAGCTGAGTTCAAATCCTGCTTCAGACTTACTAGACATGTGACCTTAGACAAAGCCCTCTCAGTATTAGCTTCCACATCTATAAAACAGAGGTGATGTTAGCACTTATTTTTCAGGGTTGTTGTAAGCATCAAATGACATGACATATGTAAAGGTCTGTGCAACCTTACAGAAGCTATGTAAATGTTAGTTAATTATTAAGAAGATAGGAGAGGTGGAGGGTGGAGTCAAGATGGCAGAGAAGAAACAGGACTTTTGAGCAGCTCTGGCTTCCACCTTCCCCAATTCATGTAAAAGAAGACTCTGAACAAACTTTGGAGCTACAGAACCCACAAAATGACACAGAGAAGCTAACCTCCCACTGAGGACAGCCCAGCTGCCCAGCAGGGAATGGCCAGCACAGCCCTCTGGGAGCCGACCCCAGCCCCCAGGGAGCCAGAGGTTTTAGCCTCAGGGTGGCCACAGCCAGCCACCATCTGGAGGGACTCCAGAGCACCATCAGCTGTGACGTTTCCAGAATTATCAACACATAGATGCCAAGGACAAAGTGGGAGGTCAGTGGAGTATGGACTTTGGGACCCAGTAGTTGGGAGAGTGTTGGCTTTTATCCCCTGGAGGGAGAAGCTGCTGAGGTGCAGCCTCCACATGGCAGCTTCAGCTCCTGGTCTGCAGACTGTAGGGGGACCAAATGACCAGTCTGAGGGGTAATCGCTTTTGCTTTAACCTTCTTGGATCTGGGTTGTGGTCTAGGGTGGAGGTCCTGGGGTGTGTGACCAGCTTGTGAGAGCTTATGGAGGCTTCAGAGAGGGCACCCAACTAACACCTCTGACAGCTGAGAAAACCCAAGCATTTGGAATGGAAGCTGCCCTGTCTGATAACAGAGTACTACTGTGGCAAAAAGCCCAAAAGTCGAGTAATTGAGTGGCAACATGACCAGGCAAAGGAAGCAAAGCAAATAGAGCACTCAACTTTACTCTCCTATTTTGGGGACAAAAAGGATCAAAGCATGGAACAGGAGGAAGACAGTGAAGTCAGAACTCCTGCACCAAAAGCTTCAAAGGGAAATACAAGCTGGCAACAGGCCATAGAGAACCTTAAGAAGCAGATAAGAGAAGTGGAGGAAAAATTGGGAAGAGAAATGAGGATGCAAGAAAATTATGAAATGAGAGTCAATAGCCTGACTGAGGAAAATAACACCTTAAAAATAGACTAACTCAAATGGCAAAAGAGGCTCAAAAAGGCAATTAGGAGAATAATGCCTTAAAAAGCCGAATTTGCCAGATGGAAAAATAATCTCAAAAGCTCACTGAAGGGAATAATTCCTTCAGAATTAGATTGGAGCAAATGAAAGGTAGTGACTTTATGAGAAATCAAGATGCTGTTAAACAGATCCAAACAAATGAAAGAATTGAAGGCAATGTGAAATATCTCATGGGAAAAGCCACTGACCTGAAAAATAGATCCAGGAGAGATAATTTAAAAATTACTAGACTACCTGAAAGCCATGATCAAAGAAAGAACCTAGAAATTATCCTTCAAGAAATTCTCAAGGAAAACTGCTCTGATGTTTTAGAACCAGAGGGCAAAATAGAGGTTGAAAGAATGCACCAATCACCTCCTGAAAAAGATCCCAAAAAGAAAACTCCTAGGAATATATAGCCAGGTTCTGAAATTCCCAGATCAAGGAGAGAACATTACAAGTAGCCAGGAAGAAACAATTTGAATATTGTGGAAACAATTAGGATAATACAGGATCTGGCAGCTTCTATGCTGAGGGATCAAAAGGTCTGGAATATGATATTCCAGACGTCAAAGGAGCTGGGATTAAAACCAAGAATCACCTACCCAGCAAAACTGAGTATCATGTCTCATGGGAAAATATGGTCGTTCAGTGAAATAGAGGACTTTCAAGTATTCTCGAAGAAAAAACCAGAGTTGAATAGAAAATTTGACATTCAGATACAAGAAGCAAGAGAAGCATGAGAAGGTAAACAGGGAAAAGAAATCATAAAGAACTTATCAAAGTTGAACTATTTACATTCATACATGGAAAAACAATAATTGTAACTGATGAAACTTTTCTTGGTATGAAAATAGTTGAAGGGAATAGAAATATATATAGTCTTTATTGGAGGGTATATGGGCATATGAATACATATATGAATGTGTGTATTTATGTTTACAGGTATACATAGATAGAGGGCACAGGACCAATTGAATAGGAAGGGATGATACTTAAAAGGTGAAATTAAGAGGTGAGAGAGAGAGAGGAATATAATGAGAGGATATGAGGAGAGACAGAATGGGGTAAACTATCTCATATTAGAAGAGGCAAGGGAAATGGTTACAATGGAGGGGAAGAGCAGGAAGGCGTAAGGGAACCTTATTCTCATTGAATTTGGCTCAGGGAGGGAATGACATACACACTAAATAGGGTATCTCACCATACAGGAGAGTGGGGGGGAAGGGGATGAGAGAGGGGATGATGGGAGGGAAGGCAGACTGGGGGGAGGGAAGTTAGAGGCACCCACTTTTGAAAAGGGACAGGATCAAAGTAGAGAATAGAACAAGTGGGAGGTGGGATAGAAGGGAGGGAAATATAATCAGTCTTCTGCAATATACCTACTATGGTAATGTTTTGCATTAGCTACACATGTACAACCTTTACTGAATTGCTTATCTTCCCAGTAAGGGTGGATGACAAGGGAGGAAGAGAATGAATCTGGAATTCAAGGTTTTAAAACCAAATGTTTATATATATACTATTATTAATACTATTTTACATGTAAGTGGGAAATAAGATATACAGGCACTGGGCCATAGAGATCCACCATGCCCTACTGAAAAAGTCGAAGGGAGTATGGGAGAAGGCATGGGAGAGAACATATTGGAGGAGGCGATATTCTGTGGGTCTGCTATTTGGGGAGGTGGGTAGGAGAAAATGGGGAGAAAATTTGTAACTCAAAATCTGGTGGAAATGGATGGTGTGAACCAGAAGTTAATAAAGCATTTGAAACAAAAGAAAGAAGATAGGAGAGGTAAGAAAGTTGGGTTTGCAAGGGCTTTAAATGCCAAATAGAGTTTATGTTTGATCTTGGACTCCATAGGGAGCCACCAAAGTTTATTGAGTGGTGGGAAGTGCTATGAGAAAGATCCTGTTGGCAGCAGGATGCGCTGGAGTGGGAAGACTCTTGAAGGACAAAACTAATTAGGGTGATTTTGCAATGGTCTGAGCGTGAAGTAGGAGTGTGTGGAGAGAAAAGTGAACAAGGAAATAAGATGGTCAACTGATTGGCTTCTTGACGTGATGAAAATGAGACTCATGACTGAGACCAGCGTTCTGACTCTGGGTGAATGGGAGGGTAGTAAGATCCTCAACAGTAATTTTGAAGTGTGGAAGAGGAGTGGGTTTGGGAAGAAGATAAGAAATTGTGGGCACATGGACTGAGATGTCTGGTCACGTGGGGCTGAAACTTAGCAGAGAGACTAGGGATGTTTATAGAGAACTAGATAGACAAGTGATCACTGAGCCCATGGAAGCTAACGAGGTAAACAAAAGCATGGAAAACAATGAGAAGGCACAGGACAGAGCCTCGGAGGTGGGGGGCACCCACACTTGGAGGGTTTGACATGGGCGATTCAGCAAAGGAGACTGAGAAAGTGCAGTCCAATGAGGAGAAAGCATGCAGGAAGAGAGAATGGAGTACTCTGAGTCTACAGAGAGGTCAAGAAGATGGAAGGATGGGCAAAGGCTCTGAGACTGGGAAATTAGGAGACACGAGTAACTTTGGAGACAGCAGCTTCCGGTGAGAGGTGAGGCAGAAAGCTGAGATGCAGGAGAATGGGAGAAGAGGAAAAGGAGCGCGAAGAACAGACATTTTCTCAAGGAATTTAGCAGATCAAAGATCAAATGAATTATTTTCTTCTTCATTAGACTGTGAGCTCCTTGAAAACTGTCTTTTTTTTTTTTTAAAGCAATTGGGGTTAAGTAACTTGCTCAAGGTTACGCGGCCAGTCATTATTTGTGTGTGGGAGCTCATTTTCTGGAGTCAGACATGATCTTGGGTGGTCTCGACTCCAGGCCGGTGCTCTTACTCACTGCACCGCCTAACTGCCCCTGAAAACTGTCTTTTCTTGGTATTACTAGAGCTTAGCAGGGTGCCTGGCACATCGTAGATACTTAAATGCTTATTGACTGACTTGTTGACTAACTGAGATGGGGAGGAGAGATATGGGAGAGTGTTTAGTGGGGATCATAACATCTAGCGAAAGTTTTTTCTTTTTTACAGTTGTTCTTTTCTTCAGTATTTTTATATTTTTTTGTCTCCTTAACTATTGAGTCATTTTTATAGAAGTAATTTATGTTTTTATAGGCAGCAAGGAAAGAACCAATAGATAGAGAGAAATTGCTGATTAGATAATGAAGAAGTAAGAGTTATATTGGGGACAATTTGACGAGGAAGATGGGATGGGATCAAAGGTGTATGTAAACTCACTGACTTTGAGGTAGAGAAGGGCCATTTCTTTATCAAAGACCAGAGCAGGAAAGAATGGGGGATGTGAGAGGGAGAGATCAAGAGAGGTAGCTGGGAGCTAATGGTTCCAATTTTCTTAGTAAAGTATGAGGCAAAGTGTGGGGGTACCGAGTATACAGGAAATTTGAGAAAAAAGTCCAGGTTCATAATAATTCCTGTGGTGAGTGGGGTAAAGAATCAGTTAGGACTAAAAAGCATTGCCTTGCAGCAATGAGGACTCAGTTGACATTAGATAAAATCATAGTGGATCGAGGGGATCTAGTCAGCATGGCTGGGTGACTCCCTCCAATTCAGCAGCATGTGAGTAGGAATGAAGGCAACAGAGAGTGGGAGTAGTTCGGGGATGAGGACCAAATACTTGCAAAGTGAATTTCCAAACCTCAAAGCTCTCCATAAATGCACACTGTTCTAGTAGCTGCCCCCAAGGCAGCTCATTTCCCTTTTGAGTAGATCTCCGGGGACAAGAACCAGAAGTCTAATTCTTTAAGTATTGCCCTTTAAATATCGCAATTAGTTATCTTGAGTTTTCTCTTCACCTGGCTAAACATTGCTCATTCCTTCAGCCTCTCTTCATATAGCAAGACCTCAAGGGCTTTCTGTCCTTGGTTTATCAGTGTCCTTTCTTGATGGTGAGATCTGGAACACACTGCTTCAGATGGGGGCTGATCAGGATGCACTGCAGAGCTCATCACCTCATGATTTCTGAGAGCTGAGCTTCTGTATTAACAGTATGTGATGTCACACTATGGGCGCATCTTCCAATCCCTGTATTAAGTATTTACTATTTGTCAGGCACCATGCTGGGCTCTGGGTAGAATCAAACAAGAAAAGGCAGTCCCTGCTATGGGCAGGGATGGGCAGCTATGTGTTGCACTGGATAGAGAGTTGGACCTGGAGTTAGGAAAATTCATCTTCCTGGGTTCAAATCTGGTCTCAGACTGTGTGATCCTGGGCATGTTACTTAGCTCTCTTTGCCTCAGTTTCCTCAACTGTAAGATGAGTTGGAGATAGACAAACCACTCTAGTACCTTTTCCAAGAAAACCCCAAATGGAGTCATGAAGAGTCAGACTCTACTTAACAACAACTTTAATTTAACTGATTAAACTTTTAATTGATTTGTCCCAGTGTTGTAGACTGTCAAGATATTTTTGGATCCTGATTTTGTCCTTAGAGGTGTTAGTGCTTCCTCTTAGCTTTGCGTCATCTGCAAATTTTCTAGGCAAAAAAGCCACGTAGGCCTTTTTGCACAGCTCTGACAAAGTATCAAATATCACAGGGCCAGGAGTAGGCCCTGAAGCTGAGAAAGACTGAAGGCAAGAGGAGAAGGAGACAGCAGAGGATGACACGAGCTTGTGTCACAGCAGCAGTGACAGACTTCAGGAGGCATTGGAGGTGCCTTACCCTGAAAACTCGAGCAAGAGCCAAGTACCAATTTAGAACTGGACGCTTTATTGTACGCCATGTTGGCTGATCAGGCTACACGACAGGCTGACGAGGGACCACCCTACTGTCCCAGGTCTGTACAGCAGCAATCTCAGGTAAAACCTCAGCTTTGAAAGGGAGCCCAGGAGGCCAACAGTTAGGTATTATGCAAGCAGAAACTTGCAGAGGCTAAAACAGTGATTGGTCCATGCACACCTTGAAATTCCCGAGCCTGACCCAGAAGCCTGCCCACCTCTATGCAGGTGAGCTGACTGGGAAAGGGCAGAGACCCAGTGGGGGAGGATGGAACTAACCCGGCAGTCTACTCACTTCCTTGAGGTAGGGGGATGGAGAAAACCAGGTACAACATTCCCCACTTCTTTTGTGCATATGTCAAACCCTTGACACGGGCAGGTGTCATACCGGTCAGTCAGTTCTGTCCCTAAGGGCTAGTAGTGGCCATAACAATTAGCAATTTAACAGTTAATAGGGATTTCCTATAATCAAGGCCATAGTCACAAGGAAGAGGAGGGGGGCCACATTTTCCCATCAGTCCTCTAGTTGAATTTCTCCAGAAAAGAAGCTGTCCCAGTAGAGGTCAGGTCTGGATTCTTGGGAAAGCTGTCTACATCTGATGTTCTCTTTTTCAGATTCCATGGCTCAGGGGGGTAATCTTTAGATGACTAGAGTTCAAATGTATAATACAAGAGCTCCCAGAAACACGATTTTACATATAAAGGCCCTGTTTTCTAACCATGCAAGATTAGGTTCAAACAAATAGTCCAGTTTTCTTAGCTACACAGGTCTAGCCTCAATCAATACAATGAGGTTTTTCTCACAATTTTACAAAATGACATGATTACATTAAGTCGGTACACAATTACATGTCACCAAAATAACCAAGAAAACTTACATCCAAACTATACAAGAATCATAATTAACATACAGTTCCTTGTATCCCAGTGACCTATTTCATTTAAACAACACTTTTAAATCGCAGATGCCTCATGCAGTTACAGAGTTTAAAAAGAAGTTCTGCTTTTCCAGTTCAGATCTAGAGGTGACCAGATAATTCTGACTTAATATAAATTAGTACAATTACTTAAGATTAGTTCTATATTTTGAAACTACAGGGAATTTTTGGTTTATTTATTCTTTGTTATTTCTACATTTCCTAAATCCTGTACCTGGTATAGGAATCTTTTAAAATATGAAAAACTTTTTAAAGTTAATTTCATCTGTCCTTTGTAAAATGATCAGACAGATGCATTAACAAAGTAACATTAGCTTCACCTTTACCACTACCTTATCCAATCCTTGTGCTAAAATCCAAACCTCTGATCTTCCCAAACAGGCTCCAAGCATGAATTCACACAATAGAACATTTTTAAAGCCAATTTTATCCATCCTAGGTGTCACCTAGTCTGATGCTGTTGCTCTCCTCAAACTTCACTATCCTGGCCAATTAGGCATCTATTTCATGACATTTTGCCTTATTACTAATCATCTCCTCCTTTGAAGGATGTTATCTCTGTATTTATTCATTGATTTGGCCCTGAATATTACTTCTCAGTGAATTTGCTATAGAAGAAAAAGAGGGACAATGTCATGAACCTTGCCAGAAGGAAAACTTCCTTAGCTTTGTTTGATGCCAGGCATGAGTCAGCTCCACTAGTCATTCAGACAGTCACCAGGTGCTGAAAGCAAGACTTAGGCATAAATAGGTGGGAGGTTTCCTTTCAGAAAGAAAAGGCACAACTGGGAAATAAAGTCAGAGAGATCCCACCTGGGCAATGTCCAAGGTTGTCCCCAAACTTTTCCAAGGACAGACATTCACCTTGAACAGTTCACAGCCTGCAGCCTCTGCCATCCCATTATCAGCTTTAATGACGACTCCTGTAATCAAGGCTTAGAGAAATAGTAAAATTTACAGTTCCCCAAATTATTAAATAGCAAATAAATAAGAACTAGTGTCCTTCAGATAGGGCCATCTAAAATTTGATTGTAACTCAAGTTACAAAACTTTCTGCCTTCCCAAAACTTCCTCATGCTCTTTCAACATACTTCTAAAACTAATATCAGCTATCTGGAAACAGGAGAGGCTGGATGAACCCCATTTACCCCCAAACTTTCTTATCTTCTTTGTTCAGCTTTTCACAAATAGACTTTAAAGACAGCTTGAATTAACCTGGTGTTAAAAATGGTATCTTTCTTTTCTCTCAACTAAAGTATCTCTGATTAAACTAAATATCAGGCACCCAAGTACCCCATCATTCCAAGCACCTGATCATTCCCCCCTTAAACAGCTGGGACCCAAAATAATTTGAGTAGATCTGTTTCATAGGGGGCTGGGTCTGTAGCCAGTGGCTAAAACGTGGTCAAAGCCAGATCCAGGGCCATGATCTCGGTACAGTGGGCACTCAGCCTGAGATGACATCTGCAAGTGAAGGGTGCTGAGCTTAGAAGAAACAAATCTGGCAAAGAGATTAAACAAGGGCCAAAAAGGAGTAGGAGAAAAGTGACCAGAAGTGGGATTAGGATGGGCTAGTATAATCCATTACTCAGACTATGTCACTTTCCTCTATATTTCTATAAACTACATAAACAAGATTCTTCATAAGTTATTATTCTTTCACTACATAACTATACTGCCTTAAATAATAGAGGTTCCTGACTTGAACCTCACAACTGAATAGTAGACACACATCCTTGTTTCACAAAATTTGTTTATTCTCTGATTATGTTCACTCTGGAAGAAAGAGATAATTCAGAAATTGAATCTTCAACATACATTCAGTTACAAATGGTAACTTTTGCTTAGAGCATGAAATGATGACAAATTCAGATCAAAACAGCCAGATCCCTTCGGCTTTTACAATCTCATTAAACCTTGATGAAGAAAGTTAGTTGAAAACCGTTAAAATGATCTTAAGCAGTTTGCATAACTTTCTGCACATGTTCTAATACTAGATGAAAAATAATATTAGATTCTCCAATAAGCTAAAAAAAAACTCATATTTTTTTTACTGACTACATGCTCTGATCATAGGAAATTTGATAAAGAAGGAAAAAATCACCCTAAGCAGCAAATTTCACCAGTCACAGTTTAGAGCATTTTTTTATGGGCTGCAATCCAATAAAGATTTACCAGGTTTCACAAATGTAGAGATTCCATTCTTAATCTGATCCCAAATCCCAGGGTAAAATCTAGAAACTTCAGAAAATTCACAGTAAGTTTGAATATTACAAAATCTATACATAATTGATAAAATGACCAGAAATATTACAAAGTCTTTGCATAATTAAACTTGTTCTGGTATAAAAGATAAGGAGCTTCATAACTAAAACAAGCCCTAGCCCCCCCTTTTTTTGGGTTGAGGGCCTTGCCCAGAAATTGTTTCCAGGGACACCTAAGCCCTCTTTTCCATATTCGAGGTTTTACAAAATTTAGAAGAGGATTCACAGGGTCTTTTCTTCACATAATTACCAATAATTAGTTTTTCCCAAGCATGCTATTGTAAATACTTGATTTATGAATTGAAACTTCCTGTAAAACAAAGAAAAACTTAAAAGTGTATGATTTCTTAAATTACAACATTTCAGAATATCATAATACTCTGATATGGTCAGGGCACTTCATTCACCATCATTTTCTTGTTCCTCCGATGGTATAATTCTTAATTTAACAGCATGTAGAGTATGAGGAACTGCTTCTACTGTAACATAATAATACAAATGTTTACCAGTAACAATATCATAAACAATTATGATGGACCTGGATTTAAACTTTAAACCAAAATCAAGTGGTCTTAATTTAGTAATTTCCAAATTGCTTTGCACAGAAGATCGTTCATCCCATAACCATTGGCATAAACTTCGTACCTAAGAAAGGTTTCACATAAGGTTGACAATCATAAAGGAATTCACCTTCGCTTACACAGTTTACATTCTAAGAGATTTTTTAAATACCAAGCACTTTGCCAAGCACCTTTACAATTACATAAGTCCCATAAATTGGGATTTTGATGTGGATTCCACCACTATCCCCTTACTGGAAAGTAAACTAAGGTAAATAAAACTCTCTAGAGCCATAGAGTGAATCAATTTCTTAATGTCAAATTAACAACATATACCTTTTTGATCATATAGCCATATATTTCTGAGTTCTAATACCCTTGGCCCTCAAAAATGAAATATTATCCATAAATTTACATATAATATATGTAGTTCTCCATTCATGCTCCCATTTCAGATCAGTTTAAAATATGCTGAGCTAATTATTCTAATAGCATCTTTTGGTTCTAGTAAAAATACAAATATCTTTACCATAATCAATGCCTATCTTTTAAATTCAAATTTAATAACCACCCAATTTCAGTCTTTCCAAAATAATAATAATAAAAAAATTGTTTTTAACATCAAAGTTCATAATTTTTCCAAATTACATAATTTAGAAATGTATAATGTCCCAAGCATTATGTATTTAAAACTTGCTTCTATCCCATTGATTATGTTAGGTAAATTTGTTCCAAACCACTTTACACAGGAAGTAAATTATAACTCCATAACTTTATACCACTGCATACATTTTCATAATAGCCAAAATTTTAAATGAAATATCAGAATTATTATTATTGCCTGTTTGTAACCCAAATATAAGTTTTAAATTAACAAATTTCATAACATAAAAGCCCAATACACATGCAATACAAAATCCAGATTTTTAAAAAAATTGCTGTAATACTATTCCTACTTCAAAATGTTTCTTTAAGTTCACTAGCTAAACAGACTTTTAGAAACATAATACAATCTCAGAAAGATGGCAACAAAATAACAATGAATATCAAATGGCATCAAATGACTTATACGCTAATTGATCTTATCAATTCTGGCATCGGATTCAAAGTTAGAGGGATACCAACGTTTGCCAGTCATCACATTTTACAATTATTATACCATTTTGGTCACAAGTGTTTCACAAACACTATTCATTTTCCCTTTACAAATTCAAGGAACAGGTCAAGCTGAGATAGCAAAAACACTTCTGTGGTTTTTTTTTTTCTAAGCAATCCCAATATCCTATTCCCAGCTTCTTAATGATTAATTCTTAGAATTTGCAAAGATATTTTGTTTATTTTTCTAACTTTCATTATAATTCCAGACTGACCAGACCAGGACTATAAAGAAATTGTAAATTTCCCAAATTAAAAAATTTCAAAATATTACAACACTTGGGCCAGAGTGTCCCATTCAGCATTTTCTATTCCTTGTCAATGGGGGAACAACAGTGAGAATTTTGGTGGATCTTTTGAAAGTGAGAGCTGTGAATCTGCCAGTCTCAAAGCTCCAGACTTAATTGGACTTAATTGGTTAGGCAGGAGATCTAGCCTGCTTGCTTCTTTGATCTGAGGGGAGGGATTCCCAAAGAGGGGCCCACTGGCCCACCTCCCCCAATGCCCCAAGGGGAGGTGAAGGACCCGTACAGGGTAAAAAATTTTGCTCCAGTAGAGCGAGATGCCCTTCCTCCACTCCTTGAATTTTTGGAGGACTCCGGAGAGTCTCCCTCCCGGGGAAGGCCCCGCCTTGCCCTGCCCCTGAAGTCTGGGAGAGAAATTTCCCAACTGCCCAATTTCCTCCTGAGGGAGGGGTTGTTCAGGTCCCAACCCTTTCCACTTCAGTGGGCAGAGAACTCCTTCCCTCCATATCCTTCCTCCTCCCCCTCCTGCCCCCCCACAAGCAGTGGCTAGGGGCAGGGGCCTTCACCTTCTCCAGCCTAAGCCAGGGGCAGCGCAAGGTGGGGCTCGGTCAGTCCCACCCTTGGCCTGACTTGGGAGCCAGGCTGGCCAGCCCCCTCTCCCCAGCCACTGCAATGTGGAGGGGGCATGTGGCCACCGCAGCCTGGCTTGCCGGAGCTCCGTTAAGCTAATGGACTCAAAACAAAACTCTACTAGCCCAGAATGGATAGGACACAGAAAGACAGACAGACAGACACCAACAGTACCAGCTGGAGCCTATTTACAGGCAAAATCTCCATGTCCTGAGTTTGCCTGGAGATTGAGCTACTTTAGCTATGTCTAGCATCTCATATCTCAACAGAACAGAACAGACCCCAGTTTTGAGGTCCTGAATACACAAAGGGTTGAATGAGGAGCTGGTCAAGTCGGGAGGCAGGTGCAATCTTTCCCTCCTCGAGACATGGGGTCCTGGAACTTCATCAGGGGCTAGACCCCCTAGGGATCGGGGCGAGCAGATGCTTACCCCTGAGGCTGAGAGCTCTTTTTATTCAGCAAAATCTCACAAGCTCCCCATGCAGTGGCCAGGGCTGCTTTCTCCTTACTCCTCCCTTTTCTTATCTCTCTTTTTCCAAAGGGGAGACAAGGAGAAAGCTGAAGTCCAACAGTTTCCCTGGCTGTTTTTGAACACAGAAGATATTAGTTACTTACAGACAGACAGAAAGGCAGGCACACAAACACAGCAACATATAAGAAGACCCACATATACGCTAACAGACAGACAGATAACCACTTGCCTCCAGAGGCTGGCACAGAGATCTGGGTCCAAAGAGCCAAAATGTGATCTGATCTATGTCAGGGGATGGTCTGGACTTTCTCAGCCTTGAGTTCTGAGCTCTGAAAAACATTTCAGATGCAGGCTGCTCAAGGAAGTCAGAGATGAGTGGCCTCTGTCCCCTGAGGTCTAGGATTTTGGGTCTTGGACAACAATACAGAATGCTGTCTATCTCACTGGGGCCTCGAAATGTTGAACCCTGAAAATGGGAGCAAGACCCAAGTAACAGTTTAGAATTGGACATTTTACTGTATGCTATGTTGGCTGATCAGGTCACATGGAGGGCTGATGAGGTACCATCCCACCATCCCAGGTCTGTAAAGCAGCAATCTCAGGTAAAACCTCAGCTTTTCAAGGGAGCCCATGTGGCCAACAGTTAGGTATTACATAAGCAGAAACTCGAAGAGGCCAAAAACAGTGACTGGTCAGTACACACCTTGAAATTCCCACCAGCTCCTGACCCAGAAGTCCACCCACCTCTATGCAGGTGAGCTGACTGGGAAAGGGCAGAGACCAGTGGGGGAGGGCAGAGCTGACCTGGCAATCTGCTCACTTCCCTGAGGTTGGGGAAGGGGGGATGGGAAAAACCAGGTACAGCAGAGGATAGAAGGGTCTCGAGTCCTGTGGTCCATGGGGTCACAAAGAGATGGACACTACCGAACAACAATAATAGGAATAGATCCCTGGAACATCTCACTGGAGACCACTTCCCAAGTTGACATGCAGCCATTAGTGATAACTCTTTGGATCTGGTCATTTAACCTATTTTTAAGTCTTTCTAATTGTACTAGCCTGCACCTCACCATCTTTTGTGGCAGCAAATTTTGTGTAAATGAGTCACTCTTTAAAGGGGTTGGTGAGCCAGACAAACTCATGATTATATTTAGTTGGAAGGAATAGCATCCTTCCTTTGCCATTGACTGGTTGCTGGCCTGGCAGGGGTCTGCACCCCAAGGGGACAACATTGCTGGGCTTTTCCTATTTTTCATGGCATCTGATTCTTATGATCCTTTATGCCTTCCTTCCAGCTGGGAAAAATTCCACTTCCCAGCAGCCTCCATGATGAGAAGGACTTACAACTACACTTCTGTATTTACCTCTGCTAACTCCATCAAAGAAGGAAATGAAATCAATCTGACTTGACTCATTCTCAAAACAATCAATAACCATTTATTTATTTTTTTTTTTTAAAGCAATTGGGGTTAAGTAACTTGCTCAAGGTTACACGGCTAGTCATTATTTATTCGTGGGTGCTCATTTTCTGAGGCCGGATCTGATCTCGGGTCATCCCAACTCCGAGGCCGGCACTCTTACTCACTGCTCCACCTAGTCGCCCCTTTAGGGCAATTGGGGTTAAGTAACTTGCCCAAGGTTACACGGCTAGGTTTTTGTTTGTGCGGATTAAGTGTTGGAGGCCGGCTCCGAACTCAGGTCCTTCTGATTCCAGGGCCGGCGCTCTATTCACTGCGCCACCTAGCCGCCCCCAATAACCATTTATTAAGGAGCTGTGAAAGAGGTTAGGTTACAATGACAAAGAGTGAAACACTTCCTGCCCTCAGGGAGGTTACATCACTAGGCAGTCACTTTCTGTCTTGAGCTATGCTGTCCTTCCGTCTGCAGACTCCCTACCTTTTCCTGGGCTGTTCCCAGTGCATGGCATGCTTGCACTCCTCAATTTTCACTCCTAACTTCCCTGGCTTCCTTCAAGATCCCACTTTTTGTGGAACACTTTTTCCAGTCCTGTCCCCTCATCTCTCCACCACGGTTACTATTCAATTGTTTCAGTCATGTCTGACTCTTTGTGAACCCATTTGGGGTTTTCTTGGCTAAGACACTGAAGTGTTTTGCTATTTCCTTCTCCAGATCATATTACAGATGAGGAAATTGAAGCAAACAGGGTTAAGTGACTTGCCCAGGGTCACACAGCTAGTCAGTGTCTGAGGTCAAATTTGAATTCAGGTCTTCCTGACTCCAGGACTAGCATTCTATCCATTGCAGTGCCACCTAGCTGTCCACACCTCCCCACTAGTGTTTTCTGTCTGAGAATACCTTCTATAGCCCCTGTATGATCTAAGACGTACAGAGTTGTTGGCATGTTTTCTCTTCCATTAGAATGTGAGCTTTGTAGTTTATATCCCCAGCACTTAGCACAATATTGGCTAGTACACAGTAAGTGATTAATTATTGCTTATTGACTGACATCTTTTTTGGGGGAGAGAACAGATAGGAGGCTTTAGTTGAGTGTCAGATGGAAAAGCAGCTCCCTCTCACGTTCCAGTCTTCTCACACCTTCTTCCCTGCTGCACACTCTTCAATCCAGTCTTCTGGCTGTTTCATGAATCAGACCCTCTAAGTCCAGGCATTTTCTTTGATCATCCCCTTGCCTGGAGTGCTCTCCCTCCTCATCTCCACCCACCACCTTCCCTGGCTTCCTTTAAGTCACAAGTAAAACCCCATCTTCTTCAGGAAGCCTTTCCCAGTCCCTCCACTTCTAGTGTTCGTGATTCCTACTTGAGCAGTTCATTATTTCCTATCGACTCTGTGTACAGGTCACTTGTACTCCTTGTTGTCTCCACTATTAAATTGTGAGCTTCTTGAGGGCAGGATTGTCTTTTCCCTCTTCTTGTACCCCTTGCTCATAAAACAGTGCCTGGTGCATGGTAAGGGCTTAATACATTTTTTATTGACAGACTGACTGATGATTCTTAGGGTGCAGCCACAAAGTGGCTGAACAAGCCATTTGGGGTCTCTCCTTCACGGTGCCTCACTCTTTCATCGACTCTGGCTTGCTTGCCACTCAGGTGGTTAGTCCATTTTTGGTGGGGATGGCTTCCACAGTGGTTACTTCTCTGGATGATGACCTACAGAGGCTATATATATATATATATATCCTTTTCCTTTTTCTTTGATCTCTTTAGGATACAGACATAGTAGTGGTATTGTGGGCTCAAAGGGTATGCATAATTTTGTAGCCTTGTGGGCATAATTCCAAACTGGACCATTTCACTACCAGCAGGTCATTAGTTTACCACCCTCCACCATTTGTCATTTCTGCTAGGTGTGAAGTGGTAACTCTGAGGAGTTGTTTTAATTTGCATTTATCTAAGTTAAATTATCAACAATGATTTAGAGCATTTTTTTTCACGTGACTATAGATAGTTTTTATTTCTTCTTTTGAAAACTGCCTGTTTATGTCTTTTGCTCATTTATCAATTTGGAAATGGCCCATTTTTTTAAAAAACAAATTTGATTTAGTTCTATGCCCAGTATATATTTGAGAAATGAGGCCTTTTGTCAGAGAAACTTGCTGTACATTTTTTTCTTTATATTACTCCATTGTTTACGGTACCTTTTAGTAAAATGTCGTTTCCCTGCTTATCCCTTTTAACCAGATCTATTTTCTGCTTTTGCTTTGTCTGAGCTCTGCCTTCCTTTTTTTTTCCAGCTGAAGCATATTAGATTCTGCTCTAGCCCTTTATTTTACCTCTCTCTGTGTTTTTCTGTTCCAATTTTTCTCTGGTACACAACATACTTTGGGTTCTGCTTTCTAATCCATTCTGCTATCTACTTCCATTTTATGAGTGAGCTCAGCCCAATCATCTTCACAGCTGATCACTAACTGTATATTTTCTTCTATCCCATTTTCTTTGGTTTCTCCCCCCTTTTTGTCCTGTTCCTCTTCAAAAATATTTTCCTTCTAACTACTGCCTTCCTTAATCTGCTCTCCCCTTTATCATCCCCTTCCCCATTTTTAAAATCCCTTTCTCCTCTTATTTCCCTGTTGGTTAAGTTACATTTCTATATACAGCTGACTATGCTTATATATTCTTCCCTCTTTGAACCAATTACAATGAGGGTGAGGTTCAAGCACTGTCTGACACCTCCTCCTACTTTCCCCTTCATTGTAAAAACTTTTCCTTGTGCACTTCTTTTATGTAAGAATAAATTTCCCCACCCCACCGTTCCCTTCTTCTCCTAGTGAATCCCCTTTTCTCATTCCTTCCTTTTTTGGAGATCATTACAACATAATTGACTCAAACCTGTACCCTTTATGTAAATTCCTTTTAATTGCCCTAATAAAGATAAAGTTTGTAGAAGTTACATCGTCCCACCTAGGAATGTAAACAGTTCAACTTTATTGAGACCCTTGTGATTTTTCTTTCTTATTTATCTTTTTATCCTTCTCTTGAATTTCCATTTCCATTTTTTTATTCATCTCTGTCTTTTCATCAGTAATGCTTGAAACTCTTTTCTTTCTAAACATTTCACATTTTCTTCTAGTTTTCATTCTTTTGACTTTGTTGTTTCCTGATATCTTATGGAGTTAGTAGCTTCTACTTGCCAAATTCTGATTTTTAAGGAATTATTTTCTCTAATGAGCATTTATAACCTCTTTTCCCATTTGGTGAATTTTGCTTTTTAAGGAATTCTTTGCTTCAGTGAATTTTTGTACCTCCTTTTCCATTTGGTCATTCTACTTTTTAAGGAGTCCTTCTCTTCAGTGGATTTTTGTGCCTCTTTTACCATTAGGTCAATTCTGTTTTTTAAGATGTTATTTTCTTCAATACTTGTGCCTCTTTTTTAAACCAACTTGTTAATTCTCTTTCATAATATTTTTTGCATCATTCTCATTTCTTTTCCCAACTTTTCCTCTGATTCAGAGATAAGAATCTCTTTAATTCTTCTAGAAATTTTTGTTGGGTTTAGGTCCAATTAGCATTTTTCTTTGAAGTTTTTTGGTAGCTGTTTTCACGTTGTCTTCTTCTGAGTTTATATCTTGGTTCTCCCTGCCACCATAATAACTTTTAATGGTCAAGTTCTTTTTATGTTGTTTGCTCATTTATTCTAGCTTATTCCTTGACTTTGAACTTTATGTTAAAGTTGGGCTCTGCTCACCTGCGGGTGGGGAGGCATTGTCCCAAGCTTTAGGCTTTTTTGTGCTGCTGTTTTCAGAGTTAGCTCTGTGAGTCTACAAGTTTTTGGTGTTTCTAAGGTGGTGCGGTCCTAGGAGTAGTGTGGTTATTGCTCTTCTGGTCTGTTCTGTACCCAGGGAGGGTCCTTAGTCCTCAGCAGCCACAAACATTAGTATTTTCTTTGCCTTGAAACTGTAACCAGGGTCTCTGCTCCTTTGGGAATGACCCCCAGCACTCCTCTCCACCCTGGAACTGTATATTGGCAACAGGTTTGTCAGTCAGTGATAGTTGTACCTAATGCCAGAAAAGGGTCCCTTGTAATCTCTTTGTGACCAATTAACTGACTCTCTTACTGTCTCTAGACTGAGACATCCCCAAGCTGCTGCTGCTGCTGTTATTGCAGCGTGTGTGTGTGGACTGTAGACAGGCTTCCACCCTGAGGGTCACAGACTTCTGTGAACCTCTCAAGTTTTCTTAAGCTGGAAAAGTCTCTGCTGCTCTAATATTTGATTTGAGGCATTATTTTAAAGTTGTTTGGAGAGAAATGTTGGGGGAGTTCAGTTGTGTGGTTGCCCTTAATCTGCCATTTTCCTGACTGTCTCATCTTAATGTTTAATTTCTAATTAGGTAAATATGGATATCTCTAACTCATAAAAACCAAAGCTCTTTGAGGGGAGCAGCCCACAGGTATTTGTAAGAGTGTAAAGGCATCTTGGAATGAAGAAATTTGAGAACAAATAGGCTGTATGGAAAAGGGAGCATTATCACAGATATAACTGTCGTTTACAAGTGTCTGGACAGAATACTGACCCTTAAAAATTCCAAAACGACATTTTAAAATAGCTATCACTATACTGAATGTTCTTAATCCTCAAATGATGTGGCATAGAGCAGTGGACCTAGAATCAGTAATACCTGAGTTCTCAGTGGATAGTGCTTCCTGTAATTATGTAATTCTTGTTAGAGATGATGCTTACTTGGTGACAAGCAGTTTTACCAGTTGCAAAAATTTAGAATCTACTGGATGCCTTGAAGACATGCCCACGTGGCTGAGATTATACACTAGAAGGTCACTATCCTTTATAAATGTTCAGATGACAAATCCCTGCACTATAAAAACAAACCCCAAAATATCCTTGAGAATTCAGACAATAAGGTGATTGAGAATGGGACTATTATCACAAGCAGAAGTGTTGTTCTGGACAGAACACTGATCCTTAAAAATTCCCAAGCAACATTGGAGGATGGATGAGCATGCCCTGATTGATGGGCTAGAAGATCCAGGTCTTAAATTGCTTTTGGGATGGTACAGACTGAAGTTAAAGTAAAACCTATTCTGAAATCCCACAAGTCTCCCAAGAATCTTTCCTATCTAATAAAGGTGGTAGGTATTTATGCTTTAAGTATAAACTATGCTCACTTATGAGTCATGTATTTTTAGTGGTGGTTGTTGTTCAATCATTTTCAGTCATGTATGACTCTTTGTGACCACATTGGGGTTTTCTTGGCAAAGATACTGGAGTGGTTTGCTATTTCCTTCTCCAGCTCATTTTACAAATAAAGAAATGGAGACAAGTATGGTTAAGTGACTTGCCCAGGGTCACATAGCTAGTAAGTGACCAAGGTTAGATTTGAACTCAGATGTTCCTGCTTCTGGGCTGGGCATTCTATCCACTCTACCACCTAGCAACCCTCTTTTGTGGCAGAGAAAATATAGCTGTCCTATAGTTGATATTTACTACATTGTACATTGAATAATTTTTAAAAAAATATGATGTTAATCCCTGTTAATCCCTTTTGGAGATGTACGGATCCAGCCATACTGGGCTAGCGCTTATAAATACCTTTCTGGTCACCTCCATGACCCTGGTCTCCTCCACTGACCCTTCAGACATCTCTGGAATTGGACAAAGGAGTCTGACACTGAGGTGTAGTGTATAGCCCGTCGTTTATTCTTCTCCTTGTTCACAACATCCTCTTCTCTTACCCCCTTTCCCACCTCCCTCCTCCTCCCTCCTTTATCCCCTTCCCCAACTCTGCTCCTTCACATGCCTCAGCAATAGGCTCCTCACAGGAGGGGAGTGCTCTCCTGTTAGCAGCACGTGCTCAATACCCCGAAATCCTTGAACCTGTGTAACAGGATGTGGTTCACGGGGCAGAACATTTGCTCAGGTGCCTCTTGGACCCAGCCTGAGTTGCCCTGTCATTTGCCTGAGTTCTCCGTGAGTTCTCTGAGTTGAGGTAAAGTCTTAAAGGGCCCTTACAGGAGAGATCCTAGACATGAGTCATTCCTTACCTTTATTTAGAAAAAAATTTCAAGACTCTGGAATGGGGGAATAATGAGCCAGAGAAATAGAGAAAAAGCTTGAATGTCCTCTCTTTGTAGTTAAGCTTTCCCCAGGATTGAATCTGGGTTCTATATAGATTCAGAGCTATGACTCCCTGAGGGGAATGGTGGCCTTCCAGCTAAGGGTTACATCTTGGGCACCCATTTAGGATATTATGGGCTGATTCCCATTGACTACAAGTGCTTAATACCTTTTGGGGACCCCTCCATGTGCTTTGAGTTCACTTGCTTTTGTTTTCTTTTTGAGCTAGCCTGCTTGTCCTCTCATCAGATGAGTCTGACTCTCCTTTTAGAATGCCCTATGGTTATTCAGGGAGCTAATGGAGGAAAGTTAGGTGCCCTATGTATTACAAGAATGCTGCTCTCCATTTGCGTTAACTAATGCATTGATTAGGGACGTGTTGGAGACTTGTAGGAGTTGTCCTGGAGGTATGTAGAATACTTGATTTCCCATCTTCCAGTCAACCCCCAAATTACCCTCAAGATGGGGATTTTCCTTTCCTTTTTTTGGTCAGGAATCTCCTTTATTTATTCAGTAACTTTGTCTTACTGAGTAGCAATGAGTGTCAACTTTGGTTCTGGACAAAAGAGAATCATCTTCTCTGCTTCTCTGTTATACCTTTGGCTTCTATCATTGCTTATCTAAGGGGTATGACACTTAATCCTTTCTAATAGCAGTCATAAACAATATCAACTGGGATAGACTATCAATCATGTTTTAAAATGAACTCACCAAGGGATGTAGAGGGCTTACATTTTTTATTTTATTTTTTTTCCTTAATAGTATTTTCCCCATTTTTTTCTTTTTAAAGGCTGTTGAGGGAGCAAATCTACTCACCTCTTTATCAATTTTCTCTGATGTAACCCTGCCCCCCATCCCCGGGACCAAGGAACTATGAAGGGCCATCAGTAACAGCTGACCATCAGGGGCAGGGGGCAGGTTTGTCCTTACACGTGCTCCATGGATGTTCCCTGCTTCCATTGTTTACAATTTCTTTTATCTGCACAGACAGATTTGTCCCCACATCACAGAAAGTTTAATTCTTGTATTCTTGCCCTTAGAAATGATTTGATTATCTTTTGTTCAGTAATAAGGAAGTGATTTTTAGTTTACAGGATCATAGGTTTTGATTTGGGAGGAGCAGGAGGATGAGTGAGATTACGGATATAATCAAGAAAAATTTATTAACCACCTACGTTATGCTAGGCACACATTAAAAGTTAATCATTGCAGGAACTCATGTACTCTCGGAGTACTTCCCAGGCCATCGTGATGTTGTGTACATTCATTTTCTCCTGCCTTTGCCTCACCCCATCTAGGTTAATGTTTGGTTAAATTACACCTCTCTCAATAAACAAACTACCTTGGAAACTTCAACCCAACCTTGGGCAAGCTTTTTAAAGCTTTTTAAACCTCTCACTTCCCCACAGCAACTCTCGATGCCTCTCAGTTGCAAATCAGGTGCCAGTCTGTACCCAGAGATGCCAGAGGGGTCTTATGCTGATAAAACCATAGCTCTGGATCAAAGCAAGAGAACTTTCCTTAAATGGACATAACTGGCATTACTCATATTTCTTCTCCTGTGTCTACCGGGATTCAGAGTTCATTCCCCATGCCATGAATTGTAGGTCCAGATTCTCTTCAGAGTTCCTACAATATTGGCATCTGGGGATTGAACCCACTGGATGTGGGTGAGTCATACCCTCTGTGGAAATGGCATCATTTATGTTATTTTATCACCTGAAGATTGTTAAGCCGTGAGGGACCAAACAGAAACTAAGTTGGGCATTTTCTAATACTCCTGAATTGCAAAGGTCACAAGGCTGGAAACAACACCATGAGTGGTGTGAAGATAATGTGTCCACTTACTTAGCAACTCTACATGATTTCCTAGAGCATCCAAGAATGGAGGGAAACTTAAAGCCCTACCTCTCCCCCCGCCACTCTGTTACTCTCCTCTCCTCATTGATCAGCTGATGACTTTGGGAAGTTTAAAAGCTCAAAATATTGGAAATGTCTGTCAGAGGCCAAAATCAGCGTCCCCAGAGCAGTAGTGATTAACGGCAGTGTGTGTTAGGAGATTGAAAGGCACATTAAGGAAAAACCAAATATGCTAAGACAGGCTCTGGCCTTGGCAAGGACACTGGTCCTTGTATCCAGAGAGTCACACTGAAGGGAACTTTAGGAGGATTTCACAAAGGGAGAAAAAGGCCTCCAGTAGCCAGGAGCTGTGTGTATCTTTTGGCCACATGGGCTTTTTGAGTCGAACCTACTGTCCCCAGGGACATTTTGTGTACAACAGAAAAATTTGTCCTGAATTCAGGGGAGACATGTCCTTGCTCTATTTTCTTACTAAATTGCTTTTCTAAAAGCTAATAAAGTTCTGCTGGTTGACTGCTAATGCAGAGCATGCTAGATGGGGGCTTGTGAACTACAGCAAAGGAAAACCCAGCCCCTTATCACCCTGAGGAGGGAATTAGGCAGCTTTCTACAAATCTTATTGGGAATTGAGAAATTAGTCCTTTGGGGGGGGTGCTATACACAGACAATTATGCAAAGTTTAAGTTATAAGAAAGGTTACTGTTAAATTCATCTTTGTATATCTGGAACTCTTGACTTCTCAGTCATAGAACACAGCCCTACCACATCTAGTTACCTCAAGATACCAAATGAAGTCTCTTCACTAGAATTTTTAAAATTTTCTTTGCAAAATAAAGGTCAAAACATTTCTCTAAAGGAAGAAGTCCCTTCATCTTCTTTCTCTGTCCCTTCCTCCAGCCATGACCAGAAAGCAGTCCCTTCTGGAAGGGACCTTAGAGTACACCAATTCCAACCCCTTCATTTTACAGACAAAGAATGAAGCCCCAAGAAATTAAGTGACTTGTCCAAACTCACATAGAGAATGTGTCAGAGACAAGATATGAACCCAGGTCCTCTTCCTAATACACCTTGCATTCCCAAGTCCATACAGACTCTTCAGAGAATGCTGTTAATCCCTTAACATGTTAAAGACTTAAAGATGATCACTAGTAGCTGGATCTCCAGTCCTTGTGGGAGATGAAACAGGTGATAATTTTCTCATTGTTCATGTTGCTAAGCTGTCACTTTTTCTTTGTTGTCCTATTTTCTCATTGCTTTTCTTAACACGGTAACCCAATAGTCTACACTGCTTCTGACTTATAATCCTGTCTTGCTCATAATGGCTTCATGTAGTTGTTTCTTTTCTCTTCACTCAAAGGAGGGGCTAGGGGGCGTGTCAAGGACAGTGCTATGAATTTGTTTTCCCCATCCAGAATACCCAATGCTGAGCTAAGCTGCTTCTTGGACTGCCCGTTACCTGGTCAATTGCTGGACTCATTCCAGATGGACAGAGTTGGGTAGAATCTGAGTAAGTTCCACTTACTCTCTTTGAGAAAACACAACTAATTCTGTCCTGTTGTGGCTCTCAGATGCACTTCTGTATAAGTACAGGAAAGTCATGTCTGTGAAGTTGGTCTTTTAGGCTGGGACAAGAGAACACATTGCTCGGGAAGGAATAGCTTTCACTAAGGATAGTGAAAGGATCTATTCTATCCAGTCCATCTATTCTGATGCCCTTTATTTTACAGATGAGGAAACCAAGGCAGAGAATGATCAGGTGACTTTTTCTGAAGTTCACCTGCTCTTCATTTCTTATAGCACAATAGTATTCCATTACATTCATATACCACAACTTGTTCAGCTGTTCCCCAATTGATGGGCATCTCCTCAATTTCCAGTTCTTGGCCACCACAAAAAGAGCTGCTATAAGTATTTTTGTACATATGGATCCTATTGCCATTTTTAGGATCCCTTTGGGATACAGCCCTAGAAGTGTTGTAGTTGGGACAAAGAGTATGCACGTGTTTATAACCCTTTGGGCATAGTTCCAAATTGCTCTCCAGAAAGGTCACATGTCTGGTAAGTGTCTGCTGCTTGTCCTTCATTCTCAGGAGGACCATGACACCAGGGAGGTGATGCCATGACATGGCAGTGACTTGGATTTAAGTGAGGCAGAGCTGTGCAGAGTCACCTCTGGGGTCATCTGGGTCCAGTGGTCAGATATGGGCCTGGATGCAGTGGGCAACCTTGCCTTTTCAAGCTCAGGTCTTTAACAGGTCTCAGTTTGACTGAGGCAGACCCATGCACTGATGGAGGCTTAATAAAAATGAGGCAAAGAATGACCTTTTTTTTTTTTTTTAAAGGGGAAGAGAAAACACTCGGGGTTTCTGGTAAAAAGGAAACGATTGTTATTTACATTCATTCTGAGCTGACCAGGGCCCAAACAGTGACCGAGGAGGGCTTGGTCAGAGACCTGAGCAAGTGTCTGAAGTGGGATCAGAACCCAGCTTCTTCTGGCTTCACATCTCGGTGAAATGAGCATCTTCCGTGGCAGTGAAAGCACTGCTCACCTCAGCATGGAAATAATATGCTTTTGCTTATGTGTCTAATGGCGATCCCCACAGAGGTGTACACCCACAGCCAGGCAGTCCTATGCAGAAGGAGATGGGCTGCTTTGGCTCTGCCCCCTCCCCCAATCAGTTTCCGAAGGGGGAGTCCAGTGGAAACCTGAAGTGTGATGAGCCCATGGGCAGAGCTGTGCAGAGGCTGGTCTGGTCTCTGGGGCTCTATACTTGGGGGGTCTGCTCTTCACCTTCCTCCTTCAGGAGGTATGCCCCAGAACTTTTGGGTGCTCAGTGGGTTAAGGGGCTGATAAAGGGAGCTGTCCTAGCCCAAGGTTAGCCTGTGGGCCACCATGCACGGCACAGACATGCTGATGTGGCAAAGGGGGGGGGCGGCAATGTTTTTATACACACAACTCTGTGAGATAGGGCTTCTCTACAGTGAGACTGTGAGTAAGATTCAGAAATGGGGCAGTCATGCAAATGTGTTATTCTATATGTATATAAACACATATAGATATGTACACAGAAACATACCTACAAAGAGAGAGACAGACAGACAGACAGACACAGGAGTGTGGACAGAGACAGGAGTTGGGAGAGAGGGGGAGGGGGAGAAGAAGAGAGAGAGGAGAAAGAGAGGAGAGAGAAAGATGGAAAGATAGAGGAGAGGGAGAAAAGGAGAGGAATGGGGGGAGAAGAAAGGAGAGAAAAAAGGAGAGAGAGAGAGAGAGAGAGAGAGAGAGAGAGAGAGAGAGAGAGAGAGAGAGAGGGAGGGAGGGAGAGGAAGGGAGAGTGGCAGAGACATGTGTGGTTTGCTGGATAGAGCACTAGCCTTGAATTTGTAAGACCTGGGCTTGTACTTTACCTATGTCATACAGTGACTGTGTGATTCTGGGAAAACCCCTGAAACTTTGGGTGCCTTAGGCAGAACAGCAAGGCAGCTGGGGAGCTGTATTTCTTTTTTTTTAATTAAACAAATGCTTTATTAACTTCTGGTTTACATCATTAATTTCCACCAGATTATGAGTTACATTTTCCCCCCATTTTTCCCTACCCACCACCCCAGAATAGCAGTCCCACTAGATATCCCTTTATCCAATCTGGTCTCTCCCACATCTTCTCCTATATCCCCTTCGATTTTGCCATTAGGGCAAGGTGAATCTCTGAGCCCCAATGCCTGGACATCTTATGAAACATTTAATTTTAAAACTTCGATTTTCAGATCCATTCCCTTCCTCCCTTGTCACCCACTCCCTCTGAGAAGATAAGCAATTCAGTATGTGTTGTACATGTATAGCTATGCAAAACATTACCATAGTAGATATATTGTAAAAGACTGCTTATATTTCCCTCCCACCCGTCTCACCTCCCACCTGGTCCATTCCCTACTTTGATCCTGTCCCTCTTTGATAGTGGGTACTTCCAATCTCCCCTCCCCCCAGAATGCCCTCCCCTCCATCATCCCCCCTCTCATCCCCCTTTCCCCTACTCAGGAGAGTGAGTGAGGGTAAGATATTCCATTTAGTATGTATGTGATTCTCTCCTTGAGCCAACTTCAATGAGAATATGCTTTTGCCTTTTTGCCTTCCTGTTCTTCCCCTCCCCTGCAACTACTTCCCCTTGCCTCTTCTACATGAGATAGTTTACCCTACCCTGTCTCTCTCCATCTCCTCTTGCCACTTTCCTCTCTCACCTCTTGACTTCACCCCTTAAGAATCATCCCTTCCTTGGGGCGGCTAGGTGGCACAGCGAGCAGAGCACCAGCCCCGGAGCCAGAAGGACCCGAGCTCAGATCCGGCCCCAGACACCCAACACACAAACAAAAACCCAGCCGCGCGACCCCAGGCAAGTCACCCAACCCAAACTGCCCTCCAAAAAAAAAAAAGAATCATCCCTTCCCATCAAATTCAACCTGTGCCCTCTATCCATGTATACCTGTGAACATATGCCATGTACCCTTCTTCAATTATTTTCGTGATGAGAAAGATTTCATCAGTCACAGTTATTGTTTTTCCATGTAGGAATGTAAATAGTTCAACTTTGATAAGTCTCTTTTGATTTCTTTTCCTTGATTACCTTCTCAAGCATCTCTTGCTTCTTGTGTCTGAATGTCAAATTTTCTATTCAACTCTGGTTTTTTCATCAAGAAGGCTTGAAAGTCCTCTATTCCACTGAATGACCACATTTTCCCCTGAAACAAGATACTCAATTTTGCTGGGTAGGTGACTCTTGGCTTCAATCCCAGCTCTTTTGCCCTCTGGAATATCATATTCCATGCTCTTCGATCCCTCAGTGTAGAAGCTGCTAGGTCCTGGGCTATTCTGATTGTGTTTCCACAATATTGAAATTGTTTCTTCCTGGCTGCTTGTAGTATTTTCTCCTTGATCTGGGGATTCTGGAACCTGGCTATAATATTCCTGGGAGTTTTCTTTTTGGGATCTTTTTCAGGAGGTGATCTGTGGATTCTTTCAACCTCTATTTTGCCCTCTGGGTCTAAAACATCAGGGCAATTTTCCTTGAGAATTTCTTGAAGGGTGATTTCTAGGTTCTTTCTTTGATCATGGCTTTCAGGTAGTCCAATAATTTTTAAATTATCTCTCCTGGATCTATTTTCCAGGTCAATGGTTTTTCCCATGAGATATTTCAAATTGCCTTCTATTCTTTCATTTGTTTGGATCTGTTTAATAGTATCTTGATTTCTCATAAAGTCACTAGCTTCCATTTGCTCCAGTCTAACTCTGAAGGAATGAATCTCCTCAGTGAGCTTTTGAGATTCTTTTTCCATCTGGCAAATTTGACTTTTTAAGGCATTCTTCTCCTCATTGCCTTTCTGAGCCTCTTTTGCCATTTGAGTTAGTCTATTTTTTAAGGTGTTATTTTCCTCAGTCAGGCTGTTGACTGTCATTTCATACTTTTCTTGCATCTTTTTCATTTCTCTTCCCAAATTTTCCCCCACTTCTCTTATTTGCTTCTTAAGGTCCTCTATGGCCTGTAGCCAGCTTGTATTTTCATTTGGGGCTTTTGGTGCAGGAGTTCTGACCTCACAGTCCTCCTCCATGCTTTGAGCCTCTTTGCCCCTAAAATAGGAGTCCAATGTTGAACTTTTCTGTTTATTTTGTTTCATTTTCCTAGGCATGTTGCCACTTAATTACTTGATTTTTGGGCTTGTTGCCACAGTGGGACTCTGCCACCAGACAGGGGAGCTTCCGCCCAAACGTGGGGTCTTCACAACTTCCGCCAGTTGGGTGGCCTCTGTAAAGCCTCCACCCACTCTGGCAAATTGGATACCCACCCCAAACTTCCCCCCAGACCACAATCCAGATCCAGGCAGTTTAAAGCAAGAGCAATTAACCCCCAGACTGATTGCTGGATCTCCCTACAGTTCGCAGACCAGGAGCTAGAGCCACTACTGTTGTTGCAAAATGGCTTCTGTGCAGCTGTTTCTTCAGCAGCTTTTCGCCCCCAGGGTAGGAAGCCATGCGTTCCCCAAATACTGGTCCCAAAGTCCATAGGGCACTAACCTCTCACTTTGTCCTGGGCATATCTGTGCTGATAATTCTGGAATCACCACAATTGCTGGTGTTCTGGGGTCCCTCCAGCCGGCTGAAGGCCCGGCCACCCTGGGGCTAAAACCGCGGACTTGGGCTCGGCTCTGCACACTGCGTTGTTGGTTCCCAGCGCGCTGTGCTGCCTGCTCTCAGAGTGTTGTGCTGTCCTCAGTAGGAGGTTAGCTTCCCTGTGCCGTTCTGTGGGTGCTGTGGCTCCAGAAGTTGTTCGGAGTCCCCTTTCACATTGTTTGAAATTTGTGTGGGGCAGAGCACATTGGAAATGCTGTTTCTACTCTGCCATCTTGGCTCCGCCCCCCCCAACACCCCCCCCCCTCCCCCCCGCCCCGGAGCTGTATTTCTAAAAGCAGTTTCCTTGCTAGGACCTGCCTGAAACAATTAAATCACCAGGTAGCACAAACACTCACATGGACATATATATGTGCACAATACATATATACGTAATACATATGCATACAATTACATATACATGTATACACAGCCACAAAAGTGCAACAGTACATATATGTTATACACACATACACATGCACACACTTACATATATATTTACAGGTTATACAGACACATATATCTATAAAAGTACAGTGTGCATATTTAGGCTCACACCCTGCACACATACACACACATACATGCGTGTGCCTGTGCACACACACACCCACTCCCCCATATGCTGTTTCATACAAAAATCTACAAAAAGCTTGACCAGATTCTTTAACCTAAGTCAACATTTCTGCTACTGCTTGGTGACTTCAATACATAGGTGAGGAGAGAATGGTGAAAAAAAAATGGTATGAAATATGATTTGGGATTAAGGAATTAGGCTAAAGGCTCCTGGATGCTCAGAAGCCCCTGGTTGTCTAGCAGGAGTCCTCTTTTGATGGAGGGAGTTGATGGCACTGACCATCTTGAGCACCAAGCAATATTACAAAAAATGATCCTCAGGCGTGTCTAGGGAGGAGTCTCAAAGGCTTCCTCCAATATTCCGATAATGACTGAATCAAATACGATGACTGTGGGAGGGTGGGGACCAAATGCCCCTGTGAGGCAGGAGACACAGACAAACCTAAATATTTTTCTTTTACCTTCTTGTCTGTCTTCCCACTAGGGCAGTCCACAGTGGAATATGCTTAGTCCCAAATAGAAGAGAAAGCCTCGGGTCATGGAGGCTGCAGTTTTGTTCTTTGATGTGCATGGAAAGTCAAATCAGGTCCATCCCCTTCTTGCAGCTCCTCTGAATGTGCCAACCTGCAAGGGGTCATGGAAGTGGTGGTAAGATTGCTCATTAAACTACTTAACTTTTCTTTCCTCCACTCTGGTAAAATACCCTAGGTAGCTGTGATAAAAATATCCCCCTCTACGAGCCTTTTCCTGGCATACTTGTTACTCCTTTACACCCTTCTTTTCCACCCAGGGAAGGAAGGTGTTTGGCTATCCATAAAAGCCTCTATGGATAACTCTAGAGGAATCTAAATATGTTGTGGCAGTGAACATCTGTGCCTATCTTAACAGCAGACTCCTTCCAATGGGTTACATAGTAACTATCACTCCTGCTTCTGTATATAATCCCAAATCCCCAGGGCTTCATATTCCTCTTGGGATCCCACAGAGGCATCAGCAATTCCCATCGTTGTCTCAGGAATTTGAGGGAACATGTTGGTTTGACATAAGAGATGTAGATGTAGAATGTGACTATTCCAGACTTAGAGAAACACCAGTTCATAGAATATGGGGTTCCAAGTCTCCATAATGGTTACCCAAGGCCTGAGGAGGCTCTTTTATTGTTTGAGGAATCTGCTTGGCTAGCCTTAGTATAGCAATAGCTATTAACAGAATCCTTGATGTTTTCTTGGAACAGTGTGAGGTGCTTTGCTCCCATTTATTTTGATCTTGGAAAAATGATGGCAGCAGCAAATGAGGCCAGGACTGAGTTGTCTTTCTTGTTTTAATAGGGTTGGATCTCCCTAATTTAAAATGGCCTTGATCTTTGAAAGGGTGGGGTACCTTGAACTGGTGTTCAGATCAGGCTTGGAACACAAGAGCCATAATGTGGCTTTCAACTCACAGACCTGTTGAGAGCAGGTTATAGTGCCCAGCAAGAAGGAAAGCTACTACTTGTGACCTGGCTAGATTGGCACAGTGGGTTTGGAATGAGACTGTATCAAGAGGCCACTTCTCTGACTTACCCTCCAAGACTCCTCCCTGAATCTGGGAGCATGTCTGATATACATGGGTACCTTGGCTTCCAGTTCCCTTTTCACTTCCTTCTTGGTAGTCTTCTTCCACTCTTTCTTTCAGTTTTTCTTTGGCAACTGTGTCAATGGTTTGGCTGAGTCCAGGGCCCCTCTTGGTAAGCTTCCTCTGTTCTCCTTGTAGGAATGCTTTCATATCTATTAATCATTCAATCAATCAGTAAGTATTTATCAAAGGATTGTTGTGTGCCAGAGTCTGGGCTAGGTGCTGAGGGTACAAAGATAAAAACAGTTTTTGCTTTTAAAGTTTTTGCTTTTAAAGAACTTGACTTCATACACATGTGTGTATGTGTGTGGGGAAGGTGAGGAGGAGAAAAAGGGGGAAAACAAGAACAAAGTAAAAAATGCATAGCAGAGAACAAAATAAACCCTACAAGGAAGAAAAGACGGGTAAAACATAATGGGTAGTATTTGTTATATAGGCTTTCTTGAAGTGGAAATTTATTGCTTTATATTCTGAATCTTCTCTTATGCTCTACTCTGCACATGGCAATGCTTTTTCAACTTTATTATTTTGTATTTAAGTTTAAAATAATTCTTTTTACAAACTTACAAAAAAATCACAAAACCCCCAAAGAACTTACATTCAATTGGTGTCAGTGAATTTGTGTTTAAAAGGATTTTGTGCTTAATTTCTAGAATTATTTTGGATGGATTTGCATGTGTTTACTGAAGTATACATTTTTTCTGGAAGTATATATACTTGCAATGTTCCATTAAATCACCTTTATTTTTTACCCCAAATAGTCTGTGATTGTGTGGGGAAAAAGCCAGTCAATCAGCCTTTGATAGCTGGGAAGCAGGGGTGGTGGAAGCCCTAAATCCCTTCCTGAAGAGGCAGTGAGGAGGCTGTTTGAGCCAACAATTCTGATTTTCCTCACACTGGTAATAGATTCTTGATCCCCTCACACCCCTCTGCCATATTCACCTTGCTTCTCCTGGGCTCTGCAAGTATCACTTCTGATTTGACAAGATTGCCATTGGGCGAGTTTCTGCTTTCATGGACCAAGTGAATACATGTAGAGAACCCAGAAGTGATGTGAAAAGGGAAGATTTCTTAGCTGCACAACACAGCTGTCTTTTCTTTTTGAGAGCAAATTCTGTCATGAGAAGGGGCCAGAACCAGCCCATCTGAAAGTGTCTTGTGGAGACAGTTATACCTGCTTCATCTTTTGATTTGTGAACTTTTTACACCTTGGTGGATGCAGATGAGAGACAAGGCAAGTAAAGAATTTTCTTTAGACAGCAACACATTATTGGTAGAGCCACCTGCCACTACAAGGATGGGTTGGTTCCCCCTCACTAGTGGCCACCAAGCAGTGGCTGGATGGCCACAGATGATGCTGTCTGTTGGAGTTTCTTGTTCATGTGGGGTGTGGCCAAGATGGCTCCCGAGTAGCTCTGAGATTATGTTTGAGGAAAGATGGAGAAGTGGGAAAGGGCAAGATGTCTATAAGAACTTACTAAGCACTAACTACAGACCAAGTGCTGGGGATGTAAAGACACAGAAACAGTATCTGCCCTTCAAAGGTTTACACACCATTGGGGGAGACAACATTATCATATCCATGATCATACACAGGAGAAGGAAAGGAATTTGGGGAGAAAGCTCAGAGCAGCTAGAGGGTGGTTGTGTGGGGAATGGATGAAGTGAAAAGTTCCCTTGCAGAAGGTGGCATTTGAGATGACTCTAGAGAAACCAGGGATGTCAGGACAGGAGGTAACAATGAGAGGGGAGAGGGCTCTTGGCGTGTGGGGCCCATCTAGGAAATGGGATGGCATCAAGATGGAAGATTCAGTGCCATGTAGGGGGAATAGCAATTGGGCAGGGCAGGGCAGGCTTGTGACAAGTTTGAAACTGGCCAGGAAATAGTGTGGTAGCTTGGTTTGGGGTATGATATGGTAAAAGCTATCAGAGCACAGGGTCCTTGGAATGAGGAGGGAATGTGCTCCTTTCAGGAATGGGTCATAGTTCCACTATGGAACACATTGGGAGGAGGTCCTGGGCCCCACTATGATGTTCTGCTAGCCAGGTATCTGGGAAGATTCAAAAGAGTTTTTATGGAGGGGGAGATGGGGTGGTGGAGGTGGACAATGCTTGAAACCTACTTTCATCAGAATTGACTCAAAGAAGTAATAACATACACATTCAGATGGCTATAGAAATCTATCTTACCCTACATGGAAGTAGGAGGGGGATTAGTGATAGAAGGGATGGTGGATCTGAGGAGGCAGTGGTTAGAAACAAACACTTTTGAGGAGGGAGAGAGAGAGAGAGAGAGAGAGAGAGAGAGAGAGAGAGAGAGAGAGAGAGAGAGAGAGAGAGAGAGAGAGAGAAAGACAAATGGGGAAATAGTAGGATGGAGGGAAGTACAAAGTTAGTGATCATAACTGTGAATATGATGAACTCACCCATAGAACAGAAGCAGATAGCAGAGTGGATTTACATGATCTAGACTTAAAAGGTGATACCATAAGCAAATTAAGGGAGCGTGGAATAGTTTACCTGTTAGATTTATAGATGAGGGGAGATTTATGGCCAAACAAGAGATAGAAATGCATATGAAATGCAAAATGGATAATTCTGATTACATTAAATTAAAAAAAAAATTACACAAACAAAACCAATGCAGCCAAGATTAGAAGGAAAGCAGAAAATTAGAGGAAAACTTTACTACATGTTTCTCTGATAAAGGTCTTATATGTATAGAACTGAGTAAAATTTATAAGAATATAAGTAATTTCCTAATTGATAAATGATCAAGGGATATAAACAGACAGTTTTCAGAAGAAGAAATCAAGGCTATATGTAGTCATATGAGAAAATACTCTAAATTACTATTGATTAGAGAAATACAAATTAAACAGCTCTGAGGTACCGCCACACACCCAACACCTTGGCCAAAATAACAAAAAAAAAAAAAAAAAAGGAAGATGACAAATGTTGGAGGGAATGCGGGAACATTAGGACACTAATAGTGGAGCTGTAACTTATTTGACCCTTCTGTAGAACAATTTGGAACTATGCCCGAAGGACTATAAAATCATGCACTTTGATTCAGCAATACCACTACCAGGTCTATATCATAAAGAAACAAAAAAAGGGAAAAAGAACTATATGTACAAAAATATTTATAGCAGTTTGCTTTTTGGTGGCAAAGAATTGGAAATTGAAGGGATGCTCAACAATTGGGGAAAAGTTGAAGAAGTTGTGGTATATGCTTGCAATGGAATATTATTGTGCTATAAGAAATAATGAGCAGAATGTCTTCAGAAAAACCTGGGAAGACATATGTGAACTGATGCAAAGTGAAATGAGTGAACAATGAGAACACTGTACATGGTAACAGCAATATTGTATGATGATCAACTGTGAATGACTTAGCCAAGTGCTGAAGGACTTATGATGAAAAATACTATCTATCTCCAGAGAAAGAACTTATGAGGTCTAAATGGAGATTGAAGCATACTTTTTTTAAACTTTTTTTTTTGTTTGTGTTTTCTTTCACAACAAAACTAATATGGAAATATGTACCAAATTGCTTGCCTTCTCAATGAGGGAGAAGAAGAAGGAGAAAGAGAATTTGAAACTCAAAATTTTAAAAAATGAATGAAAAAATTGTGTTTACATGTTATTGGAAAAAATTTAAAGCAACCCCCTCCCAAAACTAAACACAAGATATGTAACAAAAAAAGCAATTTCACAGCCTTTAATCTGAAGTAATTGGAAGTTCCTTCTTTGGGCTGGATCAGGGATCCTTCTGGATTTAAAATACACACATATATGCATACATATATATTAGACCAATCTTTACACAATTTGAGGGATCTATTTTTAGTCAACCCCTAATGAATGAGAAGTTTCCCAAGCCAATAAGAACTTCCCTAAGGGAGTGTTTATTGACTTAATAAAGCCAGCCCTCTTGGTACCCTAGTCAGGGACCTCTCATCTCCAAGGAGGTCCATCTGGACTTGGTTCAGAAGAACAATGAGGTGCAGGTACTGGCAGTTCTTTGCCAAGGAAACCCATCTGTAGAAATAGTGTCCTAGAGAGTTCCTTCAGCAAAGGTCCAGTGGTCATGTGGAAACACTTGCAGTCTCAGTGTCTTCATTGGTCACCATAACTGTTTTGGCAGAATAAAGAAACTGACCAGTTACATCCAGAAAATGATTTATTTAGCAATGCATGTGAATCCGGAAACAAATCAGGTCCAAGGCTCTTAGTAGCCAAGGACCTTGACCACTATTTCTACACAGTTTGGAGGAAATGAAAACCAGGAAAAAAAGGATGCAGAGATTGAGATGCTTGGTTTCTTATTAGTGGAGGGGATTGGGAAACACTGAGGTGAGAGGGAGGAGATAGTTTTATGACATTCCTTAAATTGAATGAGTGTTGAGAGGAAGAGTAATCTTGTGGCTCCTCCAGAATCAGGCGACTTACAAGCAGCTGAAACTTGGCTTCACAAAATGGTGGGTAAAGGCAGAATAGAGTTATTGATGCTATATTTCAATGTAATATAGCCAGTTGTGGACACATTACTTCAAAACAAAAGATATTCAGTCAAACAATCTGGCAAATAAAGTGACAGGAATAGATTCCCAATAGGCACACACGAGGCACATTTTTACAAGTGGGGGAGGGCATGTTCAGAGAACATTGGTGATCATGGAACATCCATTTAGGGCATTTGTACTTAGTACGGCACTTGGCATATAGTAGGGATTTAATAAATACTTGTTGACAAGGGCACACATGTTGAGTACATTTGGAGAAAGGGCAGCTCACGTGTCCCATACCATAGGTCTGCTGATGTTTTCAGGTGATAGCATCAGATGGTTTTCTGCTGCTCTCTGCTTGTCCCAGGACTGTTGCTGGGTGACTCTCCTCACTGTATGTAGATTGTGGGAGACTGTGGGAGAATGTATCCCACGTATTTTTGCTTCCTTTCAGAATAGAGGAGGCTTGAGCACCTCTGAAAGGAAGGGAGAAGTAGCCATAGAGAGGAAGGGCTTGAATGTACATAAAAGATGAGTAACGATAACTTTAGTAAGACCCTAGAAGAGAAGGCAGGAGATGGCAGTGAGGGCACAGGTGGAGGACAGGTAGCCTTGGAAAGGTGCCAACCGACTACTTTCTCTGAGACAGGGAGAGAAGGAGAGGATCATGGGATCAGAGATCATTGGCTGGAAGGCTACCTGGGGGTCAGCCATCCCCACCCCCACATTTAGAGGTGGGCAGACAGGAATGCAGAGTTTCACCTGGCCCAAAGTTACACAGGGGGCAAAGGGAAGGGCTAGGATCTGAACCCAGGTCCTCCGAGTCTAGTGTCGTTTGGCACACAATCTTTGTAGTGTGGAAAAGGGGACTTGAGGAGATTGGAGATTGTTCATCTCAGAAAAGCAGGAGCTGAAGGCACCTGCTGAGGGGAGGACATAGGGAATGTAAGAAAGTGGACAATTTTGTGCCGACTTCCTGATATTGTCAATGGTCACACCTTAGACAATATTGCCCCAATTCCGTGGATCAGTTCCATTGCGAACATCGGAACACCTGTGGGGGCTGTTTCCCATGCTGATGTTTACCTGAAGCTGTGCCTTTTCATTGCCTGGTCAATAGTCTTTGCTCTTAGGAACAATTATCTAACAAAGCTTCAGGCTCACCTGGCCATGCAGATCTAAAGGTCCTTCCAGCTGAGGAGGAAGGTGCTGAAAACAAACAACAAAAAACAAATCTGAAACTGCAACAGGAAATTCCACCTGGGGCAGTTGGGGGCCTGTCCTGTCACTTGTGCAGACCCAGCAGAAAGACTCTCACTGCCCCACCCGCTGCCAAGGGAACTTTTAATCCTAAACAGAAGAGGTGGAGATGGGAGAAGTTGCTTTGTCATCCTCAGAATTCTCTGGGGAGCTCCCTATACCCAGCTCCTTCCACCCATTTATGAAATTTTCTGTGGGTAAGGAAAAAAGCATCCAAGATTCCTTTCAGGGTAACCTTCAGGATTTGCCTTTTGAGGACTGGAAAGGCAGCCCTTCCTCTGCAGTGCTGCTAGAAATATCTGATTCAAGAGAAAGGTTTTGTGGGGAGTAGATACCTAGGGAATCCTGGCTTCCCTCTCTTTTTTTTTTTTTTTTGGAGGGCAATTGGGGTTAAGTAACTTGCCCAAGGTCACACAGCTAGGTTTTTGTTTGTGTGTGTGTTAAGTGTCTGAGGCCGGATCCGAACTCAGGTCCTTCTGACTCCAGAGCCAGAGCTCTACTCACTGCACCACGTAGCCATTCCTGGCTTCCCTCTCTTTAAAACTGCTTAATGGTGTACTGGAAGGTGAGTGGGCTTGGGGAAAGACAAGGGGGCAGGCTGGGTAGGAAACAGACAAGTCATAGTGTGAAAAAAACTTCAGAGTTGGAAAGGATCTCAGAAGTCATTTGTTTCAAAGTCTTTTGCATCAACAAATGGATGTGTAGCTTCTTCGGTCTCTCATATCTCTCCCATATGCCTCTTTCTCTCCAGTCATATAGCTTCCACCCAGGCCCCCTACCTTCTTCCCTCTTTTCCTTCTCACCTCTTCCTCCTTTCCTTTCCTCCCTCCCCCCTTCCTTCCTTCCTTCCTTCCTCCTCTCCCTTCCTTCCTTCCTTCCTTCCCTCCCTCCCTCCCTCCCTTCTTTCCTTCCTTCCTCCCTCCCTCCCTCCCTTCCTTCCTCTCTTCCTTCCTTGTTCTCAAACATGATCTTCCATCTCCTGCAGCCACAATTTTGCTCAGCACTCCCTCATGCTTGGGAAGACCTCCTCCAAGTCTCTTTGTTGGAGCCCCAGAGCAGCTTCCTGTCAGCCTCAGCTCTGGTGCCATTTCTTCTTGAAGGCCTTAGAGAATTCCCCCTCCCCAAAGATGTTCATACTCCCTGTCCCTCGCCCGTTACCGAGTATTTGTTTTGTATATATTTTGTGTGTTTTTATCTGGGGACACATTGTTTCCTTCTAGTAAAATGTAAGCTGCTTGAGGGCAGCGGTTGTTTTGTTTTTGCCTTTGTATTCCCAGTGTGAAGGACCTAGTGGAGCTTAATAAGGACTTGTTAAATTGGATTCGATCATTATAACACAGTTCTGGGATCCAGAGCACACCCTTTGTTTTCTTAAGGTAAGTTTTCCCCACAGTGTCTCCTTCCCCCTTCCCCATCACAGAGCTGGGCCTTCCTCTTCCCCTCCCCCAGATCATCTGTATTTCAACTGGAACTTAAAAGGGTTTTCTTAGTGGCTGCCAGGACTGGAGCTCCCCTGACCGTGTGCTAAACCCACCCTGTTCGACCTGTGGAACTATCATCTTGGGTCAGACAATGAGAGAAAAGGGAGTGTGAGAGCCCCAGGATATAGGAAGGGCCAGACATGTAAGAAAACTGGCTTTCTACAGCTATGCCAGAAGGAGGATGAGGGAGCTGCTCTGAGAAGTCGCTGATGAAAGGGCCTCTTTTTGCCTCTGGACAGGGGCCCTGAGGATCTGGTATCAGTGTTTGGGCTAAAGTAGAAGAACTGGTTCATGAAAGCCCGGGCCTCTGGGAGAGGAACGTGAGCTTCCTTGGCACCGCCGATGAAAGGCACCCCAAGGGTTACTGAGACTTTCCTTGGACTTGGGCCATGTTGACTGCATTAGACCCATGGAGGGGAGAGTGGACCGGGATCACCTAAACTGTGGTGTCAAGGCTGCTGGCAAGGGGATTCCCCCAATATGTGGTGGAAAGAGCCCTGAGCTGGAAGTCAGAACACCCAGGTTTGAATTCTGACTCTGTTGAGTTACCAGTTACGAGATGGTGAATCTTTCTCTCCCTGGGACTCAGTTTCTTCATGTGTAGAATGAGTTTGACCCTGATGACCCCTGAGGTTCCTTCTGGCTCAAGATCTAAGATATGGTCATCCTGTGATCTACAGGTTTCTTCTAGCTCTCGGTTTATAATTTAATGAGATTCTTAAAACACAGCTCTGACTGTGTATTCTACCATGCCAGTCTGGGTACTGTGTATTACCCATTACTGCCCCTCACAAACTCCTCATTCCAGCTCAGCTGGCCCCCCTGCCGCCTTGTACAGGCTATGCCATCTCCCACCACTGTGGCACGGATCTCTTAGAGTTCCTAGCTTGTTGCAAAACCCAGCTCTTCCTGGGCCCTCCGTTCCGAAGTCTTTCACGGTTGCTCATAGTTACAGTGTTGCTGTTACTGTGTGCACTGTTCTAGTTCTGCTCACCTCAGCTTGCACTGATTCGTGTAAGTCTTCCTAGGTTTTTCTGAATCCACCCACTTTTTCCTATCTTGCAACACAACAGTATTCTGTCACAATTGTATACTACAACTTGTTCAGCCATTCCCCAATGAATGGTCACCCCTTTGATTTCCAATTCTTTGCCATCACAAGAAGAATTGCTACAAATATTTTTGTACATATGGGTCCTTTCCCTCTTTCTTCTATCTCTTTGGAGTACGGTACTGTTAGAGGTATTGCTGGGTGGTCAAACTATATCCAGTTTTATTGCCCCTTTGGCTTAATTGTGAACTTTTAAAAAAAAACTGATAACTAAAATTCAATATAATTGTTTTTCATAATCCTACATAATTTGTTTTATGCATTTAAAAACACAATTCATCAATCCATAGGCTTCACCAGATTGCCAGCCAAAAGGGAGGAAGCCCTAACGTATATGACCTCTAAATCTTGTGATTTGAATCTTTTGACTGCATAAGCCCAATCTTATTGCTGTTGTTTCATTTCAGTCAAGTCTGAATCTCTGTAACCCCATTTGGAGTATTCTTGAGGTTTGCCATTTCCTTCTCCAGCTCATTTTACAGGTGAGGAAACCAAGGCAAACAGGGTTAAGTGACTTGCCCAAGATCACATAGCCAGTAAGTGTCTGAGGCTGTATTTGAATTCAGGTCTTTCTGATTCCACTTCATTCCAATTCTATCCATTGCTCAGGATATAGTAGTCAGTCAACTAACATTTATTCAGCACCTACTATGTGTCAGATACTGTCTTAATTGCAAGTGATACAAAAGAAGGAAAATTTGAAAAACCAGACCCTGCTCTTGAGGTGTCAGTTAGGTTCCCATAGTGTTAACTCCTACACAAGGCCTCTCAGGGGCCCCCAGGAACCTAGCATAAAGGTATGACCATTGTGAAACCTTGCCCTGTACCTGCCTTGTAACCAAAACAAAGATCTGCCCTGTTAGCTTGCAAGCCCCCGCCCCCCACTCCCCTGCCTTAGTTTACATCCCTATGTAGCAACAGTTGCCTTGCTGACCACTGTTTGTTTCAGGAAGTACTTTTTACTGTATAAAAGCTTGCTGGACAGGCTGCTTGGAGCTGCCTTCCCTTCTAGGAGACAGCAGCCGGCTAATAAATAAGCACTCCCAGATTCTGATTGGCTATGCTGTCCTGTATTTGTCTCAATTGTCCCTTATACTCTCAAGAAGCTCAAAGTCTAAACAAGGCTGTACTAACATGTGTGTGTGTGTGTGTGTGTGTGTGTGTGTATGTGTGTGTGTGTATGATAATATTAGTGAGAAGGTACTAAGATCAGGGAGAACCAGGAAAACTTTTTGCAGAAGGTGACATTTTATCTGAGACTTGATGGAAGCCCAAGTGGTGATAAGGAGGGAGAGAGTTCTAGACACGGGGGACAGCCAAGGAAAATGACCTGATTTAGGCAGGGGAGTGTCATGATTAAGGTAAAACAAAGAGGTCAGTGTCACTGGATCACAGAATGTGCAGGGGATGGTAGAGGTAGGGTAGGATACTAGAAAGGTAGCAATGGGCCAGTTTATGAAATGCTTTGAAAGTCCAACAGAGGGTTTCATATTTGATCCTGGAGGAGAAATATCACATCCCACCCCATTCAATAAACTTGAATCATTTGACTCAGACCTATGTTTTAGGAGGATCCACTTGATAGCAGAGCAGCGGATGGATCAGAATGGGGTGGGGTATGAGATAGTGGGATGCTACCTGGTACTGTAGCAGCCCCGAGGTCTTCACTAGGGTGGTTGTAGTTTCAGAAGAGGAAAGGTGGCATATGTGAGAGAAGCTACCAAGGTGCAGATGAAAGGACCTCAGCACAGATTAACTATGGGGGTGGGTTAGGTGGGAGGTATGGAGCAGTTGAGGATGGCACCACAGTTTGAGCTTGGGGATTGAGAATGATAAGAAAAGTAGAAGTAGAAAGACATTGACTTCTGTTTTGGATGTGTCAAGTTTAAGTTGTCACTGGGACATCCAGTTGGAGACTTCTGAAAGGCATTTAGAGATGTGAGAGTAGAAGTCAGGAGTCAAGTTAAAGCTATAAAGTAGATTTGAGCATCATTTGCACAGCCGTGGTAACTAAATCCATGAGTGTTGATGACACCACCAAGTGAAACAGTATAGAGGGAGAAGAGGAGAGGGCCCAGGATAGAGCCTTGAGGGACCCTGTTCTTGGTGGGAATGATGTGGATGAAGATTTAGCAAGAGACAGAGAAGGAGCAGCCAGAGAGGTAGGAGGGGAACCAGGAGAGGTGGCCTGTTTGGGGGTGGGGTGAGGAGGTGGGATGTGTGTCCTAAAAACTTAAATAAAAGAGAGTGTTAAGGAGTTGAGGGTGATCAACAGTGTCCAAAGCTGCAGAAAGGTCAAGAAGGATGAGGACTGAGAAAAGGCCATTGGCTTTGGCAGTTAAGGGATCACTGATACCTTTGGAGAGAGCAGTCTCCACTGAATGAGGAGGGCGGAGGCAGACTGCAAAGATTGAGAAGAGAATGAGAGGAGAGGAAGCGAAGGTATCCGTTGTCCATGGCCTTTTCAGGGAGCTTAGCACATGGTTGGTGCTTGACGGATGTCTGAATGTGCCCAGCATGGAAAGAGACCAAGATCTTGGACGAAGGGACCTATGTGCCACACATCCCTGAGAGCTCTCTCCCTGGGTCACTGCTCTCGTGAATGGAATTCTGGTGTGTAAAAATCATGGTGCCTTGAAGCTTCTCAGTTCTACAGCTTGAGAAATTGACACCCTCTCCCCAAAAGTTAATATGGCAGAAAGGAATTCAATTTCAACCCTCCATGACTTTGTTTACCTGTTTCATTCCTTTTGTAATTTCCTACCCCCATTTCCTTATGTGGAATTCTTACCTTTTAAAGGCCAAGCACAAGTGTAATCTCCTTCATTAACTTTCTCTCATGTCCCAAGGCAGAAGTGACATCTCCATCCTCCAAGCTCCCAGAGTATGGTGTTTATGGCATGTATCACACAGTTTTTTTCTAGACTAATTTGTAGATCCAGCTTAATTCCCCTACTGTTCTATGATCAGGGAAGAGACAGAGTACCTTGTTACAGTCAGTTAAACTCAATGGGCATCTATTAAGTGCTTTCAAATGTGTAAGATACTATGCTAGGAATTGGGGAATCTAAAATCAGGGTTGACTCTGGCCCCACCCTCTAAAAGCCAGATTATGTATCAGTTGTGAAATTGGGTAACAAGTATTTCTCAGTGTGCCAGGCACTGCCCTAGGCAACAGAAATATAAACAAAAGCAGAAAACCCATCCTTGTCTTCCTCCTGACCACCTGATAGAATGTCCAGAAATGCTCCAGCCCTCAAAAATTTCCTAGTAGCAGTAAATATTTAAATATGTACTATTTGAAGTTATAATTATTTGAAAAATATAGTAATTGATTCTAGTCCAATAAAAATTTACAACGAAAATTGTTCAATAAGTTTTAAAAATCTGTTTACTAACATAACAAAATAAAAGAAAAATCTATTTCTGATTCAAGTTTGTTACAAAGTAACAGAGTAATTAAAGAAAGCAAAATTTAAAATGTAAAAAGACTGAATAAGATAAAGCTTACTTTTAAAGATAAGCTTACTTTGGTAATCGAACAAAACAGCATTATTGTTTTAGCTGCACTGACTGAATTGCTGGATGAACTGGGACATTATTAAAAAAATTGAAATGTGATATTATTATGCTTGGGCTAAAGTAACTTGAAAATTAATGCTCAGAAATGTCTCTGGCCACTCAGGCTTTCTTTTTTGACCCTTTAAAGAACTGAAATAACCAGTAGACAAGCTGAAGTTTCGAGGGTCTGTTACTTTACTTCCAAGTCGTAGTGTTGGGGACTGTAAATCCAGCTTAGTTTGGATTTCTTTAGCCATGTAAGCTCGGGAAAGCATTCTTTTCCAGACTAAGCCTGTTTCATCCACATTAAGATTCTGTTGATCAGTGTATTCACTTTTGATTATTTTTCCCCAATATCAGGATAGTCAGCTATTTTGTTGTTATCTGCATTAATTGCCTTTCTGGTCATTTTAACAGTATGCAATTGAACTTGATTTTTCAAGGGCATGGGCAGCTAGGTGGTACAGTGAATAGAGTGCTGGACCTGGAGTTAGGAAGACCTGAATTAAAATCTAGCCTCAGAGACTCCCTAGCCACGTGACCCTTGGTGAGTCACCAAACCCTGTTTGCTTCAGTTTTCTCCTCTGTAAAATGAGTTGGAGAAGAAAATGACAAACTACTCCAGTATCTTTGCCAAGAAAACCCCAAACGGGGTCATGAAGAGTTGGACACGACTGAATAACACCAGCTAATGTTTCTGTTCTTTGTAGTGATTTGTTAGCCACAAAAAGTGAACACAACTTTGTTTCTTCTTATTTTGCTTGTGTTTTATAATATTCCATACTCTTGATTCAGGCATCCTGACACCTTGTCCTCTTCTAGACTTACTAGGACCACTCTCATGTTATTCAATTACAACACATTTTTGTTCTGATGTAATACCGAGTCTCTTCATTTTTTTGCACTGGCACTGTTTACATCTGAAGTGTTCTTCCTTTTGTCCATTTTATTAGGGTTTAAAAAAAAATAACACAAGTGTTAGTACATTCCATCCACATGTGATACAGGGACACATTAAAACTGGCTTGCTTGAGTCATATTGGGTTTTAGTTCATGTTATACGTGACCTGATATCATCAAATCATATTTTGCATTATTTGAACTTTCATTAATTGTGACTGAGCTGTATAGGAAAAAAAAAAAACATATGACCAGGAAACGTGCCTGACTAGGGAAAAGGCTGGGTCAACTCTCCTTCCTAAGCCAAGGTTTTTGATGGACTCTATCCAACATCATCCAATGTCATCCATTCAACAGTCATGGCATCCTGTTCTGAGCTGCTCTCTGGGCTGCTCTGGTCTCTATGGGCATTCGCTCTGGTTTCACTCTTCCGCCATCTTCTGGCACATCTCTTGAACTACAGCTGTGCTCGTTGACAGCTTTTTGAGTTAATATTAGCAACAATGATGATAGCTGAATTTATATAGCCCTTTAAAGCTTGCAAAATTCTTTACATATGCTATCTTGTTTGATCTTTGCAACAGCCCTGTGAAATAAGTCTTCATTTTAGAGCTGAGGATATTGAAGTAGACAGAGCTTATGTTTTGTCCAGGGTTACACATTTATTAAGTGCCTGAGACAGAATTTGAACTCAGATCTTTCTGACTTCAAGCCTGACACTCTTATATACTATTTCACTTGGTACCAGGGGTATTTCAGCTCTTTATAATTTCAAACCTATACAGCTGCACCCAACCAGCTAGTTAGAGAAAACGTCAGGTATTTTGGTCTGTGTTTTGAATCAAATTTCTCTGTTGCTGCTTGGGCTCTTTCATTATAATTATTAATTGAATTATGGTTAGGAAATCCTCTCTAATTCTTATCATATGCCCAGTTGCCAGCCTGGGTCCACACAGATCTTCCTGGGAGTTATCCTTAGCATTGTGGCAAAGGAGCTAGAACTTCCATAAGCAGATTCTTTTCAACACATACCATGCCTCTGACCTAGTCTGGGTTCAAGTAAAACACCTTGGAATGAGTCTGAAAAAGGGTTAAGAAGAATGACCCTACTCTCCTCTCCAAGCCCCCAATAACCCAACCATTGTAATCCTATAAGTAAATATAAGGTGACTTCAGGGGTCATGTTCCCAATTTTGGAGAATGGGAGAGACTTTTTAGAGGAGAGAAGTTCTTGAACTTCCTGAAGGAAGATAAAGATTACAAAAGGTGGAGATGAGGAAAAAGTACAGACAGGTAAGTTGGCAAAAATGCACAGAGGTGGGTGATCGAATGTTGAATTGGCAAATAGCTAGTGGTCCAGTTGACTGGAAGTCAGTGTGTGAAGGGAATAGACAGATGTGGAAGAAGGCTACAGAAGTCGACTGGGACCAGATTGTGGAGGGCCTTTAATGCCAGGCAGAAGAGGCTGCGTTTTGTCACAGAGTCAATGGCGAGCTGTGGAATGTTGAGCAGGGGAGGAATGAGGATACACCTATGAAGATTGTCTTGGTAGTTGCATGGAAGTTGGACTGGAGGTGGGTGATAATGAAAGAAGAGAAGCCCGTGAGGAGGCTATTGTCATAATCTCAGTGAGAGGAGAGGCAGAAGTAGAGGGTCAGTTGTGTGAGTAAGGATGGGCTCATTCTTAGTAACAACAGCCACAAACAGCTTGAAGGTCTGCAGAACCGTCTGAGGTGTTGGCTCATCGATGTCATTGCTCTTTTTATCCTCATTTTACAGATGAGGAAACCAAGGCAGAGCAAGGCGAAGTGAATGTCCTCGGGCCGCATGACTAGTAAGCGCCTGAGGCTAGTTCGCTCTTTGGTATTAAGCAGCCAGGACTGCACACAGTGCAGTGAATATGGCTGGTCTAGTGAAACCCTGATGGAAGTCAAACACAAGCACACCGACCGTGGCTGCTCTCACCTCTTCAGCTCCTCTGGTTCTTCCTTACCTGGGTAAATGTTGCCCTCCCCTCCCCCCAGCCCCAAGCTTCCTAGTGGGCAAGGGTAGTACCTGCAACATAGTAAGTTCTTTATTCAGTGCTCATTAAACTCGGGAACAAGCCACGTCCCAAAGCAGAAAATGGCAGAACTGCAGCACAGGCTGAGCTAGTGAAGCCCCTTGTTTTATGGAGGGGGAAACTGAGGCTGAGACTCTTGTCTAAGGTCACAGAAGGATAGTGACTACATCTGGATTTGAGCCCAGCTCTTCTGACCTCCAAACCTCCCCCGTTTCCCAGGAGGCTGAATTCTGGGGCATGCCTATTGTGCTCTGGCCCACAAGGCCTCTCCTTGTCAAACTACTCAGGGACGACTGTAGCAGCAAGCACCCCAACATCCCCAGGGGGACTGCCAACACAGGTTCTTAGATCTGCTTTTCTAAAGGAAAGCGACTCAAAATGGGTTAACAAGCTTACTTTAATCAATCAAACATATATTATTTACATAGTTCAGGGGAAAAAGGTCAGCACCCCGAAACTTTAAAGTATACAGACAGAACTTATAAGACAGAGAAACAAACAGATCAAGCAGACAGGCTTCCAAACTGTCCAACCATTACATCAATACCAAATCACAGTTGCCAGAGAGGGAAGCATCAACATCTGGGTTTTCAAAGCCGGGGGGCTCTCGACAGCTGCCCAGAGTCTCATCTGGCCAAATCACACAGCACTTCTCAAAGTGAGCCCCAAAGCAAAGCCTCCCATCAGGGTTTATATAATCTTCTCCTGGCTCAGAGAATGTAACAACCTTCTTGACCCACTGCCCAATCACAAAGTATCAAGGTGTGGGTGTTCCTGAAAAACAAGCCTCCCACCACAGGCTCCAGGTGCACTTAACCTAGGGGCAGGGAAGATCTTTAAATTTGAATTTCCATTACAACGACTGTCCCATAAGCCCAATCATCCCATCCAGAGCAAAAGCACATTCCCAAGCTGTGCAGCTGACATGATGCAGTGCAGAGTGTCTCATGGTGGGCTGCTTCAGGGGCTTAGAAGAGAAGAGAGGGAGAAACATGCATTTATTAAACATTTACTGTGTTCTAGGCCCTGTGCCAAGCACTTTGCAAATATTATCTTATTTGATTGTATAGAATCACAAGGATGGAAGCACTCATGAATGGGTAAACAGTGCCGGAGGCACACAGATCTCACCAGAATGCTGGCATGGCAGGAACAGGGAGGCACAGACATATAGCAACCATATAGTAAGACAGAACCTCAACCCCAAATGCTCCACTCCACATAGAGCCACCCACCTACGTGCTTACATGCAAGGCAGTCTTTAGGGTGGTGGCTGGGCTTCCTGGTTCCTGGCATCAGAAGTGAGTCTGGTCACAGAAGGAGTGCACAGTGTTTCTGTGACCTGCTCACCTTCTGGCCTGCCCTAATACCTGGGCTGGCTGATGGCTCAGGCTGATTCTTTTCCTCCTCTTCTTCCTCCCCTTCCTCCTCTCCTCCCAGTCTAGTCCTTACTCTTTGCACATGAAGTTATGGAAGGGCCAAGCTGGCTTTCAGCATGTCCGTGCTCTGAGGCTTGGCTCTGTCCTCCAGGAGGTTCTGCAGCTGGAACTCTAGGTAGGAAAGGTGGTACCCGTGTGAGCTGAAGCTCCCTTTGGTTCTAGGAATGGCTGTATACAATGTCTCATTGGTGCAGACACTCCATCTGCAGCTGGTTGGCAGGCCCTTTTGGTGAGAATGTGCTCAAGGTTAGTGTCCATCTCTCCTGCCCTCTCACTCCTCAGACAGTCTAACTCTCCTTGGAACAATTAAGTAACAGTTATGTGAATGGTTCCCCTCATTCTCTGAGACAGCTCTCTAAACAGGCAAGGTGCTCAGTCCCACAACAACTTAGTACAAAGTCACTTTCTACTAGTATGCTGCACTGTGTGTCCCACAAACACCTAGATTTCCCAGCAAAGTTTGTCTCCTTGTTGGAGATCTAGACAATGACTCTGGGTACACTAGAACACCAGGCATGGCTCCTTGGCAGCTTCTTTCTCAGCTGAGAGGTAGACTGGTTGTGAGGCTTGGGGTCATCTCCATTTTTCCAAAGTCTATCTCACGGGTCAATGGGTGACTGTGGCTCTTCTCCAAACACCAACAGGGAGAGTGTACAGGCCGTGGCATCACCCCCTGAGGAGGGGAACACATATACCAGAACTGCCATGTGTTGACTCCCCAGGGCTTAATGATGCCTGACAAATGAGAGGCACTTAATACATTCTTGTTGACTCGGCCTAATTTACCGCCAGATTACCACCTGAGTCACTGCAAAGAAGGCCATGCTTCTGACAGCGATGGGGAGCAGGCCTGGCCTAGGGTGGTGTGGTCTATTCCATCAAGTCAGTGTAAACAGAGAGCTCTTTCAGGGCCACAAAGCCTAGGGCGAATCCATGGGACAGTCATAATCACAACTGGTGACTCCATTTCATATCAACAATACAACTGTGGGGTAGATAGAACTAGTATTTTTATACCCTTTTTATGGATAGGAAAGCTGATTCCTAGAGAGATTCAGAGATTGCATGTGGTTGATCTCCTTCTTAAGAACTGTCAGTGGATCCCTATTGCCCTGAGGATAAAATACAAACCCTTCTGACTGGCCTTTAAAGCCCTTCTCAGTTTGGCCTCAACTCCTCTTTCATACTGATCTTGTTCATATATTTGACCCCCTTGGCCAGACTGATCTGCTTGCCTACATGGCATTTCATCTCCTGCTTCTTGGCTTTGCAGAGTCTATGATCTTATATATTAGAGGGAGGATTTGAACCTAGGTCTTTTCAAAGTCAAAGTCCAGAGTACCTTCTAGGGGACCACACTGCCTTTTGACTAGGTCATAGAGAAAATGAAGTTTGTCTCCCTCTCCTCCCCCCTTTATCCTTCCAAAGGGAAACACTCTCTGAGGCTCCAAAGCTCCATTAATTCATTCTCTGAGCTTCTCTCTGCCAGTTCAGCTGCTGCTCTCGCTTGGCGTGGGTGTGTGGGAGTGACCCCCTGCACGTTCTGGAGTGTTGAGGTGTTGACTGTGCACATCTCTGAATGTGGGCTCCAGTCCTGCTCTCAGATGCTATGAATCCCTGGATGGGTCCCATTGCCTGGGAAACTGCCAATCACGCGCGTGTCCCTGGCTTCCCCACAATGGACCACTTGTCTGGATGCCACTCTCTGAGCCCCTGCTGCTGACTCATGGCTCTCTTTCCTAGCCATTGACTGGCCCCTCTATTAGAGAGCGTTAGAGAGAGGAGAGACCAGAGCAAAGAGAGAGAAAGAACAGAACAGAGACCTAAGCTAGTGGAAATACAAAGCTGGGGCTGCTGAGGAGAGGTGTCTGGGAAAGAACTCCTTCCCTCAGTCAGTGCCTGAGTGGATTTTAGTGCTTGAGCTAGAAACTGAATGGGAGTCAATGGGCTTCCAAGGTCCCCCAATCAGAAAAAGGATGGATCTATGGGTTCCTGGGCCAGGGCTGGGTCTTGGCCTAAAGTAGGACACAACTCATTGAGAAGGAAGCTGGTAAGTTGATTTTATTTCTCTCCCCCTCCCCCTAATTCTTTTGTCACCAAGAATAACTGCTGGCACCCTAAGCACTCTGGGTCCTGGTGGCTCCTGGTGCATAGTGCTGCCCTTTGGGGAGACATTTTGCCAGCCAGGGACTTCTGCCATGGGCCTGAGTTGGGTGAATGGGAGTGTCATTTGAAGAGGCTGTGACCACAGTGCCATAGGTTTAGAGCAGGAAGGCCATCAGATATTGATTCTTTGATTTTATAGATGAGGAAACAGAGGCACAGAGGTCTTACAGGACTTGCCCAGAGTCATACAGCTAGCCAATGGCTGAGGAAGAATTTGAATTCAAGTCTTCCTGATTGAGTCAAGTGCTCTGTTAGATCTGCCTTTCAGGACAGATCTCCTCCCCCACCCCCTGAACACTCATCTCTTGGGGTTTGCTTACTCTGAGTCCCTCTCCCCTCTCCCCCTACCTCTGCCCCCTCTCGTCTGGGTAACTACCAGTATGGAAGCACTCGTGGCCAATCCACATGGGCATCTGCTCTGAAGCTGTCCTAGAATGCTTTTTGGGGCGCTAGGGGTTAAGTGACCTGAGACTTGCTCAGCACCACGAGGTGGGCATGTGTCAGTCAGGATCTGAACCCCTCTCTTCCTGAGTCTGAAACTGGTGCTCTCCCCCCTACAATAGAGCCATCTCTTCCTGAGTTAGATAAACAATGTTGGCCAAAAGAGCCACAAGAATCACAGCAGCTGATGGTGTTATAGAGGTGGTCTCCCACAGGCGTCACTATGCCCACCTCACAGATGAAAGCCTGGGGCTCCGGAGGTCCAGCTTCACTAAGGAGGGGACGCAGGCTGCTTTACCAGCAGGGATCTCTGACGTGGCAGTAAAGGTCGGCATCACACATCAAATGCATTGTCTCATTTAGGTTCACATCAGCCTTGGGAGGCAGGGAGGAGCCTGGATAGTGTCAATTCCATTTTATAGATGTGGAAACTGGAGCTCAGAAAAGTGAAGTGACTTGCCCAGGGTCACACAGCTAGTAGGAGTCAGAGGCAAGATTCAAACCCAGGCTTTTCTGGCCTCAGTTCCAGTGGTTACTCCATTGCCCCACACAGCCTCTCCCTCAGAAGAGCCATCACAACAAGGATGGTCTTGGAGGGACTTTTCACCCCCCCCCCCCAAACCTTTATCTCTTTTTCCCAGACACCATTCCCTCTTTGGGTCCTAAAGTCTTTTTTCTTTTTATACCACCTCCCACCTCCCGAGCGCACAACAGTGCCACGGCAGTGGGTGTGGGGGGGTGGGGAGGGCCAAGGGGAAGGATGATTCAGCTCATTTGATTTCCAGTTGCTTTACTCAGAGGAGCCCCCTTCTATCCCTCCTCCCAAGATGTTAATGCATAGCAAGCTGGACTCACCAAAGCTGCTCTTTTCAAGGCAAAATGGGTATTTTGACAGATAGGGAATGAAGCAGAACTTCTGTTTCTTTTTTTTTTTTTTTACAAATGGGAGTGAGGTCCCTGTGTGAGGCTGCCTTGGAACATGGCAGTCCCTGGTTCCTACTGAGCTAATAAAGAGAGCACACTGCGGGGGGTGGGGGTGGGGGTGGCATTCTGGGGAGAACGACACTGGGGACAGGAGAGCAGTATTTGCTTCTTAATCTGGTTCCCGACAGCTTCTGAGGGAGGTGTCTTTTGACTTATCAAGGACCCTGCAGAAAGGGCCCTGCACCTGATGCTGGGGGCCAGTAGGGGCTGGCTCCTTCTCAGCCTCTGCCTTCATCTCTCCGTAATTCCTTTTTATAGAGCCCCAAGGTTACAAAGTGTGCTCTGCCTCTTGTGAGTGATGTCTCTCTGTCTCTCTCGGTCTCTCGTGTCTCTGTCTCATAATAACTCATATTTAGATAGCGCTTGCCAAGTGACTAAGTCTTCTTGTTACTCCCTCTCTCTTTCCCCTTGGTCCTGGACTTTCCCTCTTTATTATGATCACCCAGATTTATACGGCGCTTTGACATCTCTGTTTCTGTCTCTGTGACTCTTTCTCTGTCTCTTCTAATCCTATTTGCATATTACTCTGTGTTTTACAAAGTATCACTTGTCTATGTCTGCTTCTAAAAAGGGAGATTGTGTAAATGGGCCATTCTTTCCAATTCACTTTTCCAGAAAGACGCCAATTCTGGAAACAGAGTTAGGTGCTATCAAGGTGATCTCAGAACGTCTGATAAGCTTGGACAGTGGAGCTTGCTGAAGCTCAGGCTGATGGGAAGGATGCCGGCTTTGCAGCCAGATACCTGGGACTGAGGTTGGGCTCAGCCATTCACTGTGACCTTGGGCCAGTCAGTGCAGTTCTTAGGGCTTTCACTTCCTTATCTATAAAATGAGGCACTGGGACAAGAAGATCTTCAAGGTCACTGTGGTCTAGTATCTGTCATCCTGCTATATAGATGAGACACCTTGGTGATGGGCCAATTCTTTCTCTTTCCTTCCTTCCTTCCTTCCTTCCTTCCTTCCTTCCTTCCTTCCTTCCTTCCTTCCTTCCTTCCTTCCTTCCTCCCTTCCTTCCTCCATTCCTCCTTTCCTTCCTCCATTCCTTCTTTCCTTCCACCATTCCTCCCTTCCTCCCTCCCTCCCTCCCTTCCTCCCTCCCTCCCTCCCTTCCTTCCTTCCTTCCTTCCTTCCTTCCTTCCTTCCTTCCTTCCTTCCTTCCTTCCTTCCTTCCTTCCTTCCTTCCTTCCTTCCTTCCTTCCCTGAATTCTTTTGCTATTGGCTGCCATCAGTGAAATATTTGGTGAAAGCTTCAGTGCAGAGAGCACAGACTATGAAAACGGTGGATCTGGGTTCCGATGGAGGTCCTCCTGCTTGCTGGCTATGTAACTTTAGGTCAGTCCCTCTCACCTCTCTCAGCTTCTTTCCTTTCTTGCAGAATGAGGAGTCCGGGCTCCCTGAGATGATCGCTTCTAACTCTGATGACCCAACTGAATCCCACCTGATGACCTTAACCCCCAACAAACTCCAAACTGCTTTTTCTTTTCTTCTCTCCAGCAAAGGGAGATGAGGTAAGATTCCATGTGGCTCCGGGACAGGCTCAGGGTGGGATTTCAGTCCCCCTTGTCCTGTGTTCCCATGGCATTGCCCATGCTTAGAGTGAGTTGAAGGGTCCCCTCTGTGGCATCTTGGTAGGGCTTTGAGGAGGAGGATGTCAATGACTGGTGATGATGATGGTGGCAGCTATGAGCACTTAACTAACCCTTTAAAGTTTGTACAAGGCTTTGCAAATAGGATCTCATTTCATCCTGACAACTGGGCAGGCAGGTAGGTACTACCCCCATTTCACAGATGAAGAAACTGGGGCAGACAGAAGTTAAGTGATTTGTCTATGGTCACATAACTAGTATCTGAGGCAGGATGTGAACAGAGTTTTCCTGAGCCTGGGCCCAGTGCTCCGAGATACGGAATATCTCTGGAATGCTTTGCCTGTGAATTCCACTCAGCTGCCCCTGACTTCCTCTGGATCCCGAGTCACTCAGGCTCCCCTCATAATGTAAGGAATGGGTGTGTGTGGTGGGGGCAAGTTCACACTTGCCCTCCTGCACTTGGATGGATCCCTGATCTCACCAACGATGCCCGAGTTGCCTCTTCCCAGGCCGCATAGCAGTCCTTCCCAGGCTTTCTCATGCTGGGCGCTTCTTGAGGATTCTTTCTTGGTCAAGGAGCTCTTGGCTTCTTGAGTGGGAGAATGGCCTGATTAGGTCTGTGCTTTGGGAATGATAGTGTGGGAGCTGTGAGGGTGCGCTGAAGAGTATCTGGGAGGCCTCTGCCGAGGTTAGTGCCACCAGACGAGACACAACGAGGGCCTGACCTCAGCCAGCCAGTCAGCTCATTCATCAGGTGTTTACTATGTACGGGCACCATGCTAAGTGCTGGGCAGACAGATACAAGCAGAAAGGAACAGTCCCTGCCCTCAAGGATGGGGAGGATGAGAGATAAAATGGAGCTGGAAAGTGGAAGGAGGGGGAGGATCCCTCCTTGGTACATGATGAAATTCTGAAGAGTCCACCAGGAGAAGGCCTTGGGGAGGAAGGACATTCCAGCGAGAGAAGGCCCTCCCCCCTACAATGAGGGAGGGGAGTTGCAGGGGGAGAAGGCCCTCCCCCTACACTGAGGGCAGTTCCAGGGGGAGAAGGCAATTGAGCATAGTTGCCAAGTCTGGAGAGCCAGAACCAGAGCCAAGGGAGGAATAAACTAAACCTGAATCAGTGCTGGGCTGGAGGCTGTGAAATGTTGACAGGCTCAGACCGGCTCTGCTGAGTGTTGGGCAGGGCACCCACCACCCCTTGGAGGTTGTCTTTTACATAGTTTCCTGTTTGCTGGTCATCGCCAGCCACATCCACAGTTTATACACTCCCCCCTCCAGAGTCTTTCCAGCGTCTTTGGGTCTCCTGAAATTCTGAGTCTTCAGAGATTATGGTCTGCTCGGACTCAATTCATTTTAATTTAGTTCAGGAAGATTTTTATGAGGTGGCTAGCATGTGGATGTAGACAAAGCCAAAGCCAGAATAAATGGCCCCTTCCCTCAGGGAGCTCATAGAAAACGAAGAAGAAAATACATAAAGAGTGATGTCCCAGAGGAGGGCATAAGTAAGAAGGCCAGTTAGGTCACAATAGAACAGTGCCCATAGGGCCCTGAGGAAGGAAAGGGAGTCTCCTTTGCTTTATAACTCACTCAATGTTGATACTTGGTAGATGATTAAACAACGCCACCCTTGTGCTTCTGTCACAGAAAGGAACAGTCCCTGAGCTCAAGGATGGGAAGGATGAGAGATCCTACCTGACCTATTTGCTTATTTGAGCCTTAACCAGTGTTCGACGGAGCCACGTCTTGCTCCCCTGGTCAAATACCTTTTTTTTTTCTTTTTTGAGTAAGAAACAAGAAAAACTGCAGGCTCTTGTATTCTCTCCATTTCCCAGCCTGCTGGGAAGATTTGGTTGGCTGGAGACAATTATGCCTTCTCATGCTCTCATCAAGGAGAGCCCTGACCTCAGCACAGACCATTCTTGTAGGATTTTATGAAGCAGGGAAAGGTGAGAGAGGGCTTGTGAGCTGCTGTTGTTTCCCAATCACCTTTGAAAAAATAATTTCATCAAACCCTGTGATAGTTCAGGGCCTCCTCAGGAATTCTCTCTGCTACCTCTTCCATTCTCTTGAACTATTCCTCTCTTGGGGAGATATCGGAGGCAGGTCCCCAATGGCCTAGAAAACATGTTGCCTCTGCTCCAGATTTCTCCCCAACCTCATATGGTGAATAGCTACTTCTATTTCCTTATATTGAGTCTGAAGTGAGAGCCTCCAACAGACTCTCCTGGATGATGAGGAAAGCTCCCTCTAAAATTCTAGCTTCCTTCCCATGTATCTGTGGCCCTCCCTGCTTTGTCTATAATTGCTTCTGGGTTGGTCTGGCTTTGTTTGCCAGAGCTCATAGGACACAGCCCTCTCCAAGCCTCTGCTCCCTTTTACCACTTCTTGTGTGTGGGTATAAATCAGTCTTTTGTTATCTGCTTCCATGATGGTATGTAATAAACTTCTATATGAAGTGAACCCTTTACCTGTGTTGACCTTGGTTGGCATTCAAAAAAGTCCTTATGAAAGGCTTGTGTTTGCTGCCCGAGGCAGTTTCTGAGTGAAAGAGTGAAGATCATTGTAGACCTAGAGTCATGATTGGCCTGGGTTCCAATCCTGTCTCAGGCACATACCAGTCTCAGTTTCTCCCTCTGTAAAACAGGCATCCACATCACAAGACCCAAGGAGGTCAGGCATGTAAGGCACTATATGCACCTTAGCTGCTGTTGTTGTGGTGAATTTTGTTGTTTGCTCAACCTTCCCTAATAAATGGGGATAATTGGACTCGGTTGGACTCATGGCACGAGTCTCATGATCTGTCTCACCTCCTGAACTGTTTGGATTCCAAGACTGAAGTTCCCATCAGGGTCTATTGTTTGCCTTCCCTGAAACGACTGGCAGCACTTGAACTTTGGCACAGACTAGGTGCTAAGTAGGCACTGAATTCAATACAGGTGAGTTACAAACCTTGTGGTTACCTTCTAGGAGGGCCATGCTATGTGAGAGGCAGTCATCTTGTGTGAACCAATGGCCTCTGGCTGTCACACTTGGGGGCATGACTGATGCTATAGGGGGCAGCTCTCCTGGATATAGGATGGGCAGTCATCTGTTGGGCATTCAGGAAGGCTAACAGGGGCACAGCCCAGAGGCTCAAAGCTGGAGAGAACTTCAGAGGTCACAGCATCTCAGCTGGGCCTGGAGGATGACCACAGTGAACAGTATTAGTCTTTCATTTTTAAAAAGGACCAATGGCATCCCGAGTGACATCTTGACTTGCATGAACTGGATTTAAGTGAGGCAGACTTGTGCAAAGTCATCAGCCTCACTCTCCCAGAGTCATTGAAGTCCAATGGCAAGACCAAAGTCAAGGTAGCTGGCAATGGCCCTTGATGCACTGGATGGCCTTGGTGTCCTCCATGCCTGACCACACTCTGAACGCTCCATAGAGCCCACTTCAGCCACCTGCATGGTCCTTGGCACAACTTGCTCTCACCCACCATTCTGCTGGGGGAAGTCTTCAATCCTTGGGGGAGATGCCCCCCTAACTTGCCAAAATACCCTAGAAGAAGGCTAGCTGTGAGCCCACTTTTGGTGTCACCCAGTGGTTCTAAAAAGCTGCAGCACGCCCATCAGTCACACCCCAGGAATCCCTCTGGGCACACAGGTTAAGCCTGGTGGAAGGTCATGCTGATAAGCATTTAAATAACCCTTTAAGGTTTGCAAAGTGCTTTACATCAAGTGATTTGTCCAAGGTCACACAATCGCATAGAAAGAGCCTTGAGATTTGAGCAGAAGTCTCTCCAATTCAAAGTCCAGCACCGTCTTCACCACAGCCTTCTGTCTTTTTCTCAGACAATTCAGACCTAGGAGGCCTCCTGAGGAAAGAAGAGTTGAAGGTGAACTTCTTATGGTCCGGAATCTAGAGTTGGAAGGAACCATTGGAGGTTACCTAGTCCAACCTACCTGATTTCATGGATGACATACTTGAGACCCAGAGGGGTTAAGTGACTTGTCCAAAATCACACAGTCAATTAGTGGTGAAACTGGGATTTGAACTTAGGTCTGGTGTTTCCCAGTCCAGCTCTGTTTCCATTACTGTGCTGTCTTCAGACTTAGAAAATAATTTTATTTCCACACTTTAGGAGTAAATAATTACATGCCCAAGAGATTTCCATACCCTATTTCTTCATCTACCTTCTCCCTTTCCCTTCCCTGCCTCAAAATATCCTCCAAGCACATTGTTGGGGTAATGTTAATATAATTTTACCTAACCTGATAAAATTTCCCTTTGGACTATTGGGATGGATGGAGAAACTGCACTGAATGTGGATTGCATTAAAAAAAATCCAAGGTTGCAGATTCTATTCAAATCAATCAAACAGCACCAGTAAGTACAGGCTTAATGTGGAGCAATGGTGTGGCCCAGCTGACAGAGTGCCAGGCCTGTAATCAGGAAGACCTAGGTTCAAATCCAGCCTCAGACACTTCCTAGCTGTGTGACCCTGGGCAAGTCACTTCACTCTGTTTGCCCCAGTTTCCTCAAATGTAAAATGAGCTGGAGAAGGAAATGGCAAGCCACTCCAGTATCTTTGCCAAGAAAACCCCAGATCGGTCACAAAGAGTCTGACATGACTAAAAATGACTGAACAACTGAAATGTTGTAGGCCCTGAGCTATGCCCTGGGTGCACAAAGACTCAAAGAAAAACGTCCCTGACCTCGAGGACCTTACATCCTACTCACATGATACCTATCTTCAAATATTTGCAGAACTTCCACCTAGAAGAGGGATTTGACTCCAGAAGACAGATTTGGGAGCCACAAATTTAGACTTTAAATGAGGAAAAGTTTCCTAACCATCAGTTTTCTCAAAGAAGCATGGGCTATCTTGATAGGTAGTGAGTTTCCCATTGTAGGAAGTATTCCAACAGATACTGTGGAGATGCCCACTTATTGGATACATGGTAGAGAGGATTCCTGTATGAATGACCTTTGAGAAATGTTTGATTGATTGATGAATGGTTGATTAATTATGGCTTGGCCTAGATGCCTTCTGAAATCCCTTCTAACCTTGGGCTTCTCTGATTCTCTCAGTTTTAGTCAGGGGAGGGGATTGACCAACAGGCTATTCAGGGTGGTCTTGGGGGAGAAAGTTCCACTTGTGACCTCCCCCCAGTTCTTGTGGCCCTATCTTTGGATTTAGAGTCAGAAGGCTCCAATTGGTTCAGTTGCTTCAACGGAAGCCTGGCTCTGCCACTCAGTGCTTAAGTGACATTGAATGTCTCTCATCTTCTTTGGGACCCTTCCTTATCTGTAAAGCAAGGTGGATGTTCCAGGTAGATCCTTAGGTTCCTTCTATCTCTCTTGGGTTTTATGGCCCCAGGATAGGAGCTGATACCCCCGCATGCTTATTTTTCCTTCTGATCCCAGTCTCAGCTGAGCATTTCTCTCATTCCCATTCATTAATGTGTGCTGGACATGAACTCTGGATATCAGTTTTAGCCAGCTCCACGGTTTCCATGGCAGACCTATGATGTAGATCTCCATGGCAACTGAGAAAGGAGGCAGGAGAACAGCCCTCTGCTGGAAGCTGGCCTCTGTGGTTTGAGTCCAAACCTGAGCAAATGTCATCTCAAAATAGCTGGGGAGTGGAGCAGGGGTGGCAGGAAATAAGATAGTCAGACAGAGAAGAGGACAGTGGTGATACATGGAATAGTCTAACTGTGCATGCAATTGCCCTGGGATAGGGTGCAGTCCCCCAACTTGAATTCTAGCCTGCCCTGGGGCAGTCATGACATAAAGCAGTTCAGATGATATGAGATGTAGAGAGTGGCAAGAAAACACGTTTCTCTTCTCTCTTATGATAGCACCCTGGGGCATGTTGTTCTCATGCCACAGTTACTGATTAGGTGTCCCTTTTGTGGACTCCACTCAGCTGTCCACTACCATCTTGTTTCTCAAACAGCCCCTCCCCGCAACCTTCTCTGAGACCTATGTTAAAGTCAACAGCTCAATTATTCTTCCAAGTAGCATTTGCATTTTAATGGGGACTAAATTTGGGAAGGTCAAGCTATAATTTCAGTATTTAGCAAGTCAGCTCCAGGGGCTGTGGTTTTTTTTTTTTTGTGGATAATATCTCACACTACCCTTTTTCACAGAACAGACAAGAGACTGCTCCCTTTTCCTACTCTCACCCTGTCCCCTCTGTCCACATTTTCTGATGCCTTCCCCTATAACTGGGATGTACATCTCCCTCCCTCTCATCCCTCTCCCCTCATGCCTTTTTAAAGTTCAATTCAGATATCACTTACTCCATGAAGCCCTTCCTGACTTGAATTGACTATAGATCAGTGATGGTTTCTCTTCTGTATGCCCCAGTCAGACCGCATCTAGAGTAACCTGTCTAGATCTAGGTCCCACATTTTCAGAAGGACAAGGAGAAGCTAGAATGTATCCAGAGAGGGTAATCTGGAGGATGAAATGCATTGAAGCCATGCCATTTGAGGAATGACTGAATGAAGTGGGGGCATCCAAGTTAGAGAAGAGAAGACTCAAGGGGGCCAAGAGAGCTCTCTTCAGTTATTTGATGGAGGAGAGATTAGACCTGTTCTGTCTGATCTTAGAAGGAAGAACTAGGAGTAATGGATAGATGGTGCAAAGAAGTAAGTTTAGACTTGATATAAGGGAAAAACTTCCTTGAATAGTAGAATTATGTCTAGCAACTTGTTTGTAGGTCAAATAATGGATAGAGCATGGGGCTTGGAGTCAGGAAGGCTTGAATTGGCCTCAGACATTTACTAGCTTCGTGACCCTGGGCTAGTCATTAACTTCTATCTGCCTTGTTTTCCCCCTTAACTATAAAATGCTAGAATGAGCAAGAGTGAAATAAGCTCTGCCTTTGGGGTAGGGATCCATTGAGATGGTTCCTTCCCCTAGGACCTGTTGTTTGTATTTTATTACTTTTTAATTTAATCCAACAAAACTCCTTACTAAGGAAATGACAGGCTTGATGAATACATGGAGAGAGTAGACTTACTCTACAAATGAATTAAGTCATTCTCCAAGATAAAAAAGATCCAGTGGGTGCTGGGGTGGGAGGCTTGTTGGGTAGATTGACGCACACTTCTGTCCATGGTGCTGACCGCCTTTAGAGGACCACACAGTCGTATTGCTGCCACTTTCCTGGATGCCATCTAGAAGTGTAATGGGCTGCCTAAGGAGGCTCCTTCTCATTGGACGTCTTTAAGCAAAGCTTGGATGGCTACTTTTCAAAGTACATTGTAGAGGGGATTGTTTTCTGCTAGGGATGGGATTAGATTTCCATGGGGATCCCTTTGATCTTTGATTCTGTGACTCTGAAGCCTTACTCTGTAAGCACTACAGTTATCTGCCTATTTAATCTACCTGGGGGCAAACCATCCCTTGTCTGGGAATGTCTTAAAACAGAAATTTAATAATAGTTAAAATGTGAAGTTTAGATTCTATGACTAAATGCTGGAGTATTTGTTCCTTTCTTTCCCTCATATTGTACACTGGTTGTTTGTGTGTCCTTTCCTTTCTTCCAGGAGAGCCATGAGTAGCCCATATTTCCCAGCTCGGACAGTGCTGTTTGAGAGGGAGGAAGGTGGCGTGACCTATAGGATTCCTGCCCTGCTCTATATCCCCAAGAAGGCCACTCTGCTGGCCTTCGCAGAGGAGAGGTTCAGCCCTGATGATTCCCATGCGAATGTGCTGGTCCTGAGAAGGGGGACCTTCTACAGGACATATGTGGAGGTGAGTGATACCTGGGCCATGGAATCACCCTCCAAGGAAGCATGAGAAACATACCATGATAAGTTGACTTGGGGGTGCTGTTGAGGGGTTGTGGGCAAATTTTGGGTTCCACTTATTGAATTGATGGGCTTTTGTGTGAGAGACTCAGGTGAAACATCAACATATTATTTCCAGAGACCAACACTCCTGCAGCAGCAGGGCAGGGGCAATGTCTGAGGTTGGAGTATCTACCTTCTGTTGGAGCTGCTGTATCCTGGGAAAGAGAAGATTAAAGGCTAGGGCATGCTGCAGCATCAGGAGGTGGTGTGGCATATTGGCTCCTGATGCTGGGAGTGGATTCAGGAACTATCAGGGAACCTATTCTAGGCTCTAACACTTAATAGCTATGTGACCTTAGGCTAGTAACAACCTCTATGAATCTAGTTTCTTCATTTGTTAAATGGGTATGATAATGGCCAGAGTACCTTCCCCTATGAAATTGTTATGAAGATCAGATGAAATAATGTATGTGAAGCAAACCCTGAAGTCCTATATGCATACTAACTATCATCTTCCTTCTCCTCCTCAGTCAGGGTGTCCTGGATATGTTTAGCATCTTTATCAGTGGAGAGAATTCCCATACAAGGAGAGATTAAGTCCCAGATTAAAGATCTTACCCTTTCTTGGGTCATGAATCTTTTTTTGTGATAGTTTAGTGAAGCCTACAGACCCATTCTTAGAATAATGATTTATTGTCTATATTCATAATAGAAAGAAATGCTAAATTTCAGCTAGGGGTTAGTGAGAACAGAGATACAATTTTTCTCCATCCAAATGGATATATATCCTGAAACCTATTCATGGATGCCAGCTTAAGAGTCTCTTTCCTACATTCTTTGTATATTCAAGTAACTATATATGCTACAAATATATGACAAATTCCTCCAAATCTGAATGTGTTTACAACTTTCATAGGAATGTGCTTCCTAGGAGGGAGTGTGGCATGGTGGGAAAAGAGTCATTGGATGCAGATGGCTCTGGAGGAGAAAGTGAGGCTGGTGACCTTGCACAGCCCTCCCTCCCTCAAATCCAAGCCAAGTGCCAGTCATGGCATCATCTCCCTGATATCATGGTCCTCTTCAAAAATGAAGGACAAACACAATAAACAGAGGACTTGGGTTCCAGTTCTGGTTCTGTTACCACCTCTGTGACCTTGGGCAAGGTATTTAATCTCTCTGGACCTCAGTTTCCTCATTTGGAAAATGAGAGGGTTAGACCAAATGGCCTTCCAGCTCTAGATCCATGATTCTATGTAAGCTCCTTGAGGGCAGGAGCTTTTAGTCACCTTTGTATATTCATGCACATACATGCACACAATAGGTGGTGGGTAGAGAGTTTCCCTTAGAGCCCAGAAAACTGACACCTCTTGGCTGGGTGACCCTCACTCAGCAAGTCTCTTTAGATCTCAGTACCTTAGGAAACTCTCTGAGCCTCAAAGTTGAGAGAAGGGGCTGATTGTTCTTCACTGGTAGAATGAAATAACAGGCCTCGTCCCTCTCCCTCAGCATCATTGCTCCCATTTACTGATAAGGAAACTGAGACTCTGAGAGGTTAATTGACTTGCTCCAGGTCATTTTGCTAGTAAGTGTCAGAGCCAGGGCTTGAGCCCAGGTGCCCTTTCCATGAATTATACCTCTCTTCTTGGTATTTCACCCATAACTCGAATCCAGGGGCTTCCTCCAGCTGTGTGTAGGGTCTGTGTGGTCTTTTGGCCTGATGACATGCTTGAACTCAGAGGGTTTTAGAGCCATTGTCCAAGGCAATTGACATCCTCTAAATTAAGGAGAATTTGGAGTGTGCCACACATTGAGAAAGGTGAGAGATTCATGAATGAAGATGAATGAAAGCCTGACATAGAGCGAGAAGAGAGCGAATTTTGATGCTCTTCTTCCCTCTCTAGTGGGGAGCCATGCGGGTTGTGAAGACAGCATCTCTGGAGGAGCATCGCTCCATGAACCCCTGCCCTGTGTATGATGACTTCACTGGCACTGTCTTCCTCTTCTTTATTGCTGTGCTGGGCAACACCCCGGAGTCCTTCCAGATCATGACTGGCAAGAATGCAGCCCGCCTTTGTTATGTGACCAGCTCAGATGGGGGCCTCACGTGGAGTGCTGTCACTGACCTGACAGAGCAAGTCATCGGCTCTGTCATAGAAGGTAAAGGGGCCCACACTGAGCTGGTCAAATTGCTCCACCTAGACTGACTGGCTTTACCATCAGTGAAGACTTTCATTAGTAAAAGAGAAATAGGAATGGAAGGGAAGGGAATTCTCAGTAGTATCTAGATTGGTATCCAGAATTTCAAAGAACAAAAGCCAAAACCACTTGACAAGATGTGGGGTCTGAGGTCACCAAAATAACCTGACTGATAAAGGATGCTGAGGCTACATGTGCCTTGGTCATCTCACTGCTCAGCACATAGGCTCTATGAGGCTGGTTCTGATCCTGGTTCATGTACCATTCTTGCCAAGAACTTTAGGCTGGAATGAATAGCTCATGGGGGAAAATGGAACCCCTAACAAATGCCACAATCTAAGGCACCCCCAATATACCAATTATCAAGAGGTAAAATCTCTTTCAATGATGGAGGGAGGGAGGGAGGGAGGGAGGGAGGGAGGGAGAGAGAGAGAGAGAGAGAGAGAGAGAGAGAGAGAGAGAGAGAGAGAGGGAGGGAG